>VDFB02193867.1:331407328-331427896 GCA_007258455.2 Sequoia sempervirens | reverse complement strand
GATGTTTTTACATTTTTGGATACCCTTTTCATCATAATGAAATTTCCAATTTATGGTTTTTATTTTCTATTCTTGGGTTGAAAGATATTGCAGTTTTAGTTTCCTAGATTTGTACCTGAAAATCTTTCAAGTTGGATTTGAGGCACTTAGAGCTTCCAGAATGGCCTCAAAACTTGTTGAAATTAGCATAGCTAATTTTGAGTGCGTTCTTGACTTCGAGACCTTTCCAACAGTTCAAACAGTTCACGAATCAGAGCCCCAGATCAAAAGTTATGGCCCCGGGAAGTTGGTACACTTTCTAGAAGATACAATTGCAAATGTTCTTTTGAAATTTGAACTTCAAGTTGTAATTTTCGGCACCAAACCACCTAAACTCAAATTTTAATGTTGTTTTGGATCCAAACTAAAGAGAAGCTCTATTTATGGGCGGGTTTTTAATATTTTTGGGTAACTTTTTGGGGACAAGCTCACATATTGCGAAAGAGTTATTCTGTAGCTTTCTGTAGCTTGCATGTGTTGTAGAACTTGGGGATTTGAGATCCTCTGTAGGTAAGAAGCTCCATTTTTTGAATGATAAAATTATTCTCTTGTTTGTGGGTTATTTTATGTGTCTCGGGCTGCGCCCTCATCAGACACCTTTGTTCCCTAGCACCGGAGTTTCATTTAATTTTTTTTTGGAGTTGTTGAGGTGTAAGAGTAGATTGAGGCATCATATGTTCTTCCACTTCCAAAGAGGGAAGAATAGAAGAAACCAAAGAGGATGGATCAACCACTTTCACTTTGGCTTTATACACTTGTTTAAGGCAACAATGAATGATAGGAGTGGTTTCAATTTCCCTTGGTCATTTATACGATGGTAGGGAAGTATCAAAGGGTGTTTTTTTAGGAGGTTGTATGTTTTCTCAATGTCACACTCAGGTTGAGGGATGGTTTTTTCTATGATAGGAGGTGAAAAAGTGGATGGGGACAAGTTACAAAGAGACAATATGACTATATTTTTGGCTTTAAACTTTTGATAGGCTATGAAAAGGAAGTTCTTTCAAGGTGTGATAGGTTCCATGGGTGTAGGCCAAAAGGCTTCTAATGAAAAGTTACCTTTAGAATATAAATTATTAAATCCACTATGATGTATGGTGACTATCTCATTTTCATGTAGAAACTTCAAACACTTGTGATCAACTGATGAGACCACTTTCATTGAGTAAAGCCAAGGGTGGCCTAGCCACAAATCAAATTGCTCAGATTGTGGAATAATTGAAAATGTTACCTCCAAATTTTTAGGTCATATCTGTAAGGGTAGCACAATCGATCTGATCATAGGGCATGCAAAACTATCTCATGTAATACTAGAAAATCCTCTATGATCACATTCTCACCACAAGCAAGATCTATTAATATCCCATTAGTGGGATTATTATAGATTCTACTAGCTATGTAAAGAGGACCATCAGGAAGTTTTTGTAATATATCATTAGATGAAAAGTAGATATCAAGAGACTTAGTGGTTTGGCACTTATGAGGGATAACGTCTATTGTAGCTACTAGTGCATCTAGAGGACTTTTCATAGTAACAAGGGGAGGTACATTATGTTGTTCATTATTTGTATCAACAATCATTACATCAGTGGTTGAAGGTTCGCTATCCTTAACAAATCAGGTAGTATGTTTAGGCATGGGATTAGTGAAAATCTACAAATTGTGGTTAGGCAGTGCAACAAACTTATTGCCTTGATCATTAACAGCCATAATGGACAGATGGCTTGAATCAATGAGGTCTTGAACTAAATGTTTTAGATGCTTGCAATGTTTAGTGTCATGTCCATTTTGGTGATGAAAATGACAATAAGCATTAGGTTTGAAGTTGGGTGGTAAAGGTTGGTTTGAATCAAGTAGTCAGACAGGTGGCAAAGTAAGTAGGTGTTGTTGAATTAAATGGGTCATTGTATTATGAAGTGTATTAGGTAGGGGAGTAAAGTGTCTCTTCGAGTCCCCATAGGTATAAGGCACCACTGCTTTAACAACTACCACTTGATTTGGAACAAATTGGGTTGGTTGTGGTTGAGGTTGAGGAGGCAACTTAAACTAGAAAAAACCTCTATTTAGTTTGTGGAAGTTTTGATTGTTGTGTTCAAGTTTTTTAGCTCAATTAGAAGTGGATTTTGAATCATGACTTGAAACTGAATTATGATATTCACACAATGTTGTGCATAAATGCATAAACGAAGGGAATTTCATCATTGTAAATGTATCCTAAAGGTGTGTGTGACAGTTTTCAATAAAAATCTTTTGTAGATGTGCATCAAGAATCTTGAAATCAATTTGAGCATACACAGATTGGTATCATGAGATAAAATTTGTTACTTTTTTAGCTTTGTTTTGTCTACATCACATAAGGTCACCCATCAAAGAATCCACCAATACATTGAATCAATGGATGGAATGATTAGGAAAGTTGGAAAACCATTCTAAGGAAGTGTCTTTTAAGGTCCTTGGAAACAATTTAGCTAACAATTTATCATCAAGAATGAAGTCACTACACAAAGTTGTATAGGAATTAACATGCTTGACGAGGTCTCCTTTTCCTCCATATTTCTCAAACCGAGGCATTTCTATCCCTTGTGGCATCAGGGTATGTAATATTTCTAAGGATAAGGGGCTACTACGGACATGATATGTAGGTGGAGCAAATTGACATTGACTAATGGTGGAAAGTTGGTGTTGCATGGATGAAACAGTAGTAAGGAGTTGTGTAAGAAGGGGGTCGAGGTATGTGGTTGAGGTGTAATGGAAATTGGTGATGGAGTGTAAGTGATGTTAGGTGAAGTGAAAGGAATACTAAGAGGTGTGAAGGTGGTGGAAGGCACTTGCAATTCCACAAGAGATGTAGGAATGCTAGTGGAAATCGAGAAATAACTAGTATGATGCATAGTTTTATGGACTTGTGGATTGGTATAAGTTGGTATAGATGTTATGTTTGAAAGGGAGGAACTTGAGGTCCTCCTTGGCTTATAGGAATGGTAGTAGATTGGGTATTAGAAGAGGCATGTTTATTGTAAATCTTGGCAATTCTCTTCATCACTTGCAAGCCATCACTTTCAATCAAATGATGAAGTTGTCAATAGCAAGTATGGCACTTTGGGAAATTTTTTCAAGGGACAAGTCTTGTTGTAAATGTGCAAATTATTCATGAATACTAATGAACTTTTCTTGATGGAGAGAGTTGTTTTGGTTGTCATTATTCATTGGATGGAAAGATGAAGGGATGGAAGTGGTATGATCAATTCCTAATACACCATTGTCCATACTAGGAGTAGGGGCTCTTGAGATCCCAAAGTCCACAACGAAATCACTATCGTAGGAAGCCATGAGTCTAGAACTTCATCTCACCAAAGTATTATCAATAGGGCACCAAACACTCATGCAAGTACCATGAAGGAGGGGTGAATGGAAATGCAAACTAATCTAAGAGTTTGAAATTAAAATAACATAAATGTTGCTAACTATAACAAAGATCTAACTATAGAAAACAAAAATGCAGACAAATGCCAGAAAAGTGTTAAAATGTTGTTTAACAAGTATAGAGGGCCTAATTCACCCTAGGTGGCGAATGAGTCCCAGTATGAAAATTTTTTGTATTATTTTGAAATTTTGAGATGATTTTAATGTTCTATGGAATGCAAAAAATGATGTAGAATGAAAATTTTCTATTTTTCCAATGAGATACAATGCAAAAATGAAATCTAAATGAAGCTTTCACTAATGCAAGATAAAATGTCTTAAAATTCAAAAACAAAGCAATGTACAAATTGAATGTTAATGCAAATAAAAACTAGGATAAAATAGGAAATTAGAAATGCAAAGTTCTCAAAATTCGTGTTCACCAAAATGAATCTTAGATTTTTGGTTCCTAAGGCTTCTATAACTCTTCTAGGGTTTTTCACCTAAAAGGAGAGAAGTAGGCCAAAAGTGCTAATGTTTCATTCAATTTAATGTTATTTGTTATGTTTTCTAACCTAAATAAATCTAACTAAATGCAACTGACTAATCTAAATGAATTAAAATGAATAGAAAAGTGCAATTAAAGCTATGTTTGAAAACACACTGTGATATGCAAACAACTAAGTAAATGAAGAAATTATGCAAAACTAATTCTAGAGTGTTATGGATGTTGGTGGAAATTACTAATTTTTCATAGTGGGACTCATTCACCCAAGGTGGTGAATTAGTCCTCCTCCTAGCGAAAAACTGTCAAAAGCAAGTTTCTATCTATCGGGATCCAGAATCTGAAAAAATTCAAATTTTCAGTCCTAAGGTGGGACTCATTCACCATAGGTGTTGAATCAGCCCTCTCCCAAATTTTTGAAAAATTAGGAGACAACTCTCCAACACCAGATCTGGAAAATTTTGCTTGTCAGGTTATTGAAGTCAATTCTACAGAAAATAGAAAAAAAACCACCTCCAAGATTGAAATAGACTTAAGTTGACTTGAAGCACCAAGTTGACTTATAAATAAATCTTCAACATCAAAAAGATTTTTAAATTTGCATACCAAGGTCTTAAAAAAAATGCAATAGGGAAAAATGGTTTAAGGTTAGTGAATAGGGGTTTTCCTTGGTCAAACCCCATTTTGGTAATCAAACCTTCAATAAAATAATGAAATGCAAAGTAATGATAAAAAAATAACATGCAATTGCTATTAACTTACCAAACCCAACCTTCAATAAAATAATGAAATGCAAAGGAATGATAAACTAACAACATGCAATTGCTATTAACTTACCAAACCCTTGATGATGCAACTCTAAAGTAATGTCAATGGCTACTTCAAAGTACTTGAATAGTGCTTGAAAGGATGTTGTAAAATGCTTGAATATTTGAGTGGATAGGTGAATAAGTGAACTTGATGAATAGGGGTTAGAATGAGATGAAAATCACTTATTTATACACACTTGTGCCTTAGTTACCCATTCATACTTCATCACAGGATGACATCAAGTGTTTTGGAATAAAATCCCCAAAAGGAAATTTAAAATATTTTGAATTTGGGGCCAAGGGGGACTCATTCGCCACCTAGGGTGAATGGGTCCCACCTAGGACCTGAAAACAAGTGTCAAGAAATATGTTGTATTTAATGTTGTTTGTTGGGATAATACTGAAAAATACATTTAATTAATCATATGAGAGCATGAAGGGGTCAAATAAAGCATGAAAAAGGGATAAATAGTGAAGATGTGCCTAGAAAAGCATGAAAGCATATTACAATACTTTGTAGCACTTCAAAATTAGACTTGCTGATGAATAAAAAGATGATTTTTAGGTGAATTGTAATTAATAGAGTCTAAAAGAATGTAGAAATGTCTTACAAAACTTCACAACACCTTCATAAGATGTCATTGTTTAAGTTTTAGTACCTAAATAAGTATTTTCAAGCCATGTTACAACATAAAATCAGAGCAACATAGTTCTAACACCTTGAAACAAGACCTAAAAGGCCATGGAAATGAGAAGCGGCCAATTTTCTATGGCATGACACATTTTTTCATTCAACACATAGTAAGACCTTCCCATATAGTAGGCTTCAATGACTCGCATTAGTTTGCTAATGTTGACTATTAGAGGTCTATTTTCATCTTTATTTTTCCTTGGTTGTTGTCAATTTTCATGTTATTTTATGAATAAATTCAAATCTAAATCATCATCCATTTAGGCTCACTATTGAGCTGTAGTACTTGGTAGCTAGGAGGCTTGATTGAATAAACAACTTATAACTTAATTTTTTCATGCCCATATTTTAACATATAAATATAGACACAAACCCACTTGTATTTTATTTTTAAATAATAAAAAATTAACTAAGATCATGTGCTCAACATGCCAATATATTTTGCATACTTATTAATAGTGTACATGTAGCGCAATCACAAGCATGAGTTACCTAGAAGGTGAGGCAAGGGAAACCAATTTTGTACATCTTTTGATGAAAGTAAGCCTATTAACATTAGGTTTCATATGCAAGAAACTATCAATGGTGGTCAGTCATAGTGTCAATCCCATTAAAGTTTTCTATATGAATGAATGAAGGTCTAGTCTTTGAGACGAGAGCTAAACCCTAAAATAATTAGGTACTTTTACCAAATTTATTTACCTTAAATAGTGAACTACTTAATAATTAAATTCACCACCATAATAATTTATTTTAATCCTTGAACTATTATATATTCAAAGGAAACAATTTAAATAAATTTCCCACCATTTGGCTAGTCGTGGTGCTAGTTTAGGGCTTGTTGGGTCAGAAGTTTTTTCGGGAGTGGTCATGGTTGTTGATGAGGTTGACGCAACTGTTGAGGCCAAGGTAGCTTTGATTATGGCTCTATAGCTCTATGTGCTTCATGTGGTTGCTTCTAAGGCTTTTGTTTGGCTTGAAGCTTCTTTTATTGTGGAGTTTCCTCTTTTGGGTGATTTGGAGGACTTTGTCTTTATATTTTTTTGTGATTGATTCTTATGTTTATTTGGCATGACTTGTTCTCCCTCTTGGTTGCTCAAAAAAGTGTCGACTATCAGTTCTTCACATTGCTAGGCCTAGCTTTGGCTTGTCTTAGTTGATGATTTTAGTTGCCTTTTTGGGTGTTGGTATAGTTTTTTTTTCCTCCTTGGGTGCTGGTATGCTTATTTTGGGCTAGCCCTAGCTTTTGGTGTTCCCCTGGTAGTTGTATCTTATTCTTATGGATATTTGTTTCAGAGTTTGGGGTGGGTTGTTGCCTTTTCTTGAAGTTGTCCCCTAGGTCTCACTTTTATGTCTTGATGGTGTTGTGTTTCTGTGTGGTATTGATCCTCCTTATGTTGTTGATGGGGGTTTTGTTGATTGTGTTGCACCCAAAGTTTTTTGTTGGCTAGGTTATTGTGTGGGCTTTCTCTTCTTAAGTCCCAAAAATGTACGATTTGTGTTGTTTTTAACCCCTTTTAGGTTTATAAGATGTAGGTTGGTGTTTCCATCTCTTTGGTGGTTGTTCTTTCTTGGTTTATAGCCTTTTTTCTATTGGATGAGTTATTCTAGATGTACATCTTCAAGGCTCAAGTGTGTTTGTTTTTACTACTTTTGGCTAACACACTTTCAATGGATTCCTTCATGTACCAGGTGTTGGTGTTGTCTAAGAATGCAGTGATAACCCTTTCTACTAGAGTGTTTTATTTATGTTGGGTTCATATAATTGGGTTCTCATATAGAGGTGGAGACTCCTCCTATTGAGGTGAAGTTGGATGTTATAGTTGTGGTGTGAGGATCTCTTCACTTTTGCTTGTTCCTATTGAGCTAGATCTTAAGTGTGTAGGAGAATTGTGGCTCTAGAATTGGTAAGAGTTCCCCCATTTCATCCTCTCCTATAGAGGATAGATCTCTCTTATTGAGGTGGATTTTGGGTTAGTGTATCAAGCAGGTTGGTGCTTTATGTTGGCTATTTATTTTTAGTGTCCAATTGTGCTCTTTTAACTCCCCTATTGAGGTGGGGAGTTTATATGTGTTGGATATATTAATAAATATGGGTATGTTGGTGTTCTACTCCTTTATAATAGGTATTTTCCTTGGCTCAGCTTTGGTTGTTTTGAGCAACTAGTTATTTGTTGCCTCACACATTCAAGTTGATATTTTAGTGGCTTTTCTAACTGGGAATTGTTTTTTATTTGTCTCTTTATGGATCTGATTTCTCACATTGAGGTAGGTCTAGTTATTAAAAGGTGGAGAGGCAAGTTGGATGATGGGGTTTCTCCATTCCATCAACATTATAGTTTTTTATATCTTAGAAATTGGTTCTCTAATCTATGGGATTTTTGTGACGATATTTCCTCAAGGAGTGTTGATGGGCACGACTTTTTCTAAGCATGGCTATTATTTTTTGGTTTTGGTGGTTTAGGTTTTAGGTCCCATCAAAACCTGCTTGTAAAGGTTTTAGGTCCCTTTTATAGCAATTATAGCCTTTTACACCTTTGGGGAGGCTACTGTTGTTGGGCTACTATTTTTGTTTCCAACTCTATGGGTGGCCTGTAGGCCTAGTTTTTATTATCAATTTTATTTGGGGTTGATTTACTAGCCATGAGGCCTATTTCATGATTCTTTATGGGATCAAGGCCCTCAACCCAACTTATTTAATAAAAAATAAAACCCAAACCCAAAAATTTATAGAAATTTCATATAAATGTACAAACATTATTAACACATTTACACAACCATATAAACTCATCCATAAATCAATACTTAACTATTACTAGAAATATTGAAGAGCCTACCTTATTGATTATTCCAACATAGTTAATGAAAGACTTGATGAAAACTCCATGCCAACCTTCTCCAAATCTTTAACTAAGCTCAATCTTCTCCTTTATACACTCTATAAATACTTAAAATATTTTATCAAAAAAATGAAGTTCTTCAACAAGTTTAGAGGGGGGAATAAATATAAATTGTGATCCCCTCTTCCTTGATGTGGAAGTGACAAATCTTTCACCAACCCTTAACCTAAGGCTTAAAGGAATCTAGCCCCTTTGAGAAATACCCAAGTGTTTCTAGTTGGGAGATTCCCTTACAAGAGAGGCCTTTGTGTTTCCCCACCCACAAAGATTCACAGAGGACCTTATCCTCAAATCAACAAACTAGAGGATGGGATGGGTTGGTGAAACCTCACCCGAGCTCATCCTAACAACCTTTCAATTTTGTCAATGCTTTAAAATTCTAAATTAAGGAGGTTAAAATTTAGCTTCTGAATTTTTAACCTTTTAAAATTCCCCCAACTATTATTCCTATGACCTACATTAAAATTGATTAAATAAAGTGAAAATTCCCACATAAAGAAACTTTACAACCCTTAAAATATAAACTTAATATTAAAAAACTAGGTGATAATACTTTTCATCACATGAAAAACTTAACATAATTCTAATACATACATTAATTCCACACATCAAAATATAGTGAACCCATACAATGGAGAAACCAATGTTCACATCAAGAAATAGTAAATCCATGCCGCACAAGATGCTAGTCTTCCCATATGGACTAGGATTGGCTTCAATGGTTAAGAATAATTGGGTTTATCATGTGACCTCCATATTTCCTTTAGAAGTCAAAATCACCTATGCACTCAATTGTAACTCTTATTCCATTATAATAATATTCAAATTTGAAGAAACATGAAAATCTAATGCATTTAAAATAAATATTCAATAAATAACATATCTACTCCATAATTCATTATTCATCGTGATAAAATTTATCTCCCAAATGGAAAAAAAATTATAGGGTATGCAATCATCAATTCATGGCATATCCAAACATACTACAACCATCAAATCATAAATTAATTGACACATAGCAATCACGTAGAATGGAATCACTTGATTAAGTATTAACCATAGATATAGTGTCAAGTCATAATCAAAATCAACTATGTTTATGAAATATCATAAACTAAAGTAAATGGTAGAATCAAAATTCCACAACATCATGTAATGACCAAAGCATAACTATCCATGGAGATAGCAAGTCAAATGATGATGAAAGGAGCATAAAAAATGTATGTTAATAAATCACTGAATGACATGTCACAATATTTTTGTCTACCACTTGATAAACCTACTATTCTTTGTTGTGATAACTAGGTATGTACAAGATCATGATGGGCCAAAAAGTGGCGATATGATGGGTATGTGTAGAGTATGTGGCTGACAACTTTTTTTAACCCAAAATTAATGAAATGAAAAGGGTTTTTAAAGGAGATTCTCAACTTTCCACCACTATAAATTATACTTTACTTTGAATTTAATAAATTATTATTATTCATTTTCTATTTGAATTATGATTAAAGTCCTGATTGATAGGCTAATTAAAAAAAATCTATAGCTTTCAAACTATATCACAACTTTTTAATCCAAACCATGTCTCACATTCTATGCTTCGCATAACTATAAGATTAAAAAAAGAATGAATTCATGAAGTTTTGACCAAGTTAAGGTGGTCAGACATACAAGTTTTTATATTTTTTAAAAGTTGTAATAAAACTTCATAATTAATTATTTATATGGAAAAAAATTACAAAAAAATATGCATCACATCGAGATATGAGTCATCTACATATAACTAAAATCTTATAAAAAATTATTACCATTTTATTGTGGTTAGGGTGGTTAGATAGACACCTACTTCTTGTTTTTTCCCTGAAATTTAAGTATTAATGCATTGAAATTTCAAATTTTCACCAAATAGATTTTTTTTCTTTAAATAAACCTAGTAGTTTAGAAACTATGTTCAATTTGCTACAGATTCTCTGCTTACATATTTTTGAAATAATATAGATAAATTATTCAAATGTTTATGTCATGTTGCCTAACTTTGATTTTTCTGAATTTTTTGCCACTTAAAGGCCTATTTTTTCCATGATGATCCTACACGTACCCAACTACACTACCATTCATATTTCTTGCAATCTATTAGAACATTTGAGGGTTATGTACATTGAGATAGACACGCATTTGGTTTGAAAACTCATCCATGATGTAATTCTCTTATTAGAGTATTTCTCTACTCAAAAGCAATTTGGATTGTCTCATTATCTTGGGTTCCAGCTTATGCTTGGGGTGATGGAAGTTTGTTCACAAAGAGTTTTTCCTTTACTCGATTTGTAAAAGACTTAATTGTGTATGGGTACCTCATCAGGCCTAGTTGTTGAAAGATATTTTTTATCATTTCCATTTTTCCCTACCCATCAGTTCAAGGTGGGTGTTAGTATTAAAATATGTTTTACATAAGTTATATTTCAAACCTACCTAGCTATCCTATTCACATAGTGCTTGATCTCACATATATAGCTTTCCTTTTTCTTATCTAACATCATGTATGCATTACATATGTCATCAAGTTTTTCTAAGTGTGCCCACATGAGTAACCAATTTTGGAGGGGTATTCAATCTTCTCTATGTACATTCATTCTTTCTCCTTTTCCTAAATGTACAAGGAGAATACTATGAATGTTGTACACATTTGTATGAGTACATCTATATTATATCAATTCTTTCTTAATCCATATCTACAATTTTATTTTTATTTTTTTGGGATCTTATGAACCCATGAGTCTCTTGGTGAATCAAACAATGTATAGAACAATAAGTTGTCTCATAAAAAAAATGTAATTTATATTATAAGTATCTAGAATTATATGTTCTAAAGGTTTAGTAGGTTTCTAAGGATTTCTCTTTTTTCTCAAAACTACCATATTTTAAGTAAATTCATTCATTCTCTAGATGTTTTTCTTTTCATTAGTTGATAGGCTATTTTTTAAAGTTTCTATCACAATTTTCGTCAGCCCAATCGTGAATTGGATTTTCTTACGTCAGGGGGTGTCCTAGCTAGGGGGACGTAACTGAGTTTTTTTGGGGCAACATGGATGTTGGTAATTATGTTGGTTGGTGGTGGTGGTGGAGAATGTTGTCCTGGATACAAGGAAGGTGAATGGAAAGCATTTTTTGGTGCGAGCACCAATGTATCTTGTCATTGCACAATGGCAGCAGATGAAGTAAATGCAATATTGAATGTTGGAATGTGGGAAAGTATACTTTGATGAAGTTGTATTGTCAAAAGGGCCATTGTGGTGTTGATTTCATAGCGGGATGTTGTTAAATTCATTGCATTTGGCTCCATTTTTTAGCAAGTTGGATGGTTTTAAAACTGTTGGGCTGTAGAATCTGTAAGTCATTTTGCATGGATATTTTGTATAAATGATTAATTTATTGTTTATGTCTTTCATTCTCTACTTATTGTTTGTTTTGATAGTAGGTTTAAGGGTTTCAACACTAATGTACTATGTAATGTGTGAGGAAGTCTATTGATTCTGTTGCATTGTTGAAAGAGCCATTGTGGTGTTGGTTTGATGGTAGACTATTGCCAAAATCGTCACCTATGGTTCCCTAGTTAGTTTCATAGGAGGTTATTATAATAATTGTTGGATTTGGTTGCTTTTTTATTACAAATTGGAGGGTTTTAAAACTGTCCTTCTTTTCAATTTGTAAGTCATTTTACATAGGTGTTTTGTATAAATTGTTTCTTAACTGTTTATGTTAAAATTATTGTTGTCTAGAATCTATAAGTCGTTCTACATGGATGTATGGAATTATGGTTTTGTGTGGATGGAGAAATTGCAATTGAATCTTTTTGTTTCATCAAAAAATATTGGTGGAGTTTATAATTTTTTCATTCCTAGTTTATTTTTTGTAGTTATCTTTATGCATATTTGGCCTTATACCCATTACCATAGGAGCAATTGTAGTTAAATCCAAGTTCTTCCATCAAAAAATATGGTTAGGGTTGGTAATTTTATTTCCCAATTATAGATTAAGATAGGGGTGATTGTATATATATGGATATGTAGAGGGTTTGTTATTTGTTTGAAGTTTCTTACAGGATTTTTGCTAGCCAAGTTGTGAATAGGATTTTTTGTGTAATAGTTGTTTTACAATTTGTCTCTTTCTCTCTAATATTTAATTCTAGCCAATGTAACTCGGATTTTCTATGTAATGTGTGAGGAAGTATATTGATTAAGTTGCATTTTCAAAAGAGCCATTGTGGTGTTACTTTCATAATGGACTACTCTAAAAAATCATCGTCTGTGGTTTGTTGGTTTGTTTGATAGTAGAATATTGTAAAAATTATCGACCTCAACTCCATATTATGGAAATTGAAGGGTTTTAAAACTTTTGTTCTATGCAATATGTAGGTCATTTTACTTGGGTGTTTTGTATAAATGGTTTATTTGTTATTTATGTTAAAACTATTTTTCTCTAGAATCTGTAAGTCATTTTCCATGGATATTTGTCATCATGGTTTTGTATGGATGGAGAAATTGTAGTTAAATCTTCTGTATTTTGTCAAAAAAATTGGCCAAGGTTTGTAGTTTTCTAGTTCCTGGTTTATTATTTGTGGAAATTGTAAAATAACTATTAGGAAAACACTGGAGAATGACATACATTTGATTCTTAAGTATCATCTTAATAACTCTTACAACTAAACATGTACATAGACTGCTTTCCTTCTACCAAAATGTTGCATGATAATCTTTTTTTGTCATTTGTTCAAAGCTTCCTATAACAGACTATTAATTGTCATTGTTTTTTTCTTTGTAAAGCAAGAAAATGTATTGGTTAAGGGTATGTGTAGGGTCATGATGGGCCAAAAAGTGGTGATATGATGGGTATGTATAGGGTATATGGATGACGACTTCTTTTTACCCAAAAATGATGAAACAAAAAGGGTTTTTAAAGGATATTCAGGTATGTGTAGGATCATCATGGAAAAAAAATGACCTTAAGTGGCAAAAAATTCAGAAAAATTAGTGTTAGGCAACTTGACATAAAAAATTGAATAAGTGATCTATATTATTTCAAAAATATGTAAGAATAGAATCTATAGAAAATTCAATGTAGTTTCTAAACTACTAAGTTTATTTAAAAATAAATAAAATCTATTTTGTGAAAATTTGAAATTTCAATGCAATAGTACTTAAATTTTAGGGAAAAAATAAGTAGGTGTTTTTCTAACCACCCTAACCATAATAAAATGATAATATTTTTTTTATAAGATTTTATATATAAGTAGAGGACTCATGTCTAGATGTGATACTTATTTTTTTGTAATATTTTTCCTAGTAAATAATTAATTATGATTTTTTTATTACAAATTTTTAAAAATATAAAAAACTCGTATGTTTGACCACCTTAACTTGGTCAAAACTTCATGAAATTTAATTTTTCCTTTTTTTATCATATAATATATGAAGCATAGAATGTGATGCATGTTTTGGATTCAAAAAAAGTGACACCATTTGACAGTTATAGATGTTTTTCAATCAGCCTATCGATCAAAACTTTAGTCGTAATTCTAATAGAAAATTAATAATAATTATTGATTAAATTCAAATTAAAGCATAATTTATATTAGTGGAGAGCTAAGAATCTCCTCTAAAAACCCTTTTCGTTTCATCAATTTTGCTTTACTTTGAATTTAATACCCATACCCATTATTAGTTTTCCACCATTATCAATTATGCTTTACTTTGAATTTAATAAATAATAATTATTCATTTTCTATTTGAATTACGACTAAAGTCCTGATTGATAGGCTAATTGAAAAACATCTATAGCTTTCAAATGGTATCACATTTTTTGAATCCGAAACATGCATCACATTCTATGCTTTGCATACTATTGGATTAAAAAGAAATGATTTTCATAAAGCTTTGACCAAGTTAAGGTGGTTAGACGTACACGGTTTTATATTTTTTAAAAGTTGTAATAAAAAATTCATAATTAATTATTTACTTGGAAAAAAATTACAAAAAAATATGCATCACATCGAGAAATGAGTCTTCTACTTATATCTAAAATATTATAAAAACAATTATCATTTTATTGTGGTTACAGTGGTCAAAAAGATACCTACTTCTTATTTTTTCCCTGAAATTTAAGTACTATTGCATTGAAATTTCAAATTTTCACTAAATAGATTTAAAAAAAAAAAAAAACCTATTAGTTTAGAAACTAAATTCAATTTGCTATAGATTTTATTGTTACATATTTTTGAAATAATATAGATAGCTTATTCAAATTTTTACGTCAATTTGCCTAACTCTGATTTTTATGAATTTTTTGCCATTTAAGGGCCTGCTTTTTTCCATGATGATCCTATACATACCCTTAAGTTACTTTGTCAAAAGAGCCATTGCAATGTTGCTTGTGTATGAGCTTATTGTAAGAATAGTCATCCTTGGGTCTGTTCTATACCAGAATTGAGGGTTTCGAAACTATTGTCCTATGAAGTTTGAAAGTCATTTTACATGGGTATTTTGCATAAATGTTTTGACCATACTATTGAATACCAAACAATGTAGCTCAAATTTCCAATTAAGTCTATGGTGCTATATGCATTTTTCCCATTCCCATAGGATCAACTGTAGTTAAATCTTGTTTTGTTCATCAAAAAATATGGTTAGGGTCATTAATTTTCTTTCTCTTAGTTTATTGTTTTAGTTTCTTATGTGTATCTTTTTCGTTAGATGCATTAACATAGGAGCAATTGGAGATTAACATAGGGGTGATTGTATATTTGGATATGTATAGTTTTTGTTATTTGTTTGAAGTTTTCGATGGGATTCCTGTCAATCGAGCTATGAATAGGATTTGTCATGTAATAGCTCTTTTACAATTTCTGGTAGAAGAAAGAATATTTAACTATTATTCTTGCACCTGCAAAGAGCAACAATCTCTTTGAAGTCTCTAAAATGAGTTTAACCTCAAAGAGAAAAACATATAACAAGAAGACATTAACAATAAATTAATCATGTATGCAAAATACCCATGTTAAAAATACTATAACCCCACAAATTGCATTGAAAATTTGAGTTGCATCACCTCACACTAAATATTACAGAGAAATTGTAAAAGAGGTATTAGAATAACACTAATGTAGCTATGTGTGTGTGTGTGTGTGAGTGTGTACATGTAAAAAGAAGACATTGACAATAAATTAATCATCTATGCAAAACACCCATGTATGTATGTATGTGTATGTGTACATATGTATATATATACATGTATGTATGTATGTATGTATGTATACATGTCAGCTCCTTTTATACAATTACTCTATTTGTTAGGAGACTACAAATATTTTGGCCACCAAAGCTCAATCAAAACCATGCTAACTCAATCAATGTGCAAACGTATATATGCAAACATAGGAATAAATTATGTAGCCACTCATAATCTATACCATTGTCTTTGTAAGGATTTGAAGTTAGATGAATTAGAAAGATACCAAGAGCCTAATTGTACAAAATGTCTATAGCAGCAAAGATCCACCCAGTATAGATACATATATACATGCATATATTGTAAATCCGAGCTGCATTATTTGGCATTAAATATTTTAGGAAAATAGGAAAATTCTAAAAGAACTATAAGGAAAACACTTGAGAATTACATACATCTGATTCTTAAGTACCAACCTACAAGCTCTTACAACTGTTACTTAGATTGCTTGTCTTGCACCAATATGTTGTGTGATATTCTTTTTCTTGTTGTCCACCTTTCTCATAATGTGCATATTTTTGGACAAGCCCTTGCTTGGGATGCGAGTGAGATTATATTTGTCCATCTTTAGCCTTATACCTGTTACCATAGGAGCAATTATTGTTGAATGTTATTTCTTTGCTCAATAAATATGGTTCTAGGGTTAGTTTTTTTATTGCTACCCATTTATTGTTTTGGTTATTTGTTTGCATCTGTGTTGTTGGATGCATTGACATAGGACCAATTGTAGATTATGAAAATGTTGGATATACAATTAGTTTGGTGGTTGATAAGTGTTATTATTTCTAATATCTCTTTTATTTCTTCAATTTATTTGTTTGAAGTTTCTAATGGGTTCTATGTTGGTTTCACCATGAAGAGGATTTTTCATGCAATAGCTCTTTTACAAATTTTGTATTTGTCTACAAAGTTTATTGCTAGGAAATGTAGCTCAAATTTCTAATTAAGCTTGTGCTGTTGTAGGCAAGTTGTGTAGATTATTGGTAATCATTGGCTTTACCAATTCTATTTAATATGGGTTTGGTTCCAAAGAATGTATCTTGAAATTTGAATTGACAAACCAAGTCATATAGAGCCTACTTGTCTTCTAGGAATATATTTAGTGTGGGTTTCTAGTCATCTATGATTTAGCTATGATTTTTAACTGTTGTTTCTAATAGTTATTTTACAGTTTCCCTATTTTTTCAAAAATATTTAGTGAAAAATAATGTAGCTTGAATTTTCAATTGACAAACCAATTTTTACATAGAAATTGGTTTTACACCTTGTCTAGATGGTGATAGAATTACAAGTAGAGATGCCTATAGCTAATTTTCATCATAAGGTCTAATAACTTTTATACAATTCTCTATTTTTCTTCAATATTTACCAACAAAGGATGTAGGTTGAAACTTGTATCAATATGTTTCAAATTTTGTTATCTATCTATAAGTTTAAAGAAATGGGCAAGGTCATTTTTACATAAAAAAGATTTAGGATCAAATCATATAATTATTGTCATAACCTAAAAATTCATAGATGATTGGAAACTGACACTAAGTTACATATTTGTACAATACAAGGCTTACAAACAAGGCCTTTAATAACAACAAGAGGATCTATTGTAGAATCAAAGTTGTCATGCAACATGTGCAGGCCTTTTGTTGCAATTTGTAGAAAACTAGTGGTAGCTTCACCAAAAGCAATACACCAAAGGTTACACATATACATACATATATTCTAAATTTGAGATCCATTATTTGGTACTAAATATTATAGAGAAATAGGAAAATTGTAAAAGAACTATTAGGAAAACATTGAAGAACCATAGAAAATGAGAGAATACTGAAACCCAAAATTAAATAGAGCTTTGAAATAGGAGGAAAGAATATCATAAAACATATTCACACAACACAAGCAATCTATGTAATAGTTGGTTAAATGGTCTTCGAGCTTTAACTGTAAAAGATAGCAATGTTGCATTCCTTGATTTGTATTTGGAAATGGTCACAAAACCAAAAAACACCATGAGGGAAACCTAAAGAGAATAAGTATCATCATAAAGAGCTAGGCTTACATAATTGATTTGGAAAGTTGAATTTTATTTTTTTATAGGTGTGGAGGGAAAAATAGTTTGGTGGCTTTTAAGTGTTCTTGTAATAGTTTTTTTCTCTTTAACTTTATATCTTTAGCTGACAGGCTATTTGTTTGAAGTTTCTATTTGTTGAGAAGGCAACATTTAATCAAGCAGTATGTGTAACATATTCATAATTCCATAATGTCTCTTTTGAGAATGCAACTAAATCAATATATTTTCTTGCATATTTAGTAGTATACTTTCCCCACTACAACATTGAATATTGCATTTAGTTCATGTTGTGTCATTGCACTACAATTGGTGTATATATATATTGAATTTTATGTTTTGTATTTAAAAAAATACATGTATGTAGACATATATATCCATAGATACAAACCAGGAGCCCTGTGGCCCATTTGATATTGCAAGTAATCATCCATACTAGATTTTCCCTTAGTTGATTCGCTGAGAAGGCTTAAAGTTCAACCCTTTAGTTGCTTATACTAATGCCAAACTGCGGAGTAGACATTATGCTATAAGAAACCAAAAAGGTTTGAATTTGTAGCCTTCCCAATCACTTAATTGAGGGGAAAATTAATTTAGATGTTTCTTTCCTTCATAAATTTCAAGCACAGGAGTTAGATAGTGACAAACAAATATGCTATACACATATGTTGAGATATATATAGTAATTATGTGTATATAAATAGATATATAGATATGTACATACATGGATAGATATGTCTACTTATATGTGTGTATTTAAAAGTGTGTTGAGAAAGGGTAAATTCAATGCATATATGTACTTAATAATTTGTACATATATACATGCATATATTCTACATTCAAGCTCCATTATTTGGTATTAAATATTATAGACAAATAGGAAAATCGTAAAAGAACTATTAGGAAAACACTCAAGCACAACATATGTATGATTCTTCAGTATCATCCTGATAGCTCTTACAACTGTTACACATATTGCTTGTGTTGTACCAATATGTTGCATGATATTCTTTTCCCCTCATGTGTTTGAAGCTCCCTATAACAAATTAGTAATTGATTTTTTTGTTCATAAGTCAAGAAAATATATTGATTAAGTTGTATTGTCGAAAGAGCCATTGTGGTGTTGCTTGCACATTGCACTATTATGAGAATTGTCTCCCTCAGGTCTGTTCTATAGAATAATTGAGGTTTCCCAAACTGGTGTGTTGTGGAATCTATAAGTCATTTTACATGGGTATTTTACATAAATGTTTTTTCCATAATATTGAATACCAAGCAATGTAGGTCAAATTTCTAATTAAGCTTGTGATGTTATACAAATTTTGGATAGACTATTGCACCATATCATTGTTGCCATTATATAGAAAAATAAAAAACTACATAAATACACATATATAGAAACAATAAAAGACTACATGGATACACATATAAGCAACCCCAAAGATAAAGAGATACATATAGGGGTATATGCATTTTCATTTATCATTTTTATTCTTGTTCATGTATCCCCTAGTGTTTTCACAACATTAAAAGTGGATTTATATTCTTATTGTTGTATATCATGTTGTTTTGATAGTATTAAAATTGGAATGGTTATAAATTAATATTCTAAGGGTATGTGCAGGATCATCATGGAAAAAATAGGCCCTTAAGTGGCAATGAAAATTCAGAAAAAATTAAAGTTACGAAACTTGACATAAAAATTTGAATAAGTTATCTATATTATTTCAAAAATATGTAAGAATAGAATCTGTGGAAAATTGAATGTAATTTCTAAACTACTAAGTTTATTTTTTTTTTTTAATGTCTATTTGGTGAAAATTTGAAATTTCAATGCAGAGTACTTAAATTTCAAGGAAAAATAAGAAGTAGGTGTCTATCTGAACCCTAACCACAAAAATGATAAAAAAAAAAATTATAAGATTTTAGATATAAGTAAATGCCTCATGTGTGGATGTGACGCATATTTTTTTGTAATTTTTTCCAAGCAACAATTAATTATGAATTTTTTATTACAATTTTTTTAAAAATATAAAACTTATAATAATACCATTCCAACCCAAACTTCATGAAATTCAAAAAAAAAATTAATCCTATAGTATACAAAGCATAGAATGTGATGCATATTTTGGATTCAAAAAATATGATACTGTTTGAAAGTTATAGATAGTTTTCAATCAGCCTATCAATCAGGACTTTAGTCATAATTCTAATAGAAAATGAATAATAATTATTTATTAAATTCAAAGTAAAGAATAATTTATATTGGTGGAAAGTTGAGTCTCCTCTACAAACCCTTTTCATTTCATCAATTTTGGCTAAAAATAAAGTCATTAGCCACATGGATGAAGTCTAGAAAAACAAGGTGAGTTTTCAAACATATTTTTTATGTTGACTTCTTAGGATTGACATGTCCAAGCCAAATACCAAAGCAAGCCTGAGGCTAATCCCTAGGAAATAAATTCTTTGTTAGAAATATCGGATATCTATTTCAAATCAGATATCCATTTCAAATCGGATATCCATTTCAAATCGGATATCCATTTCAAATTGGATATCCAATTTGGTTTATATATGATTTTAAAAAAAAATTTATACTTTATAATATATGATTTAGAAAATGCAATAAATATTTTATAGTTTATTTTAATATATCTAGTTTAGAATATACAATATAGTTTATAATTTAATATATAATATATTATATTATTATGTATAATATTTCAATATTATTTCTATATTTTAGTTAATGTATATATATATATTACTAATATATAAAATATTATATGACTAATTAATATTAGTAACATATAAAATATTTAAATATTATCTCTTTCCCTCTCTCTCTCATTATTCCCCTCCTAATTCTCTCTCCCTCT
>VDFB02193867.1:331384715-331406565 GCA_007258455.2 Sequoia sempervirens | reverse complement strand
CCCACCTCCCTCTATATCTCTCCCACTCATTCCCTCTCTCAACTCTCTCCATCCTACCCCCCCTCCCTCTCTTAGGTCTCTCTCTTACTCAATCCCTCTATCTCTCTCCCCTTAACCCTTAAACCATCTACCCTCTCCACTTAACATTCCATTCCTTTATCTCTCTCTCTCAAGTATATCCCTCCTAGCACCACTCTCTCTCCTAGGTCTCTCTCACTCACTCACTCACTCACTCTATCTCAAGTCTCTCCCTCCTACCACTTCTCCCTCTCTTAGATCTTTCTATCACTCACTCACTCCCTTTATCCCTCTCTCCTCTTCCCTTAAACCCTTAACCCTTAAACCCTAAACCCTTGAACCATCTATCCTCTACCCTTAACCCCACCTCCCTCTATCTCTCTCCCACTCCCTCCCTCTCTCCCTCTCTCCCTCTCTCAACTCTCTCCATCCTACCCCATCTCCCTCTCTTAGGACTCTCTCTCACTCAATCCCTATATCTACCATTAACCCTTAGGTCTATGTGTAAACAAATCGGATATCCTATTTGTAGAACTAAAATTATACCATTACAAGTATTGTAATTTTTTGTCAAATGAATCAGATATTAGATCATAATGGATATCAGATTTATGGGCCATAGAAAATCCCCATGTGGGCCATTTTATGCATTCCAATGGACCCTACATTTTGTTTGCAGGCGACACACACTTGGTTTGAAAGAGGAAGAAACAAAGATCAACTTTTTGGAGCATCTTCTATTGAAATTTGTCATAAGCAATGATTTTTAGCATTTTTTATTAGGTATAATGGGGAGCAGTAGTCGTCAAAAGCAAATACATAAGAGAAAGCTTACAAAAGAAGAAATTGAAGCATATAGACAAAGAGATACAGAAAGTCATAGGAAGAGAAGACAAGGTATGTTAAATATTGGTGAACCTAACCCCTATGGTCTTTCAAGTGAAGAGGAAATTGAAGATGTTCAAGGTGAAAATATTCAAGGTGAAAATGTTGGAAATTGAACATGATATTCAAATTAGGATTGGAATTATTAAATTGATAATGAAAATGTTCAAGGTGAAAGTTGGATTTGAAGATGTTGAACATGATATTGAAATTGGGAATGAAAATATTGAAATTGATAATGAAAATGTTCAAGGTGAAAATGTTGGATTTGAAGATGTTGAACATGATATTGAAATTGGGAATGAAATTATTCAAATTGATATTGAAAATGTTCAAGGTGAAAATGTTGGAAATGAAGATTTCAAACATAATATTGAAGCAAGTGTAAATTATGTTTCACCAAATTACATAAGAAATGAAGAACCTTGTATGGTAGAAAGACATATTCCAATTTCAAGACCTTCAAGAGCCCCTAAATGGTTACTTGAATTTGATGAGAACATTATAAACAATTTTGGAGGCAAGAGGTCAACACAAAGTATTCAGTTGTAGGCTAGAAGACTTTTCAATCAATATTTTAGTGATAAGACATTGACCGAGCAATGCCAAATTTTTGTACAATTGCTAAAGATGCTAAATATGAGACCTCTGCTAGCCAAATTGAAGATTCGTGTGAACAAGAAGACTGGAAAAAATTCTATTATTGTCAAAAATATTTTTAATGCTCTCAAGTCTATTGGAAAAAGTAACAAGGAAAAGGATAAGAGAGCTGCTCGGAGAGTCATTACAACTGCCCTAGTAAGCCATAAATTGAAAAATATCACTTTATGAGACAAAATTGTATTGATTTTGACATAAATCATAAAACTTTGGATAGAGCACTTGCAAGAAGAGAAATAATAGATGATCCTCTTCAAAATGATACATGGGATTTTTCCGGGAGGCTTCCACGTGTTGATACAAAGCTAATCGATAATGTAAAGCAGGTAATTTAATAGTTTTGGCATGATAACTCTAGAGTATCACCCAATGCAAAGGATATTTTATAGTTAAGAATTGGAAATCGAGACTGTACACCACATCCTAAAAATTTCTTGGAATCAAGCCAAACAATGTTGTTCAAAAAAATTATTGAAACACATAAAAATATGGAAATCTCACAAAGGAATTTTGAGGGTTTGAAGCCATTTTATTGTGTGCCTCTTAAGATTCGTAATACTTGTTGTTGCAAATACCATATGGAGTTTTCAATGTACCATGATCTATTATGCTATATCCGTTCTAATTTGCATACTAATGAAATGATGCAGGAGTGTGGTGCAATGCATCTTTCGAAATCATCAAGGGACTTCCTAGATCTATTTTTATGTTCTAGAGATGATGGTTGCTTTTTCTATAGAAATGATTGTTTAAATGCAAAGCACTCACAATGTGTTGGCTTGTCAAAGTTTGTTCAATGTTTTCATGAGAGTTCTGAACATGAATTTGGAAAGAAGCTTGTTGAGAAAAAGAGATATGAGATAGTCAAATATACTTTGCAAAGTGGAGGTGAAGGTTCTAGATGTGAGTTGGTTACAAAAGAATGCAGTGTTGATGACTTTATTTCAAATTTTAAAGAAAATATTTTCTACAAGTATGCAAGGAATAGTCATAGGTCTCAGTGGTCAGATCAACAATTTAGGATGTGTAAGGACTCTTTTCCATCTGGCACTATTATATAAGTGGTTGATTTTGTAGAAAACTACACATTGCAACCACAAAACAAGGTACAATCTTAGTATTACAATTCCATTCAGATTGCTATTTTTTTCCACGTAACGTTTAGACATGCACCTAATAGTATAGAGGAGGATTGAAAGATAATCAGAGAGTATCATTTTTTCCACTTTGCAACTTTACACTGCTTGCATCTGGCAATTTTTCCCTCCACTGAAAAGTCATCACCACAGGAAAACACCTTCGAGATAGCAAAAACCGAGAGAGTTTTTTGTAGATGGTTCCAACACGATCCCATAGCCTTGAATGAAGATTCTATAGGAATCACGGTCTTCAAAAAATATCCCTTCAAAGATTGCTTCATTTTATTACTTTGAACTCTTAAGGGAAATCGTTGGTCCAATGTAGCTCAGAGTGATTCGACATATTTGGGTGCAAGACAGGACCATCCCTAGCATAAACGTACCCATCCAGACATGTTGGAATATTCCATTTCGTTGTACGAGTTGAGGAATGAAAGTTGCACCACTTTGCAACTTTACACTGCTTGCATCTGGCAACTTTTCCCTCCACTGAAAAGTCATCACCACAGGAAACGCCTCTGAGGTAGCAAAAACTGAGAGAGGTTTTTGTAGATAGTCCCAACATGATTCCATAGCTTCAGATAGAGAGTCTATAAGCATCATGGTCTTTGATAAATATACCTTCAAAGATTGCTTCCTTTTAGCACTTTGGACTCTTAAGGGAAACTAGTGGGCAACATAGTTAACTTTTTCACAAACTTGGTTTGAAGTAATTTCATTCTTTTTTGTGCATTTAAAATTGTTTTTTAAGCCTTCCACCCTAAAAGTGACCTCTAGATAACTTCAAACACCTTAACTACCTCATTCTTATTCATTTTTTTTGCAAACAAGCATTTTCATTCCAAGAGGCTGAGCTTTTATTTTTTCTTGTTGGATTGAATGCGAACTGTGACACAACTTTCTTTTTTCAAAAATTGTTCAACATCATTGAACTAAGAATTTATCACACATCTATTGAGAAACAAAGGATTACCACAAACTAAAACATATTACCCTCTGGTTCTCACTGACTTGATGTACTCTTCAACATCTCTCTTCTCTAAAAGTGACCTCTAAATCACTTCAAACACCCTAACTACCCTAAAAGTGACCTCTAAATCACTTCAAACACCTTAACTACCTCATTATTATTCATTTGTTCTGAAAACAAGCATTTTCATTCCAAGAGGTTGAGATTTCATTTTTGCTTTCAAAGAAAAATCTTCCTATGCCACTGTTACACTACACAAGTAAACCAAATTTTGTATTGTGGACCTATATTAAGCTACCACTCTCAAGTACCAATGTAACAATGATACAAAATAACTTTTGAGACTACAAGAAGACATCTGATAACTCTTGAGTGTACTAAAAGAACTCTTATGATTTTTGAAGAATGTTGATAACTCTACTCAATTGTCTTATTTTTTCAATATCATACAAATAGAACCCTGGCATCAATAGACTTTGTACATCAAGCTACCATAATTCAAGTTTCAACGATGAATATTTATCATGCATGTTTTCAATGGAATTCAAGTTTATAGTGGTTTTTTTGTTTATATGATGTTATGTGATATTCTAATCGTAATTCATGCTTCTAGGCTGCACACACACACACACACACACACACACATATATATATATATATATATATATATATATATTATTACACGTTTTCTCCATTGTTAGGCCCCTACACAATAATTAAATGGCTATATAGCATGTGGAATGAGGGGGCAACAGGCCTGAGACCCCTTTAAAGTTTGTTTGAGTGCTTTCTTTTCATTATTTATGAGTTTTGTGCCAAGTTTCCTCAAAGAAATGTGGTCTCATAGAATTCCATGACAAGTTAATGAAATTGATAGCTGCTCCTAGTTATTAGTTATATAATGTGAAGTAATTTTATAACTGCTTAGGTTGACTTTGTAAAAACTATAATTTTATTGAAATTTTTTAATCTATTAGCATCTGGTTGTTACTTATGCAATGTGAAGTAATGCTTTAAGTTTGAAAGATGTGGAATGCAATGTAATAAACAATATGAATATAAACTACATAATATTTAACCATTCTTTTTATGCTATTGTACATTGATATTTAACCATTGCTCACTTGATTAAATTTTAAAAGAGTTTAATCATGCAGATGAGGAGGAAATTAATTTCTATTGTCAACTTCTATATATATCAAATTATCCAATAATCAAGTGTATGTCCATATACAAAAATGGCATCAACAACAACTCAAACAAAGTTTTACAATATATGGCATATGCCATCTTAGTATCTATTCAAAATTTACATGCCAAAAATTTCTATCTCATCCTAAACTACTGGTGGATCATCAAAATGGAGCCTCTTTGAAGCACTCGTTGGCTCTAAAGGTAGATGCACAAGAAAAAGTCAAACCACAATTGAGATTAGTTACACTATATAATTTAAAATTTAATAATTAACATAGAAATCAATACACATTGAATTATAATTAAACTCTAAAATTGAAATCTAGATTACCTGAAATATGTCTCTTCGAAGGGTTAGGAGTCCTAGAATATACCCCTCTCAAAGAACTAACGAAACCAATTTTGTAATGTCAATCTATATATGTGAACAAAAAAATGAAATTGATCCAAGTTAGCATAGAATTTTCTATAATAAGAACATATTTACCAAGCATAAAATAAAATGAACACATACCTCTTTAGGTTGATCTTTTTTTGTATCTCCTTTAGGTGTTTCAACACCTCCTCCTTGAGGTGTTTCAACACCTCCTCCTTGAGGTGTTTGAATACCTACTCCTTCAGGTGTTGTGCCACTTATCAAAAATGATGTATAGCTCACAACCACATGTACATAAAAATGACAAGTACATATGAAACTACGAATCTATGTCAATGTATGCATAATCAATAAAATATCTTATAAATCTTAATTCAATCAAATTTGAGTTCAAATACCTTTCCATTATCTAAAATTATGTGTCCATAGTTTGGAGAGCATCGCACCTCACTCACACTAGGCGTTTCCTACAAGCAGAGAATAAGATAAACATATAAGTTAATATATAATTTCATTAATTTGACAACTCAAATGACAAGCAAGTATACAGTAAAAAAAATGTAAATGAGTGAGTGCAAAAATACATACTATGTGCATCTTGAGGCCAAATGAAATGGCCCTAAGGGTGCTATCATTCACCCATGTGAGCTCCTTCTCATTCACCTATGTAACTACTCCAATGTCCACCTCTCTAGGAGGAGAGGACTCTGTAGGGTGTGCTCCACTCCCCTACGTGTGATCTGCTATAATCTCCACATCTTATATGTCATATCAAAATTGTCTAATGACTGCTCAGGGGGTTGTACAATAGGACCCAAGCATATTTGTTGGCACATATTGCAAGTATGTGGCACACAAATATGTGGACCCAAGGAGGATGATGCATTAGCACTGGATCCATCGCCAAGATCACCAGACTGTGGATGAGCTACTAAAGAAGCATGGGAAACCAAAAGACCACTCAATGAGTGAATGACCTTGATAGTTTTTGTGGTTGCATCCTCTGTAATATCTGGATGTCATACTGGAGGTGACAGAGGAAGGGAAGGAGGGGGAACATGTGGAATCCTGACTACTCTAGCTGCCCCTAGCCTATCCTGGAGCATACCTCCACCAATGGCTTGGAAGGGTTTAATGTCAAAGTAATTGACATGATGTCCTAACAAAAACTCAACATATAATTTTTTAATAAAGTAAAAAGGTACATCAAGATTATTGTTGGGATACACCAACGATCCCAAAAGTTATCTACTATGCCCCTATGCGTGCACCATTTCATAGAAAGTTTTGGTTTATTAACATTAATTGGCAAACCAGTGCTGGGGTTAATAAATAAAGAGGCTATTTGGGCTTTTGTTATTTGGAGATCTTTCACATCATCATAAGACAATCCACATGCATAATATTCCCTCATGGTTTCTCGCCATGAATGAAAGGCATTATGTTGGGTGGACATGGTTTCTACATTTGTAATTATTCCTGTCAATGTGGATGACATACGGGATAATCAGGTGATTTTCTTATAAACATAAAAAAATTCCCCTCAATTGCTCTAATTTTACATGAATTAAGTCTTCAATTGATGGCTACGGAGGTGGTGGAGCATTTGACATTTCTACACTTTGATTCTTAATTGGTGGAATTTGTGCATTCTCATTCTCGGCAGCCATAATGCCTAATTAAAGTTTAAAAATAATTAATCTAATTAAAATTAGACAATATAAATAAAAATATTATAAAAAAATACCCTAGTTTTTAAAAGAAATCTAAAAAACACCCTACTTTTTAACAAAAAAATATAAAATTCTCTAATTTTTAAAACAAATACATAAGAAACACTATTTTTAAATCAAAATCCATTAAAAACATTCATTTTTTAATCAAAATCCATTCTAAACTCAATTGTTTCATAAAAATTCAAGCAAAAACCCGATTTTGAAAAAAAATTCGAAAAAAAACATTCATTTTTTATCAAAATCCATTAAATTCAATTTTTTCATAAAAATTCAATCAAAAACCCTATTGTGAAAAGATCCACAAAAAATTCATTTTTTATCAAAATCCATTCTAAACTCAATTTTTTCATAAAAATTCAATCAAAACCCTTTTTAAAAAAAAACTCCACAAAAAACCATATGAAATTATTCAAATCTAAATCAAAATTGAATCAAATCAAATAAAAATAAAAAAACTTACCTTTTCAAATTGGATTTTGGCCAAATCAGATATTTGTTATGCGAAGAATCAATTCACTGTGTGTTCGCGGGTTCTTCACTATGAAATAACTTTAAAATAGTGACTGAGTTTTCTTATAAATGCTTTTTGCAAATTAGATATCCAATCTAAATCGGTGTGCGCCTGCAGGTTCTTCAATGTGAAATAACTTAAAAATAATGACTGAGTTTTCTTATATATGCATTTTGTAAATCAGATATTTGATTTGTAAAACTAGGTTTGATTTTTGGTATGGTGAGACCTGAGCCTAAAAAAAGTCAACATGTTCTTTTCATGTTTTTTGGTCGATGAAAGACTTTTTTTTTCCTCATTGGCACTTTTTGGCCCACCATGATCCTACACATACCCCTAAGTTGTCTACCAATTGCCATTGGGATGTTGCAATACATTAATCTTTTCTTTTTTATTGTGAAATACACCTATGAATTAGTGAACTCAAATTGTAACATTTTGTCCCTACAAAAAAGTTACTAGAACTATGTCTATGAAAATGGGCTTTGTGGATGGGTTTGTAGAGCCCCCAATATTGATTTGTTGGCAGCACCCATTGGTGCCCCCACAGAGTCTAGCTCTGAGGGCATGCTCCCCCGGCCTTCAGATCCTAATTTCGTAAGTAAAATTTTCCTTTTTGTTATACCTATTGCAAATTTGGCATTATTGTTTCCAGTTTTCTTACATTTAAGGTGTATATATACATGGGTCATCTTGACAAAGCATATAGATGTGAAAGTAGATATGCATTCCTATTTTATAGCATATAAAAGGATCCCTTTCATGTATATGTGCATCTATATGTATATGTATGTATATATATATGTATATGTATATGTGTATGTATATGTATATGTATATGTATGTGTATGTGTATATATGTCTATGTATATATATGTATATGTATGTGTATTTGTATATATGTATATGTATATGTACGTTTATGTGTATGTGTATGTATATGCATGTGTAAGTATATGGATATGTATATCCATATGTGTATGTCTATGTATATGCAAAAAAAAAATACTACAATATGATAGATCAACTTTGTAGACAAAAAAAATTTCCCATTTGCTATGTGATTAATAGCACAATGACTCTTTGGACAATGCAACTTAATCAAAGTATAGTTTCTCACATTGCAACATTGAATATCGTATTTACTCCATCCACCTGCATTTTCTTTGCTTGCTCCCATTCTGTAGCAATGAAAAAATGCATTAAGCCTCACAGAAACAAACACTTGCTATCCAACCCCTCATGTTGAGGCTACAAAGTCATATATGTATCTGTATGTATATGTGTACATATATATATGTCTATATGTTTACATGTATATATATACATGTTTTACATGGGTATTTTGCATAAATGATTAATTTATTGTTCATGCCTTTCAATCTTTGTGTATCATTCCTTTCAATAGCAAATTGGAGGGTTCTAACATTGATGTGTTGCAAAATGTGTGAGAAAGTATATTGCTTAAATTGCACTATTGAAAGAGCCATTTCGATTAGTAAGATATATTAGAAAGAATAAGACTTATGATAACACTTATTAGCAAGCAAACTAATTTTATATCCAATATGTTCATAATATGTGATTGATCTTATGTTAATGCATCCAATGACAAAGATGCATACAGATAACTAAAACAATAAATGGAGGCCAATAAAAATACTAACCCTAAACATATTTTTTGAGGAAACGAACAAGATTCAACTACAATTTAATATATTCTAATGTTAAAACTATGCTATTCCTTTTCTAATCATTCACAAATATAGATTTATATACACATAGATACACATATATATTTTGTTACTTGTTTATGTGTAATTACTACTTTAAATATATCTATGGTTATACATGTATATTCATATATCCTAATGTGCTTGAGCTTGTAGGTATACTCGTAGGCTATATGAGCACATTCAAGTTGCACAGTGCAATCAATTATTGAGCTTAAAAAGGGTAAAAAAAAACAATGTAACTATTTGTACTATAGGCAACATAAAGAGGAAATATCCATGAAGCGCCACAAAAAATACTTGCAGCAAAGGATAACTACAACAACCACACCTACATGTCAAACTGCTAATATTCCTCCTTTGCAACAACCAATTCCTATGGCAGATGCCACCCCTTATATACAATCTCAGAGCAATTCCTCTATTACGCAAAACCAGGAACATCTCAAAGAAATTTTCAATGAAAGCTACCTAGTTGTGGTAAAGCGATTTTGACATTATATAGATGCACTTTCCAGCCTTTTTGTTTGATAAATATTTAGTGAAATCTATATGCGGATGCACACTATAATGTTAGGGTTAGTAGCCAAATGTGTAAGGTGTTATTCTAAAAAAGGTGTCCATCACTTCAACTCTACCAATGGCATGGACCCAGGCCCACAACCATTGATACTAAAAAAGTTAACACAGGTTGAAGAAATGCTTATTGCTAAGATCGCTCCATTTCTACAAGTCTCCCAAGCTAGAGCAGGCTAATTTAATATAGTGGTCACATTATAAACTTCCCTCAAGATATCTCGAGCATATCAAAACTTTTGTTACGCCGACTATAAGACCTTGAGGTCATAATCATTCGTAGAACCACCATTGAAGGTAGGAATTGTGATTGTTATGTTAATAAACATCATGTCATGGATGCATTGAAATAAAAAATTCAATATGAAAAATAGTACAATGATGTTAAGATTGATGTTGAGGCTCTTAATATGTTAGCTGATGTTGTTGTTGATGTGTCCAATTTCTTGCATACAATAGACCAAATTTTAGATGAAGAGCTAATGCCATCAACTAGCTCAACAAATGTTGGTCAAGAAGAAAATGGATCTTCAAAATTTTCATCATTTATTCCTTCCTTACCAAATGCTAGATGAGAGCTACAAGCAATGAAACATGTCTTACAAATTGAAAAAAAAGAGAGCAAAATATCTTATCTTGGCCTACAATTAGCTCTTCTCCTATTAATGAATACAACACTCAAGGTTTATTTTCAATGGCCTTTCCAACAATGTTCCCCACTGCAGCAGCACTTCCCCTTCAACCAAGAAATGTTGAAATTCACTTGCATGAATATTCCCTCCACCTAATGAGATATTTTGACCACAGATTTGGAAAACATGTTAGGTTTAGATCTTTTCTCTACAACTTGATTACGAGACATTGTAGCCAACAAACTCTCTCTATTTCTATTTAGGCGGATTTGGAGGATAGAATCTCGAAGTCATTGTCTGTTTTGCGGCAACAGCTCCAGACTACTCCCAACCGCCAAATAGACAAGCGGTTGATGTGTCTCAGTGCATCGTTGTACAAGACCCACTCTTTTTGGAACTCTTGTTAGGCCTAGCTAATTTCCATGATTGAACAACTTGGCATACCCACGCTTTTGTTCACTCTGAGTTGTGTAGACATAAAATGGGCTAACCTACAAAATGTTTTATCTTTTGTTGCTAGTTTTGCAATGGAGCCTTCAACAAAAACACTAATAGATAGTGTTGTTCAGAATCCTCCTATAACATATTTATATTGTCATCCTAGATTCTCAATTTTTCATGAGGAGGTGATCAAAAATATTTTCCATGTAAAAGATTATTTTTATAGATATGAATGGAAACATCATGGCTTTGTGCATGTGCATAGTCTTTTATGGCTTCTAGAAGCTCCTGACATGGACACTCTTGATTGGTCCAATGACCATGACATTACCATGGAAAGGGACCATTTTGATAGGTACATTTCAGCTTGGAATCCATGTTGCCCTTCAGAAAGATTGCTTAGAATATATCATTTATCTGAAGAAAAATCGTGCTTGCTTACCATGAGCCAGATCCTTACAAATGATCCAATCATAAATTATGAAGAGTTACTAAAGACAGTTCAGCGGCACAAAAAATGCTCTAAATATACTTGTTTAAGGAGAAAAGGAGAGCAATTGCAATGTCGGTATAAAGCGCCTTGGTAGTAGCAACTTATGTCTACATTGACATCTGATGTTGAGTCTAACAAATTCTACAAACCAAGAAGAAATGATGATCACCTAAATATTCATGGCCCAACCATGCTTGCAATTTTGCATGCCAATGATGACTACCAACCAATTTTTTCTAGGAATTTTTTTTTTAATTATATTTCTAAATATGCAGCTAAATCCAAGAAAAAATCAGAAAATTATCTTGATATGTTGAAAAGACTTACAAATACAAATATAGTTGAGGATAGAGCACTGGTTGCATATCAAAACTCCATGATGAATATTCTTGTGGAACATGACATCTTTGCACAAGAGGTGTGCCATATGTTATAGAAATTGCCTCTTCTTACTTCAATCCGATGATACGTTCACTTGAATATTAGAAAAAAGACTTGGTTCTGTATAAACAAAGATGATATTGATGAATATTTTCCAACAAACTATATTCACTGCTATATGCAAAGGCCTCTAGAGCTAGGTGTTGTATCCTTCATTGATTCGATCTTCCTATATATACACTCACAAAAGTTCAAAAAGGCTAAATGGAAACCAAGCCACTAGTCTACATTTGCCCTTTTCTACCCATTATTCAAGATTGCTCTCATTGAAGATATAGAGATATTTGAGACATTTTGTTGGACTGAAATTATGTTATACAAACTTTTTTGGAAAATACAAACAAATATAGGTCTTCTCAAACAAGAGATAATAGAAAATTGGAAAGTTTTAAAAATGGCTAGTTATTAGCCTTGGCATGTTAGTAGACTTCTAATTACACCCACAATTGAAGAAGAACATGATAGTGATACTGATGATTTGAATCATCGACCTTCTATGCATGAATATGAATGGGAAGTTTTCTCTCAACTTTTTTCTACTACTAACTTTAGTATAAATTAGCTTCAGCTATTGGGTAGGTGGGATTTTGATATAAACCATTCATGGAATACAAACCATGTACCTGAACAACTCCATAATATTTCTTTGTAGTTCATCCCATAAGCGAAGGCACAATGTTAGCAAGCTATGCTACAATTTTTTTCTATAGATATGTCAGCCCATCAACTTTCACCAAAAAAACAATTGGCCCTTCAAATAATCTAGTCCCATCACATGCATCCTTCACCCAAAGCTCCTCTCCACATGATTATTCAAGGGATAGCTAGCACTAGAAAATCCTTTTTGATAAATTGTATTTGACAACAAATAAACACCTCTTTTTCTAGATCCAATAGTTGCTTGCTTGCATTGGCTCCAACATGTGTTGTTGCGTACAACATATGTGTGTCTACAATCCATAAAACACTTTGAATTCCCATAAAGATATGAATCCTTTGCAAGGGCAGCAATTGACAATATTCCAAGAATAATTTAAGTATATTCAATACATTTTGATTGATGAAATGAGTTTTCTAGGCTTGAAGTTGCTAATTAAAATAGATAGCTAGTTACACAAGAATTCCTAGATAACTAGAGGGAGCCATTTGGCGGTGTTTCTATGATCCTTGTTGGTGATCTTTCCCAGTTGACACATGTCATGGATATTCCTAGTTATACTTCATGCTCCTTAGCAATAGCCTTGTGGCACACTTTCATGGTCTCAATAACATTAGACACTATTTTCCACCAAAAATGAGATAGCCCTTCGCAAGAAAAGTTTTGGGTGATCCCTTATATAAAAAATGGTGAGGCTCTCCACAATGACAAGGAAGAGCTTATGAAACAAACAAATAAAATGATCTCAGCCATAGAAAGAGAAAAATTTGATGTTGCTACACATTTTTTTGCCACAAATGACTTGTTGCATACCACAACAAAAAAGTGATCAAGTAGTTAAATTTACCCATAGCCATTAGCATTGCTTGAGTGGCACAACAACAAGCATTTGATCATGGAGATGATGGCCAGCTTCTCCCAAAATTGATACTTTGTGTTGGAAAATAGGTGATGCTAACAATGAGTTTGTGGATTCAAGCTAGCCTAGTGAATGGATCCCTTGGTGTTGTTACCTCTATTGTGTATAGTCCACATTGTAAACCACCAAACCCACCTAACTATGTTGTTGTCTACTTCTAAAATTACATTGGTCCACCATGGGACCTAGAACATCAGAGAGACATCCCCATCCCACCTATAAGTTGGGAAAGTTGAACAAAAATTCCAATCACTATGGCATGGGAAATCATAATACATAAACCATAAGGCCTAACATTGGATAGAGAAACAATAAACATAGGAAGCAAATAAAGGAAAGGGTTGATTTTTATAGCTATTTCTCATGTTAAATCAATTGAAATACTCAATATTGATCCAACTTTCTTATTTGAGAGATACTCCAGGCTTGGTAGCAACAAATACACTGCTTGTCGTCACAACAAAGAGACGCATCTGGAACATCTACAACCCTCACCAAATGCTTCTTCTCCCACCCCATAGCTTAACTTAAAAAAAAGGCTCCAAGACAATTATTCTTTCAGATGCCTCAACCCGTTTCTATTCATCTTCTCAATAGTTTTCTAAGTTAAATTTTAAAAAAACATACCAAGTAATAATTTGTGCAAAATGGGTGTAATGCCAAAGATGCACAAATATACTACACAACAATAACTAGAGGGTACAACTTGTACAAGCTAGTCACATATTTTGATGATTCTATTCTATTAATTTGTTGACTTCTTGTTCTAAGATTTCATTGTGTGATGCTTTCAGTATATGAAATTCAAAACAATACACTCTTTTGAATATTCCATTTTCTCATATTTGTTTAAGTGTTTTTAAATTCCATGATGTCAATTGTTTATTAGCATACCTACAATTCTTTTCCAACTAATTTTAATATATAGTGGTGTAAACATACAATTATAGTTGTTACACATTAATATATATGTAGATACAAGCAACTTCAGCTGTCAAAGATGCACAAAGATTGGAACCAACAATAACTAGAAGCCAAAAGTTCAATAAGTCAATAATGTGTTTATAACATTCCAGTATATTAAATTATATATGCACATACTATAGATCCATTTTGAAAAAAAAATTGTCTTCCATTTGACTAATAAGTTTAAAATCATGCAACCATATGTTTTTTATTCCCACATCCTATATACATTGAGTTCTCACATTTTTCCTCTGTGCTTTTCTCCCATTAGATTTTAATTTCTTCATGCTACCTTTTCTATTAGCTTTATTTGTTTCAAATAGCTACAATGTTTGTCTACAAAATTATTTTTTGGTCACTTCACTATTTCACTGTTCCTATATATTACATTCACAAATATATACTCTCATCTACATTGCTTTTCTTTTCTGTGATACATGATAAAATTCCATGCTATTTTTCATGTCTTTCTCGGACATGTTCACAACGATCATGGATTTTATTCACTACGTGGCTTCGTGATCATGCCTCACTCAACGGATGCAAAATGGTAGTTGCTCACTCATGTGATAGTTGATACATCCTGTCATTGTTGTATAGTTGTATGCAAATGAGTGCATGTAATATTCATTGTTCTAATATAAGGATGTCAATTAATTTGATTCCCTTGTGAAATGACACATTTTGGTGTTTGTTTCATAGCAGACTACTCAAAGAAACTGCCATCCACCTCCCTTATGTGCCAGTTTAGAGATCTTCGTAGTTGTCCTACTTTGTAGCCTACAATGTCCTTTCTCCTGCTCTTGCAGTAAACCATTATGCAATGTATTTTCCCCATTCCATACTTCTCTAATTTCAAACATGTATTTTGGTATAACAATATAAAATGTTGCTTAGTAGTAGTATTATGTTGGGATCAATGCAAAGATGGATTGACAAGCAAAAATGCACCCCATGTGTTGAACAATTTCTCCCAGAAAGACGACCATAGTTGTAAGTGTAAACAATGTTTGTTTTACATATTTATATTTCCCTTAATTATATATTCATTTTTTTCCTCCCTCTATGGCAAGACACCCTCTATATATTTGTTTCTATTTATAAACATTCATGCACAGATTCATACATGCACTTGACTATAATAAATATAGTATGTTGTTTAGATTATATTTTCCCATGTGCTCCTATACTTCGCTTTTACACAAACCCCAATAGAAATTTCAAAAAAATAGTTGATAGGTGAATGCCAGCTATTGCATCGATTGCTTGTTTTGCATTAATATGTTTCATGATATTCTCTTCCCCTTATCTCTTTGAAGCTCCTTGTATTTTGTATTAATATGTTTCACAATATTCTCTTTCTCTTATGTCTTAAAATCCACATTAAACATATTAATACAAGATAAGAAATTTTTGTTAGACTTGAGCTATGAATTCAAAATTTGAGTGATGCTCTTTTATAGTCAACCCAGGTGAATAGAGAAATTGTAAAAGAGTTATTTGAATAATACTTCATAGCTAGAAAACTACTCTTATCTCCAAAATGTTTATGCTTTCATGTTAGCCCAATGCATATATATATGCTTTCACTGCTATCTTAATCTGCAATTGCTCCTATGCTAATGGCTATAATGCCAAAAGTACACAAAGATACCTACAAACAATAAACGAATAGCAAAAAGAATACTATCCCTACCCATATTTTTTGACAAAAGAAAGAACATTTAAGCATAATTTCTCCATCCATACACAAGGATAATCTCTTTCAACCCTCCAAAATGAGTATAATGTCAAAGATACAACCATATAACAAGGAGTAATAAGCACAAAACACCTCTTATACAATTTCTCTACATGTCTTCAATATTTGTTACCAAAGAACATAGCTTGAATCTTGTATTGATATATTCCATGATATTCCTTTCTCCTTATGTTTTCAAACTGGAGAGCCATCCACAAAGCTTCATTATTCTTTTGGATAAATGATTAATTAATAGTTTGTCTCTTCCGTTCTCTGCTTATTGTTTCTTTTCATAGCAAGCCATGGGGTTTTAACATTGATGTGCTCTGAAATGTGCTCGAAAGTATATTGATTAAGTTGCATTGTTGAAAGATCCATTTTGATGTTCATTTCATAGAAAATTTTTTTATTGCTCACGTGTTTTGTTTCAAAAATAAAATCATGAGATATATTGATACAAGACATATTACATATTCTACCCATGGTAAAAAAACCATGACAAAGATTCCAGAATTTTAAAACTTAAAAATAATCCTTGTTACAAGAACAATAGAATAATCTGTTACACAAAACTTCAAACAGATGAGTGGAAAACAATATCTTGACACTTATTGATACTCAAATAGATGAGAGAAAATGAATATCATCAAACATATTAACAAAAGATAGCCAATGATAATTATTTGACCGGGTTTTCTTGTGACAATGTGGGCCTTGATAGTTACATGGGTTGGTCATGGTTACTATGTAACAGCCACCAAAGTAATTTCATATATATACACATGTGTATACTTGTGTGTGTGTGTGTATATATATATATGTATGTATGTATGTATGTATGTATATGTATACATGTATATATGTATGTATGTGTTTACATGTATATATGTATGCATATGTATACATGTATATATACATGTATATATATGTCTATATGTTTACATGTATATATATGTGTATGTTTTAGATGACTATTTTGCATAAATGATTAATTTATTGTTCATGTCTTTTGGTCTCTACTTATTGTTCCTTTCGATAGCAAGTTGGAGGGTTTTGACATTGATGTGCTGCTAAATGTGTGAGGAGGTATATTGATTAAATTGCATTGTCGAAAGAGCAACTTCAAGCAGTATTTTCTTAATGCTATAAAAACAATTATATCATGAAATCTCTACAAAATATGTTTCATGGATTTTAAGTGTTATTGTAATAGTTCTTTCATTTGTTCAACTTTATATCTTTAGTGGACACACTATTTGTTTGAAATTTCTATTTTTTAAGAACAAAGCATTTAATCATGCAGTATGTGTAAGATATTCATAATGCCAAAATGGCTATTTAGACAATGGAACTGAATCAATATACTTTCTTACATATTTTGTAGCACATATTCATAATGCCTATTTTGACAATGCAACTAAATCAAAATATTTTCTTGCATATTCTGGTGTATACTTCCCACACTGCAACATTTTGTACTCTATGCATCTTTGGTATTATACACATTCTATATAATTAGTCCCTTGATATCCTTCTAGTTGAATAAAGTGGAAATCCTTACATAGAGGATGTTCTAGATTGTCAATGGGTACATAATCTATTCTTGTGTTTTCTTATATACATTTTCACATTCATTGAGTTGTCATCCTTTTGATTTTATTTTGGTGCCCATGTTCTTTGTAGTATAGTAATAAATAGAGTAATTGTATATGGTAAGTGTTTTCTCACCCAAGGATTAATGCATTATATGGTTGTTATACTATGGCAACGGACGAAGTAAATGCAATATTGAATGTCGCAGTGTGGGAAACTATATTTTGATTAAGTTGAATTGTCCAAATAGCCATTATATATATACATAAGTACATTAAATGACTTACACATTCTGGAAAACAACAATTTTCAATCTAGCATAAAATGGTTTCTCAACAGTTTGCTATCAAACCAACGACCTTGCATAAACAAACCTGAGCAATTCATCGCAGAAACCTTCAAGTAGGTCAAGAAAAAAATAATATCATCAAAAATATTGATACAAGGTTTAAGGTATCTTCTTTCTTAGTAGATATTGAATATATGTAGACAAACTGTATAAAAGGTGTTATGCAGAAATGCAATCTGCAAACTAAACTCTCTCTTTTCAAGTCAAGTCTATGATTCTTTTGCCACAAAACAATTGGTTTCCTATTCTAGTTCTTCATTACTACATGTGGACATGATTCACATGCACATATCTGCATATACATCCTACTCATGCAATGCAAATATAAGAACTTGCATGATAAAATTTATACTGATATATATATCTTTGTTAAATCTATATGATTTCTCTTATAATATTGCACAGATACAATAGACATCCAACAAACTTACTGTATTCTAAATTTCCTATTTCAAATTGTTCAACAGATCAACAACTCAATCCAATGCTCCTTGTGGTTGTCAAACATTGCCAATAGTACATGTAAGTGCAAAACTTTTCCATTGTCAATAAATAGATTCAATGACCTGCTTGTAAATATTATTCATTATTTCTACTTTTTTTATTGTATTTCTTGATTTTACCTATATATTTACTAATTTTGGATGCTTCCTTTCTCATCTTGTTTCTCTGTCCATTGACATACCTCTCTATTTTATTTGTAGATGCTAGGCTAAAGCATACATGAAAATTGCAAAATCATGATGCTTGCTTTTCCCAACTTTGATATTTTGCAATTTATAATGAACTCCACAAAATTTCTAGTTGATGTTTCACGTTTCTTTTGCTCATGGGTTTAGCTAGGGTTCCCAAGGCTCCATGATGCCAATATGGTAGGGTGGATAACTAGAATGGGTTTACTATTTTGGATTTTCATTCCATATATATTTTCTTGCATAGATACATGTATAGAAAACATGGTTTGTAATGGGTATGTGCAGGATCATGATGGGCCAAAAAGTGGCAATATGATGGGTATGTGGTTGATGACTATTTTTTTACCCAAAATTGATGAAACAAAAAGGGTTTTTAAAAGAGATTCTCAGATTTCCACCCCCATATAAATTATGTTTTACTTTGAATTTAATAAGTAATTATTATTCATTTTATATTAAAATTATGACTAAAGTCCTCATTGATACCTGTTGAATGAAAAACATCTATAGCTTTCAAATGGTATCATATTTTTTGAATCCAAAACATGCATCGCATTATATAATTCACATAATATAGGATTAAAAAAAGAAAAAATGAATTTCATGAAATTTTGAACAAGTTAAGGTGGTCAGACATACGAGTATTTATATTTTTTTTAAAGTAGTAATAAAAAATTCATAATTAATTATTTACTTGGAAAAAAATTACAAAAAAATATGCATCACATTAGGGCATGATTCCTCTACTTATATCTAAAATCTATACAAGTATTATCATTTTATTGTGGTTAGGGTGGTCAGACAGACACCTACTTATTTTCCCTAAAATTTAAGTACCACTACGTGAAATTTCAAATTTTCACAAAATGGTTTTGGTTTTAAAATAAACCCTGTAGTTTAGAAACTACATTCAATTTGATACAAATTCTATTCTTACATATTTTTGAAATAATATAGGTAACTTATTCAAAATTTTATGTTAAGTTGCCTAACTCTGATTTTTCTGAATTTTTTGCCGGTTAAGGGCCTATTGTTTCCATGATGATCCTACACATATGCTAATAACATGTTTCTTATGTACTACCAAGTGGTTGCAACACACTAGATACTTTCATTGATTATTCATCTAATTTGACTCTTCAATTGCACTATGAAATCATTCATAAAAAAGACAAATTTTTATTTTGAATTGTCTTGTAATTCACTACTTTTAAATCCTTTATACTTGTCTTGCCAAAAAATACATGCATACTAAAAATTTAATTCTAAAAAATATGGACTAACACTAATTATAAAAATTATTCAAAGTTGAGCATCTTTCTTTGTCGAAAAAATGTGTACATTTTTTATCCAATATTATTATTTGTGCGCATGGGTGATGACCCTTACAAAAATCTGTCAGTTTTTCAAAATTAAATAATTAATTGATTGAATAGCCTACACAAAAATAAAAATATGCATGTGCATCTATTGCTAATAAATATAAAAATAAAATATTGTTGCTAGAAAAAACAATTATTTTAAATTTTATATTTGATTTAATTTTTTAATTTCCATTTTTAAAGAAATTTAAAACTTCCATTTGTTAACACTTAATTTCCTATATTTGTAACAATATTAAATAAAATTAATAGTTAATAGCTATTGTAACTAAAATTATTAAATATTACATGGTTATAAGAGTAAAGTTAGTCGTAATTACTTGTTTCATACATTGTAACTAATGTGTTTCATTTAACATGACCTTCGTTTTACTTTACACTTTCATTAGTCAATTTTCATATCGATTTCTATTCACTTGTCAACATACTTTATGTTTTCTCCAACCAAACAAACATATACAACTATTATCTATCATTATGATTTCACATTTCATCCCAAAAAAATGTTTTCACCTTCCTAACCATCATGATAGCCCATCACAAAGGACTCCTATTGGTTGATTGTTCCATGCCCATACATGCAACTACTAGTCATAGTTATATGGCCATTCCTTTTTATAATTTCTATTCCAAATCTGAATTGTACTTACAATAGAAAGAAACAAAGAGGAACAACCTCAACTTTGGTATTTCTATAGAGAATGTAATTTTTCAAGTTATCATGCTATGCAAGAGAAGAGTGTAGTCAAATTTTCAAGAAAATAAAATATCTACAACCTAGATCTCCAAAATAATTATCAATACGTAATCCCAAAATATTTTTTAAACTATATGAATTTGTTAGGGATGTGATGCCCAAGTATCGAAGAGATTAAATGAAAGCTAAAAGAGACCTAAAATGAGAGAATAATTGTATCCTATCAAAGAATGGAAATATTCAATGATGAGGGATTTCTCAAATGAGAGCCAAAAGTGGGCTTATATATGATACACCACCAATAGTTGAGAATGTAAAACATAAATGGGATAAAGGAACTATAGTCACATGTGTGCATAAAATATCCTTTAAAATACAAAAGTACAAGTCATATGATGTAGACACAACCTACATGATCCATCTTATCATGTATTAGGCATATAATATAAAATAAATTAATTGACTAAATAAAATAAAAAAATGATGAAACACTAATGGAGCATGCTTAGAGTTTATATGTTGCAGTTCCTTCCTTATTTTACAAATGTCTGAATATAGATATTGATATCCTATTCTACATATTATTCACATTTGAATTAGTGTTATCTCGTTAATTATATCTTAGGAATATCGATATTGCATAATGTTGAACCATTGATTTTTGGGTTCCTATAGACTTCTCTAGCTCTTCTAGGGCTTTTCACCTAAGAGGAGAGAGATAGGGCCCAAAAATGCTCATTAGTTCATTCAAATTATGTTATATGAAATGTTTTCTAATCAAGATGAAGTAAACTAAATGCAATTAAGTGATCTAAATGAATGAATATGAACGCAAAACAAAGATTTAAACTATGTTTGAAAACACATTATGATATGCAAACAATGAACAAAATGAAGAAAGAATGCAAAACATAATGAAATAGGGTAAATGAGAGTGCCCCTGGGAAATACGTAATGGTCTTGGGTAAATTAGGGTGAATGTTGTTTGAAGTCACTAAAATTTCACAGTGGGGCCCATTCACCTAGGGTGGAAAATCAGTCCTCC
>VDFB02193867.1:331364148-331384615 GCA_007258455.2 Sequoia sempervirens | reverse complement strand
GAGTGAATGCCAGTTAGTTTATTGATGATGGCTATGAGGATCCAAAACCATGAAATAAACATTGAATATGATTTTACCTCATATCTTGAGAAATCTTTGCATGAAGGATTTCGACAAGTCTGGGAAAATAGAGCCCCTATAACATTCAAGAAATATTCTTTACTATGACACCTAATATTATACTAGAATAAAGATAGATGGACCAAAAGGATGTGTTTGGATAAGATTGAATAATAGGGGAATTTACTACCAATGCAATGATGGTGTTATAAATGGGACAATGGATGTAAGAATTCAAATAATGTGATATTCCATGATGACTTTGTGTATAGAAATATGAGAGTTCTTGGCCACCCACCACCAGGACTACACACACTTGTGCTACAACTATTAAGACCATTGGCTTCGAAACCTAAGAAAGTTCATACTCATAACTTCGATGATTGGTTTTTTCTACAAGATATCACAATAATCAATATTTATGGATGTTCATATGCCCCACATATATTACCAAAGTTTTTCCCCCTTCGATTATCCTTTTTAGAATTCATGTGGCAAATTTTATGGATGGAAAAGGATATCATGCATAAACGAAGGAAGGGTAAATTTAAACCCAATTTAACATGTGGGGAACTATCAATGGGATCTAATACAACTAAAGTATTGCAGAATTATCTAAAAACAAGGTACTCTTCAGAGTCTAGAAAGGAAAGAGCTTTTGACCTTGAGGGTCACATGAATTTCGTAAGACACGCCATCCTTAGAAAGGATAATGTTAATCACCAAATTTATTATGAAGAAGATGCCATCAAAAATTGTTTCACTCCTCAAGAGGTATATGAGAGGAGGAGAAAATAGGAAATTATGAAAAAGTATGAGGAAGAAAGATAGATGAAGCACAATGATTTCTTGGGATATTTCATAGAGAAAGAAAATCCTCTCAATAGGATTGATATGATGATTGATAAGTTTCATGAATTATATTATAAGTCTACAGTGGAGATGGGGAGACCTACCCAATTTGTCTCCCAAAAGGCCAAGTGGTATTGTAATTACATAACCAGATTTGGATACCATTTCAATATGTCATTGTTCTCCAAGATCACCTCTTGAATAATCACCTTCTTAAAAAAAAAAGACACAAGACATAGACCCACTTGTTTCCTATGAAATAAGTGAGGAGGTTGGAGATACAAAAGAAGCAGTTAATGTGTTAATACATTTGAAGGATGATGTTGAAGTGGACCAACCTATGCTTGAAACTGAAGACCATAGACCTGAAGCTAGAGCCAATATTTAGATATAAGGAGAAAGAGAAATGCATAAGGATGAGAGGTTAATTACAACTCTCAAGTTCTTGGAAGATGGTGAATTTATCAAAATCCCTAAATTTAAAGACTTTTGGATTAAGATGAAAATGGCAGAGTTTGAAGTGAGGGTTGAAATAAATAATATGGGAGCCAAGGAATCCCAGCATGACCAGATATGGAGAAAGGACCTTGAATAGATCTTCAGTGGTCACAGGTTCCTTATGGAGATTAACAAACTATGGTGTCACGGGTGTTGTGGACTTCATTAGTTATCTACTTTCTTTGTTTTCTCTTAATTATTTTTTAAGAAAAACTAATGTTTAGCTTATACAAAGGGGAATGAAGCTTGTTGCTTCTCTTATAAAAGAGAAACCAAGACCAAATTTTGATATCATCATCATAGGCATTTATAGAAACATATATGAGGATACTTATGTTATATTGTAATATCTATTTGAAGAAATCAATGGAGAAGAACATTTAACTTGGTGCTCGAATTCTGGTCTCAATTATTTTTTGATAATACTATGTATGATTGAATTTTTTATGTGTTTTAGGTGGGAATATAGGGGTATATTATGAATTGGTATCAATTATTTGTTCATAATACTGTGTATGATATAATTGTTTGTGGTATCCAGTTGTGGTATTGGAATTTTTATGTATTTTAGGTGGAAATATAGGGGTATATTATGAATGTAGTATTTTAGATATCATTTTATTGAAAGATTGAATAATTTTCTAATTTTGTAGTCTCTTAGTTTTAGTTTACAGCATTAGTCAAACCTAAGAGATCATTTCTTTGTTTGTAATGAGGAGGCTTATTTCACCTAGTTTTAATATATCTATATGTATTATTAAATCACATATGTCCATTATCATTTCCTTCACACAAGCATATTCAATGCATGTGGAGGCTAGAAGTTGTATTACAAACTAAAGCTATCATCTAGGACATACAAGAAAAGTATAGCATCTAGAAAACATATAAAGGACATACAAGAAATTATATTCTAACTAAACAAAATTAATTTCAACCAAAGTAAGAAAACTAAGAAGAATGAATTACATTCAATAATAAATTACACCATACATATTGTAGATGTCAAATTTGTCCTCATAATCATCATGATATTTTTCCATTGATTAAATAGATATTATTATTTACCTAATCAATTCATTGAATACTTTCTTCTATTCATGCATTTCATCAAATCAATAAACCATCTCATGCTCATTCACTATTCGTTTACATAAACGAGCATATATGTCCCATGGTCGTTCACTAACCATTCACATAAACAATCATTCCCATTCATTTCCATTCATAATTTGTTTCATAAATATTCATGTCTGATTGCATTATTGTTAATGTTCATTTCCATAATAAAGAATAATCATTTATTATCATTCACATCATTTTCATAATCAATTTGAATGGTCATCAAGTATCATTTCATAATAAACTAAATTATTATTTAATCACTTTGTTTGCATAAATCATTCAATTCATATTGTATTTCATTAAACCATCAAACCATTAAAATATTAAATAATTGTTCAACCAATCATTATCATTCATAATGCATTTTTGCATAAATCATGAGCATTTGTATATCATTTGTATTCACTCATGACATAAATCATTCTCGGTAATCATCTGCAATAGATAAACCATTTACATCAACATGTCCATATTTTGCTAAATAATTAAATCATTAAAATCAAATCATAATAATCCATATTTTATTAAATCCATATTAAATCATTATTAAATCCATTTAATCATTTTTTATTATTCATAAGCCCTTCACCATGCATTTGTCTCTCCTCTTTTATCATTTTCACTCACATGAATTTTGTTTAATCAAGGAATATGGGATAAATTTTCATTTTTAGCTAAAATCTGTAATCCCACATTTCCCTCTCAAACACCTCTCCATCCTCAAAGATGCCTATTTAAATGGGATTTCAATCTCATTTTCAGTCTCACGAATTTGCATATTCATATCATTTTTACATCTTGGACTACATTTTCCAATTCACCATAGCCTCTTTACTGCATTTTGTGGTCATAAAATCTAAGAGTAAATGCATAAAAAAAGATCTTGGTGATAGGGAGACAATGGAGATTGATTTCATTTAAAAGCATTTTCATAGTTTAGAAATTTATTTTCTAGTTTTGTTCTTAATTTGAATAGCTCCATTGAAGTAACTATGAAATGGTGATTCTTATTCCATAGAATCCTCCATTTTTTAGCTCTCATACATATAACCAAAGTTTAGGTGACAAGCTAACCTCTTAAGGTGATAGGTTAGTTAAGGTGAAAAAATATAATCATAATCATCTATATTGTTGATTGCATTGCATTGCACATCTTTCAAACTCAAAGAATTACTTCACATTGCATAACTAGTAACTAGATGCTAATAGATGAAAAATTTCAACTACAATATAGTTTTTACAAAGTCAACCTAAGCAGTTATGCAATTATTTCACATTGCATAACTAACAACTATGAGCAACTACCAATTGCATTTTATTTTCTTGGTGTTCCATGAGAACACATTTTGTTGAGGTATTTTTTCAAACAGTTCACTGCCTTGTCTATGCCTTCACATTTTTCATACATATTTTCTACCAAAGCATTTTATCAAATAGTTTTTTGCCTTGTTGCCATGGCTAAAAGCCTAAAAAAAATTCTTTTGAACAAGCTATGGATGATTGGAAAAAATCTATCAAAGCATAATAGTAAGCAATAGCATAGATAAGGAAGTAAATTGGTTGAAAAATGCCTCAAATAAATGTGGTATCATGGTGATGGAATGCCATGACAATCCATAACATTTCAATTTTCATGGCATTCCATCACCATGAGACCACATTTCTTTGAGGCATTTTTTTCAAAGTTTATTTCCTTGTCTATACTACCACATTTTTCATACATGTCTACCAAAGCATTTTATCAAACAGTTCACTACCTTGCTACTATGGTAAAAGCATAAAAAAAGTAATTTCAAAAAAGCTATGGATGCTTGGAAAAAATATATCAAAGCATAATAGTAAGAAACAAGCTATGGTCTCATGGTTTTTTTTTTGTGCAAAAATTAGCATGATTTTATTTGCATTTATTTGCAGGTTTTAAATGCATTTTTTGGCAATTTTGATGTTTGAAATGGGGAAAAATCTATGTGGTCAGTTTTGTGCATGTTTTAATTGTAGGATTCTCACAGTTAGTGAAAAAGGTAGTGTTCATGGAGGAATGGAAAATATGTGTGGAGCCTTTGAATTATACTTGTATTGTGCAATGGCATCGAATCATTTAGAAAACCATTTTTTCTTCACAGGGTAGCATTTTCATGTGGAACAATTGACTGAGAGAACTCTTGTTTCAATTGACCACCCTCTCATGAAATATCATTCATATTATAATATTGCACGATGTTATCATATTAACGGTGATTATGACACCATTGGCCACTACTAGATGGCATCAGTCAAGGAAAGCTAGAGGCCACAAAATTTTGTGGATAAGTTCAATTGAAGCTAGGAGATCTTAAGAGTTCTCTCTCAAATTTTGAAAAGGTTATGGAGGTCCACCTTGAGAACTATGAGAGCTTAAAAGATGTAGGCCATATACATGCTTAGCATGGGAAAGTAGAGAAGGCTTTGTAAATTTTAAAAAAGGAAACTCACATAGATCCATGTGTTGCCCATGCATTTATCAAGATGGGTGAGTTATTAATATCAACAGACCACATTGTAGCCTTAGATTCTCTTAAAACAACAAAGTCTCTTATGAAGAAGAGAAGAGAAGAAGTACCCATTTAATTGTTAAACAATATTGGGTTTCTTCATTTTCAGTGCAATGAACTAGAGTTGGCTCAACAAACTTTTATGGAGGAATTAGGAAATGGAATTTGGGTTGAATTCATAAATAAAAGCCCTAGTGCCAATTCTGTATTTTTTTGTGTACTTTAAGGATATGGAATTCTTCCATCGACTAGAAGAAGGTGGTGTTTCACTTGAGTTACCATGGGATAAATTCACAACACTATTTAATCCAACTAGGTTGTTTGAACAACTATATGATACTAAAAGAGAAAATCTTTTATATAGGCTAATATTGTTCAAGTTTCCTAATTATGTGGATGCATATTTGTATCTTGCAGCCATGGATCAGGCTCAAAATGATCTATCCAGCTAAGCCTAGAATTGATTGGGGATGCACTTAAGGTGGATAAAAACTCATCAGATGCTTTATGTATTGTTGGAAACATGGAACTAAAAATAGACTTTTGGTTTAAAGAAAAAGAAACAATTAAAGTTGCACAAAGTGAATCAAATGCAAAGAATTCTTATGTTGAAATTTTGAACTTGGAAATTGGAATTATTTTCCAACATTTTGCAATAAGAGGAGGGATCCTTATAATGATACAACACATCTTGAGAACGCTAGAGAGCTATCTTGTAAAGTGTTGGCACAAATACCAAGAAATTTTTATGTTGCAAATGGGGTGACCATTGTGCTAGCTGAAAGGGGTCAATTTGATATTGCAAAGGAAATTTTTACATAGGTACAAGAATTTGTTGTAGGAAACATCTTTGTCCAGATGCCTAATGTGTGGATAAATCTAGCACATGTTTACTTTTCACAAGGACAGTTTGCACTTGTAGTGAAAATGTATAAAAATTGTTTGAGGAAATTCTATTTTGGCATTAACACCAAAATTTTATTATATTTAGCTTGAACACATTATGAAGTAGAACAATGGAAAGATTGTAAAAGAAAATTATTAAGAGAAATGCATTTGGTGACCTCAAATTACATGTTATGCTTTGATGTTGGGGTTGCAATACAGAATATTTCAAATTCAACACTTCAAAAGAAAAAATGTACTACTGATGAGGTTCATCAAGCACTTTCAGATTTTGATGAATGCACTTTGTCTATTCAGCCAACTTTCAGTTGTGCCAAGTCCTCATACACAAGGCTTTCATGAGAAGAAGATAGAGTTACATGTTGACTACTATAAATATTTGCTTGATGTTGCCAAAGTTCATAGAGAAGCAACAGAACGTGAAGAGCTACAAAGCCATCAAAAGATATCCGCATAAGCCTTTGGTAGGCCATGTGAGCCCTTCGGAGGCTACACAGAAGGTGTCCCTTTTATCACGTGAAGTTACAAGTAGCTATCTTTCACCTATGTGGAGGTCAGATTTTGAATCTTCCCTTATCCCTCAACTAAGGCGATGTGTTTCACCTACTCAATTTCCCTTTCCCCAAGTCAAGGTTGTAATTTTGAGTTGGTAGGTCAGGAGTTTTGCATAGATCCCTATTCCCTAGGTTTAAGTCATGATTTGACACTAGGAGGGTGCATTTTTTTACTTTGGCTACAACTTCTATCATTTCTAGAGGGTGTGGCAGGCATCATTTCATCTCCAACCCATGAATCCTTTATGTATTGTTTTCTCTCGTTGCTCAACCAAAGAGGCTACAAATTGACTTGGCGTTGATGTTTTTCTTTGGAACCTTGTATTCACTTATTATGTGTGGATGATCTTTTGGGTGTGTGCACGGAGCTTGGTGAATTCAAGCCTAAGAATTCTTCTATTTGGTAGGTCATTCCCAACCATTAGGTGCAATTTATCATCCATGTAGGATGTTGACAGTGCTTCCATGGGAAATATTTTTAGCCCCATGATGAAATATAGCCAACACATCACTCAAACACCTCAAACCCTATCATCCATTCATAGGAAGGTTTAAGAGGGGGTCCTTGACTTCATTGGACACCTCATTTGCAGTAATATTCCCCTTCCATGTGCTTGTATGCACCTCTAGTGCAACCTCACCACTCTAATTTTCTCTCGGCCACCCTATCTTAGATCTAGCCACCTAATTTTTCCTTCTTTACTCTTTTTCTCCATCTTCAACTGTATTTTTCTTTTAAAAAAAAATCATGTTTAGTTATGCTAAAAAGCACATGTAATAAAATTACAAAATAGAAGGGGGTGTAGATATTTGGGAAAATTTGTATGGGGTATTTACCAATTTGGGGATATTTTTTTGTGAGATTGACTTTTTTACCAATGGATGTAGATGTAAACCTTTTGTATCTAGGTTTTTTTTCATTCTACTTTTGAATAAACAAATTTTGAATATTAAAAATTATTAATTAACCACCACGCTTCGCACTATTCCTCCAATCGACAGCCAAAAGTGTTCTTCTATTCTAAATTCCTATCTACATTCGATTACAGAGTCACATCCTCATGTGCTTCCAGAGTTCCTTTCTATCAGGGTTCCTAACTACATGAGCTTCCAAAGTCACATCCTCATGTGCTTCCAGAGTTTCTTTCTAGTGGGACAATATTGAGCACTAGATAAATAATGACATCTTCCCTAATGGAGGGCATCTTTATAGTAAATTAGTAGTTGCAACTTTCTTCTTTACAGCCTTTTCACTGTTCTTAAGTGGATCCAGAAGGAAGTTTGTGATTTGAATGGCCATAATAGAGATCTCAGCAACAAAGTCATAGAATTGGAGCAGAAGGTTAGCTAGAGTTGTAATGAGAATGATGGATAGGACACCCCCTTACCAGGGAAAAGACAACAGCTGCAGGAGGAAAGAATAACTAAGCTGGAGAGCAATATGTCTGGGGTGCTGTCATAATAGTGGTTTACAATTCCTGAGAGGAACGGATTTTAGCTGAAATCACATATTTTTAGAAAATATAATGATTTAAGCCTTAAAAAGTTCCATTTTAAGGATTCCAATTGAAGAGGGTTTGATCAAATCACCTTAGATCAAACCCCCTTGGATAGAACCTCGCTAGTTTTAAACCATAACTATAAATGCATCTCCTTTACACCTATCAAAATGATGATAAAAAATCACTTTTGATTTAGCTTTTGGGGGATCAAATGAATTTATTTAAAATTTATTTTAAATGATTATGGTATTCCTCAGAACAAGCTATGCAATGAATATAATTTTAATAGGTTTTGGTTTTGTTATGTATTTGTTTTTTAAGTTTTATTAGACATAGGTTTTTCATCGAAAACGAATTTCTTTGTTCTTCACATGTGGAAAAATAGAAGATTATCAAAAAAAAAATTGAAAAATATGACTGCACCAGATATTGAAGTCCTTGATCCAACAAAAAAAATAAAATAAAATTTTGACATATACAAAAAAAGGTGCGCGTTATACGGTCGCGCTGTGTCTGAATTGTAATTTGTTTGACTTTGAAACTTGATTAAAGAAAAAATATTCAATTAAAATCTATCTAACCAAGTGGAAGCACTAGATACTAGAGTTACAAATCTAAATTTGAAAGAACTAGAATTTTATCCTTCATGGAAAAAAAGTTATGCGTTATACGGTGTGCGTCACTTTTTTAAAATATTGTTTTCTGAAAAAAAGCAATTTTTCGTGGGAGATGGAAAAATAAGTGAAATTTGATTCCAAAAATTTTGAAAAAAATATTTTTTGAATCTACAGACAAAATTTGATGAGACTCTAGTTTGCACCATCTTCAAATTCCTCACAGTTTAGCCGCTATAGGTGCCCGAATGTGAAGATTTAGTTAAAAATAATAATTTCAATGTCCTGTTTGGCCAAAAATTGTAAACCACTATTATGGGATCACCCTCCAAGATTGGCCAAAATATCAGGGCCACTGTGGTGAATAATCATAAAATTGCAAGGCACAATGCCATTATCATTAATGCTATGGTGGAAAAGTTGGAAAAAAACCAAAAGGGCTCGCTGGTCATGGACTTGGATGCGAACAAAGGATGTAACAGAGCTACTGTTGAAGGGATTTCAACTCGCACCCAGGCTAACATGAAGAGGAAGGCCTCTGCTTCCCCACACATGGTTCAAATCCTCAAGCAGGGGTTACAGGAAATGAGTGAAGTTGAAAAGGAAGCTGAGGAGTTGATGAAAACCTTGGAGTAGTGTTGCGGTGGTTGTTTCTAGCTTTTTGGCAGTCCTTTTTTTGGACCCTGCTGTCTTTTTTGTTGTCGTTTCCTTTTTGGGATAGTTGTTTGTTTGTTCGGACTTTTCTTGCTCTATCTTTGTAAGTTTTAACTTTGTGGTTTCAGGTCCCTGTAAAAACTATTTTTTCCTTTTCAAAAACTTTATTCTTTATTTTGGATAAATTTTTGACAACCACGTCATCATTGTTGGCCCACCATCTTTATCACCTTTGAAGCTTGTTCTCTATCAGTCTTCACAGGATATTGGATTGACATCATCGCTTTCTAAATGTGGACACATGAGCATTTTTGAAAGGTGTGTCATAGAAAATGTACCCTTTGCTTGAAATGGGATTAATTCATGATAAATTGGACTTAAAGAGGTCTTAATCTAGTGTTGTGAGGTATTTTATGCATCCACACTAGGTCTTGGACCCTTCCAAATCAAATAACATACTTTAACGTCTTGTAAAGGTGTTTTAAAGTCAAGTGTAAAGGAATTTCACACTTTTCTAGACTTAATTAACCTAATTCTCCTTAATTCAACATTATAAAATGTGTTTAATAACATTATTACATCAATCTAGAAGGTTCTTAACTCAAAATTAATGATAAACTAGTGTTGTAATGTGTCTTGCACATTCAAATTGGTTCTTGTCCATTCCTAGTCTATGTGGACCTCATTTTAGTGTTATAAAGTGTATTTAATCACACTTTCACATTGGTTTTTGTGTCCCAAGCCCTATTTACATTTACATCATCACTAATAGACCCCTAATAACCCATATTGTGCATCCCAAGGCTAAAATTGATCAAACACCTAATAGTGTTGCATTTTAGACCTTATTTCCTTATTCCTTGGCATCTAAGTTGTCAAATAGCCTTTGTGGGACCCATTCATCATGCATGGAAAATCAGTCCCATCTAGGTGGGACCCATTCACTATGTGTGGCGAATGAGTCCCATTTGGCCCCATTTTGACCTTTGAGCGTAAAAACAAAGGGAAATTTGACTTAATTTTGTTTCATGTCAACCTATGATGAGGTATTAATGGGTAAAATAGGTGGATTTCTTATAAAAGTACCTCTCTAAACTCATTTTTACAACTACTCATCCATTAACTCAATTCATACTCATTCTTCATTATTCATCCATCAATCTTTCATTTTAAGTCAAGCATCTTAGGGTTTTTACATTGTAATTCATCAAGAAGGCTTCTAAGGAAATTCAAGGGTTGAATCTTCCTCCATTGCTATAGAATTTCAAGATCAAATAATCATGACTAGGTAATCATATCCATTGTTGCATGTTTCATTACTTTATTTCATTACTTTAGTTTAATTACCTAAAGGGGTTTGACCAAGGGAAACCCCCATATCCTAACCTTCAACACTTTTTTCCCTTTGCATGTGTTTGTGTATGCATATTTATCAAGTGGAAAGGTGAGGAAAGGTGAACATATCTCGTTAAAGTCATTCAAGGTGTCTCAAGCCCTATTTTAAGCTTGGAGAGAGTCTATAGATTGAGTTTTGCAAATTCAAATTTGGGGAACCTACAGAAAAAGAATTACATATCCTAAGCTGCAGAATCCAGTCCAAATTTCTCTATTTTCCAAAAGAGGAATCATTCACCATTGATGGAAAATCAGTCCCATGTTTAGGCTTGAACAATGATTTCTATTGATTTGGATACCCAATTCCCCAAAATTAGTTATGGCACTTTCTAGCAAAAATAGGACTCATTCGCCATGCAAGGTGAATCAGTCCCACTGAGCATTTATAGTGTCTTCTACAAGTATTCAGAGCCTCATTCCAACCTCTTCTAGCTTCTAGGTTCATATCTTCAATAGGGTTACTTTCTATTATAGTTTGCTTACATTCCTAGTAAAATAGTTCAAATACACATTGTGTTTTCCAAAACTTTTGCATTAAGTTAGAATACATTGCTTAATCTGCATTTTCATTTAATTTCTACCATTTAAACACATCCACACACATAGTTCACACCTATCTTTCTATTTCTTCTAATGAGAACATAAGCATTTTTGGCCCACCTTTCTCCTTCTAGGTGAAAAACCCTAGGAGTGATAGAAAGCAAGTAGGTGCCAAAAATCTATGTTCCATTTTGGTGAACCTACTATTTGAATCCCTTCTTTTCTGATTTTGGAGTCCATTAATCATCCTAGAGTTGCTTGCATTTTATTTTGCATTAGTTAGCTTGCATTCTAGGGTTTCATTTTTGTATAAGCAAAAGTGCATAATAGGTTGCATTTTTGCATCTTTTATCATTGAAAGCTCTAAAATTCTATATTTTTCATTTATAATTGTATCATAGCACTCAAAACACGCCAAAATCAGTTAAAAATTTCTGAAACTTTTGAAAAAAGTTATTATTGGGACTCATTCGCCACCCTGGGCGAATCAGTCCCTTCTAACCCCTAAAACAACACTTTAAAGAACTCAAAAATTTGTTTTTAGGCTTCTATTTAGTGCCTTCACTTGTATATATCAATCAGTTGCAATTCTATAGCATGCATTTTGTTACATCTTGCTTCAAATAGCTCATTTCATGCATGGTTAAAATTAATATTTGCATTTCCAATCTTTCATTTTTCAAATTATTGCAAAGTTTCATCAGTAAATTACTTTGTTTGAAATCTAAAAAGTTGCATTGCATCCTATGTCTTTTAATTGCATTTAACATAGCTTCTCATACATTTAAATCATTAGCAATAAGCATTTTTTACATTCATAGAATTTAGACTCTTGCAAGATCAATTTTCAACTCTATTTTGTAGTCCTTTTAGATCAGCTTACATTGAGGAAACATTAGCACATATAAACAATCAATCACACAACACATCAAATGATCCAATTAAACACATGATTCAAATTTGAAACATCTCATCCAAGCCACTTAGTAGTGATGATGTTGATAAGTTAGATGAAGCCCTTAAGGGAATCCTCTCACTCACTTCATCCTATAAAGCTTGTCATGATAAGCCTAAACAACTTGATGATAACCTATCCCCCAAAACATTTTGTCGTCATGACTTAGCCATGTTAGATGAAGCTCTTAAAGACTTCATCTCTTCTAGCTAATCCACTAAAGGTTTGACACAAGAGGATACAAGCATTGATAATCATGATAATCATAATTGTTATTCTCTTGATATCTCTCCCATTGGTGATGCAGATATCTTGATGAAAAAAGATACAATTATTGAAGATCATGCAATTCTTTTTTTTCTTCCTCCTCCTCCCCCTTGCAACAACATTATGACACACAAATATGAAATCATTTCTCCTACCTTACCTAGTATCAATAATCACGACAATCCACCCTTTTCCTCTCCTAATATCTTCTCTACATATGAAGAAGATAGTTTAGTGTTAGAAGATATTGTGGTATAAAATCTATTTGAACAAAAAATTCCAATCACTAGTAACCATGAAACTCCTAGCTATCTTTCTCTTGATGGCCCCCTATGAGCGATGAAGCTATCTTTCCAAATTCCATTATGACATGTGATGAACATATTAGATGTCCTCCTAGGGTTGATATTATGGCACATAAGAATGATACATGTGAGAATACAAAAAACCAACTCAAGCCTTCTTCTCATATCCTCACCACTATTGTTACTCAACACAAGTCAACCCTTAATCATCACCATCTACAAGCTCACACTATACCTAACCTCATTCTTCCAACTCATAGTCTTTGTGATTTTCCTTTCATAGCCATCAACCCATCCAAAAAACCTTCACTCAACATCCATACTATCACAAACCATTTTTCCAAGAAACCTTTAACCTTGTTACATCCTAAATCAATAAATAAATAATATTAGTTTCTGCTCCTTGACATGTAATAGTTGTAGGATCATAACATTCTCATTATTACATGTTCCATATCCCTTGGAAGGGGCAGAATACCATCATCCATTGTAGGTTCACCCTTGTCCTACACTAAGTGGGGGGGAAATTGTTAGACAACCTTATCCCTTGTATGTCACTTGTTGTTGTCTCTTTTGACTACTTGTTAACTTTTTATGAAAATATAAGAGCAAGCTTGAGATGTGAACGAAATGTCTTAAGATTGACTCGCATGTGACATACGCCCTTTCTTCCTGATGCAGCTTATTGAAAACTTATGACTTGGCATAGGGATTTTTGAATAAGCTCTCATGGTCTTCTCTTCTACTTTAAAGAAATTTCTCATAGTAATGGTGTTGGCAACCACTTTAAAGTGGGAGGCATACAATATCATAATTCATTTGCATTCTTAGTTCTTAGTGTAGCATGTTCATTTATGTGATGTGTTCGTCACCTTGTGGATGACATTGTGTGTGATTTCCTTCATAAGTATAATCTTTCTAAGCACATTACATTCCTCTTGGCACCTTGATGCGATGCACTACATCCCCTAAGTTGTGAATATACTATTCTTTGATTGGTCCTCTTTTGGAGACATTAGACACGATGTTCCCTAATTGACTAACCTTGCATTAATTGAACATGACTCCTTTAAACTTCTTTTACATTTTACATTTTTTCCTTTTTTCCACCTTGCATAACACAACTTGCATGACTTTGGTACCTTTCATTTTGTTTATGAGCATTTTTCCTTGTGGTTCCTTGTTAAAGTTATAAATGGGTATAACTTTAATATAGTTGAGCGAGAAGCCCACCTAGCGGCATGAATTTTCCCCATAGCCACCTTTTTTGTTTGTGAATGCATACCAACTAACATATGTATCTTACCTTTTTGGACCCTCTCACCCTATGGACAACTAGTTTTGTGGCCCTAGAGTGACTATACCTTTGGCCTTTCTGACTCAGTGAATAACCAAGATGTTCTATTGGCCCAGAGTGAGTACATCTTTTCTACCTTGTCTTTCATTCTCTTCATTCTTTCCACTAGATGATTTTTTATCTTGGAGGCTTGAATCAAGGTCTTCGATCATAGGGGCTTGGCCACCTCCTTTGATCTTTGTCGTTCTTTTTCATCTAAATTTGTGTATGAAGAACTCTCTTGAATGTCTATTTAGTGAGTTTGAAGCAAGTTCATCCTCTCACTAAAGTGGGGGCTAAATGTGTCATAGAAAAATGTACCCTTTGCTTGATATGGGATTAATTCATGATAAATTAGGCTTAAAGAGGTCCTAATCTATTATTGTGAGGGATTTTATGCATCCACACGAGGTCTTGGACCCTTGAAAATCAAATAATATGCTTTTAATGACATCTTGTAAAGGTGTTGTAAAGTCTTGTGAAGGACTTTCACGCTTTTCTAGACTTAATTAACCTACTCCCTAATTAGAAATTATAAAATTCTTTTAATAACATTATTACATCAATCTAGAAGATTCTTAACTTAAACTTAATGATAAACTAGTGTTGTAATGTGTCTTGTACATTCACATTGGTTCTTATGCAGTCCTAGACTATAACATTGATTTTTGTGGCCCAAGCCCCATTTGACATTTACATCATCACTAATAGACCCTTAATAACCCATATTATGCATTCCAAGGCTCAAATTGATCAAACAGCTGGCAAGGTTGCATTTTAGACCTTATTTCCTTATTCCTTGGCATCTGAGTTGTCAAATAGCCCCTATGGGACCCATTCACCATGCATGGAAAATCAGTCCCATCCAGGTGCAACCCATTCACCATGTGTGGTGAATGAGTCCTATTTTGCCCCATTTTGACCTTTGAGTAGGAAATAAAGTGAAATTTGAGTTAATTTTGCTTCATGTCGGCCTATGATGAGGTATTAATGGGTAAAATAGGTGGATTACCTATAAAAGCACCTCGATAAACTCATTTTTACAACTTCTCATCCATTAACTCAATTCACACTCATTCTTTGTTATTTGTCCATCAATCTTTCATTTTAAGTCTAGCATCTTAGGGTTTTTACATTGCAATTCATCAAAAAGACTTCTAAGGACATTCAAGGGTTGAATATTCCTCCATTGTTGCAAACTTTCAATATCAAATCATCATGACAAGGTAATCATCTCCATTGTTGCATGTTTCATTACTTTATTTCATCACTTTGGTTTAATTACCTAAAGGGGTTTGACCAAGGAAAACCCCCATATCCTAACCTTCAACACTTTTGCCTCTTTGCATGTGTTTGTGTATGTAGATTTATCAAGCGAAAAGGTGAGGAAAGGTGTATATATCTCATCAAAGTCATTCAAGGTGTCTCAAGCCCTATTTCAACATTGGAGAGAGTCTATAGATTGATTTTTGTAGATTCAAATCTAGGGAACCTACAAAAATAGAATTATAGATCCTAAGCCATAGAATCCTGTCCAGATTTCTATGTTTTCCAAAAGAGGAATTATTCACCATTAATGGTCAATCAGTCCCATTTCTAGGTTTGAACAATTATTTTTGTTGATTTGGATAACCAATTCCCTGAAACTGGTTTTAGCGCTTTCCAGCAAAAATAGGACTCATTCACCATGCATGGCGAATCAGTCCCACTAAGCATTTCTAGTGTCTTCTGCAAGTATTTAGAGCCTCATTCTATCCTCTTCTAGCTTCTAGGTTCATATCTTCAATTAGGTTACTTTATGTTACAGTTTGTTCACATTCCTAGTCAAATAGTTTGAATACACATTATGTTTTCTAGAACTTTTGCATTAGGTTAGAATACATTCCTTAATCTGCATTTTCATTAATTTTTCATCATTTAAACACATCCACACACACATTTCACACCCCTATTTCCATTTCTTCTAATGAGAACATACACATATTTGGCCCACCTTTCTCCTTCTAGGTGAAAAACCCTAAGAGTGATAGAAAGCAAGTAGGTTCCAAAAATCAAAGTTCCAAGAGGCATCCATCATTGCATTATTTTCCTTCATCAATTTTTGCTTCTCCTCAATTTTCATTCAAGGGGGTGTTGGAGTAAATTAATCATCCTTAATTTACTCTAGTGTTTAATGCAACTTAGGAAAAGATCATCTAGTTTTGATTGTTAGTGTTATTGCATTAATTATGTATTTCAATTAGCTAAGTGACTTAACTGATTCATGCATTTTTTTATCTCACTCTTGTCCTAGTCAGAACTCCATCACATGTTGAGTTGAACTCCACCATTTAGGGATCTCATGTTGAGTTCATTTGAGTCTATATAAGGATATTCAATCCTTCATTGTAATCATTTAGTAATCAATAATCATTATTGTTTCATGTATTTCTCTATGTGCTTGATTTCTTATTTGTAATATCTTCCTAATTATAATACATATACATACAATTAAGAATGTATGTATGTATGTATGTGTATATGTATGTATGTGTGTGTGTATGCATGTATATATGTATTTATATATAAGAACATGTATGTATGTATGTATGTATGTATGTATATGTATTTTGAAAAAGTCTTTCAATGGTTTCAAAATACTTAAATTTAAGGGTTTTTATTTCATATTTTAGAGATGAAAAATATACAAATAAATATATACATATTACATACATGTACATACATATATACATATATACATATTATATACATAAATGTGTGTGTGTGTGTACATATACATATATATACACATATATGCATGTGTTGATTAGACTTGAAGCTCAAATCGATAGCCTAATTTGGTACAAGGCTCTAATGAAGTATGCAACAAGTGTTATCTCAATGCACTTATAATCATAATGATAAGCTCAAAATTAACACTTTACAAATAGTGTTAAGTGTCTCCCTTCTTTGCAAGTACACTATGTGCATGCGATCATGTGTGTTAAGAGAGCCTTAAAATCAACAAATATCATTATATGGGATTAATGTCTCTATTCCATTTTTAAAATGCTTATGAATTTCATTTGTGATTTGCAAGCACCACTAGCAATGAAACTCTAGTTACCTTAGGTTGCATACAATGTTTTTATTTTATTTTTCTTTAATTTCCATATGATAAACCTCAAAAAACACCCCTCTATCCTAGTAGAGCCCAAAGAAGAAGATATTTCTCTCTCCTATGAATAGGCCCACTATTATCCACTACTTGATGATAAGCTTCAATCCATCATCCTAAGCTAACCTTCATCAATATTAAGTCTTGGACCATTCTTCAAGGTTTGTGGAGATGCAACATTAAGTTCCAACACACCCTGTACTATAAGGACTACAAAACTAGTAAGTGTCATAGGTGATTTCTAATGAAATTCCTACTAAACACTCATAGAAGAAAAGGAAACATAGAGATAATACGTGAAAAGGAAACCATTAACTAAAAGGGAAATGCACTAAGTTTAAGATATTCCTACCTATTGCTAGAATGATATTAGACACATGAGTCAAGATTCAACATACAAGCAAAATAAGCACAATAATAGTGAAACAAAAACATACATTCACTCATAAAATATAGAAGTAGGATAAAGATTGAATGGCCACAACTCCTTATATTAAAATTGCCTAAAATGATATATATTTGAATACAAGAAAAGGATTGAACCCCTGAACACATGCAAAAGGTTATTACTATTCTAGAACTAATAGAGAAAAAATGAAAAATATGAGAAATTTTGGATGAAGAACAAATTACATTTTAAAAGTCAGAATCTTAATTTACTGCATAAAAGCAATTCTGAAACATTATTTATTTAATATAACACAAGATTACAATATTATTGATCTCAATTTATAATATACTATGAAGGTTTTTTTATTATATTTTAGATGGAAAAAAAATCACATTAAAATTATGGAGATCTATAATTGACTAGATTTCTTTTATGAAATCATTTAAAAACATTTCTTCATTTTATGATTAATAATACAATGAAGATTTGAAGAATTAAAATGTGTTAAAATTGAATTATAATATAATAAACTTAAAATCTTTCCCACATGTTTAATCAACCTTAAATATTTTAATTATAAAACAACAAAAATCTAATCATAATTTCGAAGAAAAAGCTTTCTTCACACGTTAATCAATTATCAAGATGAAATAAAACTATAATATAATATTCAATTTATAGAATGTATTCTACCCTACCTAGGGAGTGGCGACCCCACAATTGTAATTCATCCCATGATGTTGACTGAGAGCGCGCGGGTTGTTGAAGGAAAGGAGAGGACAAAGGGATATCCAATGGATACCCGACAAGGACATACAGAACCTAAGACCTGCTCTTTCTCACGTGTTACACATACAGGACCATAAAATTATTAGTCCCGAGTTTTTCGCCAAAGTGCCACCATAAATAGCACGGTAAGCCCAACCCTGAGAGTATAAACTTGAGAGCTTTTAAATTTGTCTTGGGTTCAGTATTTTTGAGCTATGAGGACTATGGAGGGAGAAGAAAGTTCTGCTGCTGCTGTTTCTTCTATGCCAGATAACGCTTTCAATGTGTGGGATGATGATTTTGTCCAATCGATGGAAACACCATACGGGGTGGGGTACTCAGCTCTTATTTCCATTAAACTTTGCTTCTTTATATTGTACACCAATTTTTTCTCACTGCTCATACTCATCGTGTATTTTATATTTTATAGGAATCTGAATACCTTGAACGTGCTGAAACACTGGTGAAAGAAGTCAAAATCTTGCTAAGAGAAATGCAGTCTGGAGATGTCGATCTAATCGAGCGGCTTGAGATGGTTGACGCATTACAGTGCCTCGGAATAGATCGATATTTTGACGCTGAAATAAAACTCAATCTTGACTGCGCTTACCGGTCTGTTCTCCTCCTCCTCTTATCACATTTTTCATTTTATCTGTACATGCTAAGGAAATAGAGATCCTCTGATTAGTTAAGCTGCGATTACCTGGAACCTCCAAAGCACCAATGCATTTTCTTAGTCAAGGTTCTTCACCATTTACAAATTTTTCATGAGAGAAAAGATACTCACTGAACGTGCCATCTACACACTCATCCATAAATGGGAGGCATAACTGAATAAACACAGCCTAGGTACCAAATATCTAAATGCCTTAATATTTCTTGAAATGCAATTGATCAAAATCTATGTACGAAATAAACCTTAGCAGACATGCATGAAAACTGTGAAGGTATAAGCTAGGGAATAAGGGCATACAATAAAGCATAATAGACCACATAAATAGAAACATAAATCACAATAGGAAGAGCTTCAATAGTAACACATGCAAAAATGTGGAAACACAGACAAGGCACGAGTTCCTTTTGACAAAATGCATCAAAGAAATGAGACAAGGCACGTGAACTATTTTTCAAACTGCCTTAGAGAGACGTGGTCTCACAAAGTGTAGTAATTGTAGGTTATGCACAAAATGAATTTGTTAAAAAGGATTTAGAAATTTTCAAGGAAATGTAATTGATAGGAATAAATCCATGCCATAAATGTTATTTGAAAATATTTCAAACTAAATGAAAATGGCAGGGAATTGAAGGTGGTGGTTAGCCAAAATCATGTACAATACCAAGATATTACAATATCAACATTTTTACTCCTTCCACTTTCTTGTCAGATAACAAAATCTCCTTAGACAGATATATATTTCAAAAAAAGAAAAGAGAATTTTAATCTAACATTCAAATTGATATCCCATCGATCGACTTTTTGAGGAATAAATTTAGATTGAAGTATGTATGAAAAACTTGAAAGGATAGTTAAGGCGGGGAATTGTTGATAGAATCCATCAAAGAGATCACCTCATGTCCCACATGATTGTAAATATGCACCAAACATTTTGATGAAAAGGATTTAAATACTTTCAAGAAGAATGCAAATCGGCAAGTGTAAACTTTCAAGAAAATGTTGTTAGCAGGCACATTAGATGACAACAACTAAATATCTTTAAAGACTTTCAAGACAATGCATTTGGAAGGCATACGAAACAACAAGTAAAGGATTTTAAGTTAATGCAACTAGTAGGTGTAAAATTGACTTCCACAACCTTTGACCAATAGTCTCTTCCTGTGCAAAAATGGGAGCATAAAGAGGGAACGCGAACTATTTTCTGAATGCCTAAAAGAAATGTAATGTTTGTAGGATATGCGTAGAATGGATAAGTTAAAAAGGCATGGAATTAAACACTTTCAAGAAAAGGTTGTGGAACGTATTGATTGCAAGCATTTGATTTGTTGAAAAGGCGTAAGAAACTGCAAGCAAATATCATTTGCCAACATAAAGCCGAATT
>VDFB02193867.1:331223263-331364048 GCA_007258455.2 Sequoia sempervirens | reverse complement strand
TGATTCAATGCCATTGCACAATACAAGTATAATTCAAAGACTCTACACATTTTTCCATTCCTTCATGAACACTACCTTTTTCACTAACTGTGAGAATCCTACAATTAAAACATGCACAAAACTGACCACAAATATTTTTATTCAAACATCAAAATTGCAAAAATGCATTTAAAACCCTGCAAAAAATGCAAATAAAATGTGCCAATTTTTGCACAAAAAAAAAAAACCATGAGACATAGCTTGTTTCTTACCATGTGCTTTGTTCTCTTTTTCCAAGCATCCATAACTTTAAAATTACTTGTTTATGCTTTTTACCATATTATGGGTAGTGAAATATTGATAAAATGCTTTAGTGAACATATTATGAAAAATGTGTTAAGTATAGACAAGGCAATGAACTTTGAAAAAATTCCTCAAAGAAATGTGGTCTCATGGTGATGGAATGCCATGAAAATTGAATTGTTATGGATTGTCATGGCATTCCATCACCATGATACCACATTTATTTGAGGCATTTTTTCAACCAATTCACTTCCTTATCTATGCTATTGCTTACTATTATGCTTTGATAGATTTTTTCCAACAATCCATAGCTTGTTCAAAAGAAATTTTTTTAGGCTTTTAGCCATAGCAACAAGGCAAAAACTATTTGATAAAATGCTTTGGTAGAAAATATGTATGAAAAATGTGAAGGCATAGACACTAGGCAGAGAACTGTTTGAAAAAAATACCTCAACAAAATGTGTTCTCATGGAACACCAAGAAAATAAAATGCAATTGGTAGTTGCTCATAGTTGTTAGTTATGCAATGTGAATTAATTGCATAGCTGCTTAGGTTGACTTTGTAAAAACTATATTGTAGTTGAAAATTTGTCATCTATTAGCATCTAGTTATTAGTTATGCAATGCAAAGTAATTCTTTGAGTTTGAAAGATGTGCAATGCAATGCAATCAACAATATAGTTGATTATGATGATGTTTTGTCACCTTAACTAGCCTGTCACCTTAAGAGGTTAGCTTGTCACCTAAACTTTGGTTATATGTGCGAGAGTTGAAAAATGGAGGATTCTATGGAATAAGAATCACCATTTCATAGTTACTTCAATGGAGCTATTCAAATTAAGAACAAAACCAAAAAATAAATTTCTAAACTATGAAAATGATTTTAAATGAAATCAATCTCCATTGTCTCCCTATCACCAAGATCTTTTTTTATGCATTTACTCTTAGATTTTATGAGCACAAAATGCAGTAAAGAGGCTATGGTGAATGGGAAAATGTAGCCGAAGATGTAAAAATGATATGAATATGCAAATTCGTGAGACTAAAAATGAGAGTGAAATCCCATTTAAATAGGCATCTTTGAGGATGGAGAGGTGTTTGAGAGGGAAATGTGGGATTACAAATTTTAGCTGAAAATGAAAATTTATCCCATATTCCTTGATTAAACAAAATTCATGTGAGTGAAAATGATAAAAGAGGAGACACAAATGCATGGTGAAGGGCTTATGAATAATAAAAAATGATTAAATGGATTTAATAATGATTCAATATGGATTTAATAAAATATGGATTATTATGATTTGATTTTAATGATTTAATCATTTAGCAAAATATGGACATGTTGATGTAAATGGTTTATCTATTGCAGATGATTACCAAGAATGATTTATGTCATGAGTGAATACGAATGATATACAAATGCTCATGATTTATGCAAAAATGCATTATGAATGATAATGATTGGTTGAACAATTATTTAATATTTCAATGGTTTGATGGTTTAATGAAATACAATATAAATTGAACGATTTATGCAAACAAAGTGATTAAATAATAATTTAGTTTATTATGAAATGATACTTGATGACCATTCAAATTGATTATGAAATGATATGAATGATAATAATGATTATTCTTTATTATGGAAATGAACATTAACAATAATGCAATCAAACATGAATATTTATGAAACAAATTATGAATGGAAATGAGTGGGAATGATTGTTTATGCGAATGGTTAGTGAGCGACCATGGGACATATATGCTCGTTTATGTAAATGAATAGTGAATGAGCATGAGATGGTTTACTGATTTGATGAAATGCATGAATAGAAGAAAGTATTCAATGAATTGATTAGGTAAATAATAATATCTATTTAATCAATGGAAAAATATCATGATGATTATGAGGACAAATTTGACATCTACAATATGTATGGTGTAATTTATTATTGAATGTAATTCATTCTTCTTAGTTTTCTTACTTTGGTTGAAATTAATTTTGTTTAGTTAGAATGTAATTTCTTGTATGTCCTTTATATGTTTTCTAGATGCTATACTTTTCTTGTATGTCCTCGATGATAACTTTAGTTTGTAATACAACTTCTAGCCTCCACATGCATTGAATATGCTTGTGTGAAGGAAATGATAATGGACATATGTGATTTAATAATACATATAGATATATTACAACTAGGTGAAATAAGCCTCCTCATTACAAACAAAGAAATGATCTCTTAGGTTTGACTAATGCTATAAACTAAAACTAAGAGACTACAAAATTAGAAAATTATTCAATCTTTTCAATAAAATGATATCTAAAATACTGCATTCATAATATACCCCTATATTTCCACCTAAAATACATAAAAAATCCAATACCACAACTCGATACCACAAATTATTATATCATACACAGTATTATGAACAAATAATTGATACCAATTCATAATATACCCCTATATTCCCAGCTAAAACACATAAAAAATTCAATCATACATAGTATTATCAAAAAATAATTGAGACTAGAATTCGAGCACCAGATTAAATGTTCTTCTCCATTGATTTCTTCAAATAGATATTACAATATAACATAAGTATCCTCATATATGTTTCTATAAATGCCTATGATGATGATATCAAAATTTGGTCTTGGTTTCTCTTTTATAAGAGAAGCAACAAGCTTCATTCCCCTTTGTATAAGCTAAACATTAGTTTTTCTTAAAAAATAATTAAGAGAAAACAAAGAAAGTAGATAACTAATGAAGTCCACAACACTCGTGACACCATAGTTTGTTAATCTCCATAAGGAACCTGTGACCACTGAAGATCTATTCAAGGTCCTTTCTCCATATCTGGTCATGATGGGGTTCCTTGGCTCCCATATTATTTATTTCAACCCTCACTTCAAACTCTGCCATTTTCATCTTAATCCAAAAGTCTTTAAATTTAGGGATTTTGATAAATTCACCATCTTCCAAGAACTTGAGAGTTGTAATTAACCTCTCATCCTTATGCATTTCTCTTTCTCCTTGTATCTAAATATTGGCTCTAGCTTCAAGCCTATGGTCTTTAGTTTCAAGCATAGGTTGGTCCACTTCAACATCATCCTTCAAATGTATTAACACATTAACTACTTCTTTTGTATCTCCAACCTCCTCACTTATTTCATAGGAAACAAGTGGGTCTATATCTTGTGTCTTTTTTTTTTAAGAAGGTGATTATTCAAGAGGTGATCTTGGAGAACAATGACATATTGAAATGGTATCCAAATCTGGTTATGTAATTACAATACCACTTGGCCTTTTGGAAGACAAATTTGGTAGGTCTCTCCATCTCCACTGTAGACTTATCATATAATTCATGAAACTTATCAATCATCATATCAATCCTATTGAGAGGATTTTCTTTCTCTATGAAATATCCCAAGAAGTCATTGTGCTTCATCTATCTTTCTTCCTCATACTTTTTCATAATTTCCTATTTTCTCCTCCTCTCATATACCTCTTGAGGAGTGAAACAATTTTTGATGGCATATTCTTCATAATAAATTTGGTGATTAACATTATCCTTTCTAAGGATGGTGTGTCTTACAAAATTCATGTGACCCTCAAGGTCAAAAGCTCTTTCCTTTCTAGACTCTGAAGAGTACCTTGTTTTTAGATAATTTTGCAATACTTTAGTTGTATTAGATCCCATTGATAGTTCCCCACATGTTAAATTGGGTTGAAATTTACCCTTCCTTCGTTTATGCATGATATCCTTTTCCATCCATAAAATCTGCCACATGAATTCTAAAAAGGATAATCGAAGGGGGAAAAAATTTGGTAATATATGTGGGGCATGTGAACATCCATAAATATTGATTATTGTGATATCTTGTAGAAAAAACCAATCATCAAAGTTTTGAGTATGAACTTTCTTAGGTTTCGAAGCCAATGGTCTTAATAGTTGTAGCACAAGTGTGTGTAGTCTTGGTGGTGGGTGGCCAAGAACTCTCATATTTCTATACACAAAGTCATCATGGAATATCACATTATTTGAATTCTTACATCCACTATCCCATTTATAACACCATCATTGCATTGGTAGTAAATTCCCCTATTATTCAATCTTATCGAAACACATCCTTTTGGTCCATCTATCTTTATTCTAGTATAATATTAGGTGTCATAGTAAAGAATATTTCTTGAATGTTATAGGGGCTCTATTTTCCTAGACTTGTCAAAATCCTTCATGCAAAGATTTCTCAAGATATGAGGCAAAATCATATTCAATGTTTATTTCATGGTTTTGGATCCTCGTAGCCATCATCAATAAACTAAATGGCATTCACTCTTGTGTATCTATCGCAAGTACTTGACAAAGAGCAAAGTAGGTTTTTTTGAAATAGAATTGGAAATCTATGATAGAAAATGGTTCTATAGTAGAAGGGAATATAGGAATCATCCTATTGTTCACACCCCTTTTCATGTAAATGGGGAGTTCATCACTTTTATAGGTTATCCTCAATCAAGTATATTCTTCTTCACTTCTTTGCAAATCAATTTTAGTTAGGGCTTGTTTTTTTAGGTGAAAACATTCAATAATGGCTACTTTAGTCAACAAAAATAATGGTGAACCATCTAGTAATCTCATAGACCTAGTAGTAGGATGATAAATCTGAGCCAATACTATGATGAAATCCATATCTATAAAAGTATTTGGGACAATTTACTTGGCCAAATCTAATACCCATGGATTTGACACAAGAATCTTGTCCTCCCTTTTGTCATAAAAGTACCAGAATAGCTCCCACCTAGAGATAGGGATAAGGGCATCTCTACAACCATGAGCCACATCTTTCAAAACTTTCTTAAATCCTCTATCATTTGATTCAGGGAGTATATCCAAGATAGATTGTTGTAAGGACCTATTTTTAACCTTAGATTCTACCCTTTTAGTTTTAGGTTCTTTCTTCTTGGGAAATATGATGTTTAACTATCTTACTTATCCTATACTTCTAAAATGTATAATTCAAAACAATCTTGTACTCGTAAAAATTATTTCACAAAAAGTTATGTGCACTTACCCAGGGTAGGATGGTTGTAGAGCTTAACCTCCTCAAACTCCCAGGGCCTTGCATTATAATTTTTTCAAATTAGTGCAAAGAAAATGTCGAATTCTTGGTTTAATGGCTTTTGAGCTTAGTCATGTTGAAATTAATATCAACCTTACATCAAATATTTTGCTTGTAGTTTGAGTTTGAATATCCACCTTTGATTTTACAAGATCAAGGGTTGATATAATTCATGCATTTAATACTACTTTATCGCTCCCACTTTCTATAACTATCTTAGGATAGAGGGGTATACAACATTATACTACATGCTTCTTTGCATTTCACCACGGGGTAGCAAGATCCTTACCTCTATATTGCAAGCTTGACTTGTTTAACCTGCAGTACTATGGTTTACATTAATAGTCACATATGAATTACTGGGCCATACTACATGCTTCATCACATCCTTCCATCGTATAGTGGTTCATACTTACCTACTACTTTCCTTTATGATCTTCCTTATGGGATGGCGGGTCATTCCCCACTATACCACACCCTTCATTTTTCCTTCTCATGATATGGTAGTTTTTGATGTATTTAAATATTCTCATACTACCCAACCACATCCTCATCATAATACTTATGTGGTTTGGTAGTAAATATCTTCATGTTGTTTGTTACACACTGCCAACCCACTAAGGGTTTATGTCACTACTAAGGGATCATGGTAAGGGACAGTTAAGGGATTTGGAATGTTTTTAGGTAGACATGTTTTTGCTTAAGTTTATATGATGAAATTTTAGATTTGTATAGTTCTTTCAGTATCATTCAGACGTAATTTTTTTTTATGTTTGTTTATAGTGTGGAGGCTTAGTGAAAAATAAAAAGGAATATAAGGGTCAAGACTTAGGTCATGAAGCTCAAGGTTAATTGTGATGATGAAACTAGGAAAAAATTTAAGGTTCTAACACACATCATGATGAACTAGACTATGTTTTTCCTTCATCCTGCTAGTGCTATGTTTTTATGAGTTCTTTTGTTGTGAATATATGCCTAAGGAAAGTTTGTTTGATACATGTAATTGTAAACATCTTCTTGGTTTTTGATAGTAAATTCTCTATAATTTATAAACTGAATTCTATTTTAATTTTCCATTTGTAATTATTTGGGGATTAGAAATTCAACAATTATCAACTTATGAACTCAATAAAGTTTTACTAATTCAAGTTGCTGATTTATACATTGTTGTTTATTTGGACTTCAGGAAATTAAGACAAGGACTATAAGGTGCAAATTAGACGATAGTGATCATAATGCTAAAACTATTAATAGGAATAAATTATTCTACATATAATACTAGCATTAAAAGATCATCTCCATGTCTCTAAATATTCATCATGTAATCTGAGTGGTAACCAATAAAACCATATATAAGAGAAACTACAAATCTTCTTACATCAAGCCTTATTGGCTTTGTTTTTACCATATAATCAATGCCAAAGTTGCCAACTTATTGAAGAGTTCAACATGAATTTCTAAGAAAACTCTATGTGTGGATCTCCTCAATAAGATCAACATGCAAGGAATTTCTCTTCATATCCACATGTGTAGAAAATTAGCTAGCTTTGACATGTAGTAATATAAAGGAAAAGGAATAAGGAATGCACCTTGGCTATAGTGGATAAAGTCTTGAAATATTCAATATCCTCAATGTGTGAGAAACCCTTATCTATAAGATGATCCTTAAATCTTTGAATAAAGCCATCAACTACACCTACTTGTACCAAACCACGTTTCTTCTCTTAGGGAGAGAGAGAGAAATTAATTTTTTGTTTTTCATCAAGGAAGAATCCAACTCTAGAATACCATGAGCCTCTCAAAAACTCTGAAGATCAATTCAAATAGAGTGAATGGTCAAAACAATAATGTCATAATTATATGAGAGATTGTGGCCAAAAATTGTAGTCTAATGAATGAAAGGTACAACCTCTACTGCAAGCCAATTTCCGAAAATCATGAGTAGGAGGAGGTGGAGGTGGTGCTAAAATAACAAGACTATAATATGAAGTATCCTCAAGTAGTAATCTATCATCATGTGATCCTAGAGTAAGCCAATGATTTCCATTGAATCATTTAATGTGTTCATACAAATAAATTATTCATATTTCCTTCTAAATTGTGGTTGGTCATTGAACAAAGATTAGTAAATATATAGGAAAAATCAATAAACACAGCTAGAAAGTAGAAATGATGAATAATATTTGCAAGTGGGTCACCAAATCTATTTATTGATAATGGAGAAGCATTGCGCTTACATGTACTATTGGTGATGCTTGACAACTACAAGAAGCATTCGATTGAATTGTTAGAGTGTTGAACGATTTGAAAATTATTCAGCACATCAGTGTTCAAACCTTGAAACCTTCTATCAAAATGAACAATAAGCAAAGAACGAAAGAAATAAAATAAATTAATCATTTATACAAAATACCCATGCAAAATGACTTACCGATTCTGTAGCTCAACATTTTTAATACCCTTTGACCTACCAAAGAGTGGAACTGAACACGACAAATTTAACAATAGCCTGCTATCAAACCAACACCACAATGGCTCTTCCAACAATACAACATCAAAGTATACTCTTCCACACACCATCATTCAAAATTGTATTTACATACATATATATATACATATATACATATATTGGATGGCAACATGTGAACATATATATATATATACAAGTTCATGCGAACCCCCAAAATCATTTTTTTTACGTTGGGGTCATTTTTTGTGAGTTTTCCTTCCTCACCTGAATTGTAAACCACTATTGCACGGCTTCACCCATATATATATATATGCATTTATATATATATATATATATATATATATATATATATATATATATATATATATATATATATATATATATATATATATATATATATATATATATATATATATATATATATCTATAGATATATATGCATGTATGTATGCATACATATATATACATGTAACATTTGCAACTTAATCAAAATATACTTTCCGACACTGCTACATTCAATATTGCATTTGTTTCGACCAACCACATTTAGTTCATCCACTACCATAGTACAACAACCACAAAATGCATTAAGCCTTGGGTGAGCAAACACTTAGCACATATAATTACTCTATTTGTTAGTAGGGTACAAAGAAGCAGTTCAATGAATGTGAAAATGTATATATGCCAACACAAGAATAACTTACGTAGCAATTGACAATCTACAATAGCCTATTTATAAGGATTTCCACTTAAATCAATTAGAATGACACAAAGGGACTAAATGTAGAGAATGTGCATAGGTTGAAAGATGTACAAAGTAGAGAATGTTGCAATATAGGAAAGTATACACCAAAATATGCAAGAAAATATTTTTAATTCAGTTGCATTGTGAGAATATGCATTCTGGCATTATGAATATGTGCTCCAAAATATGCAAGAAAATAGGTTTATTTAGTTGCATTGTCACAACTCTGTTATGAACAAATAGAAATTCAAACAAACAGTGTATTGGCTAAAGATATAAAATTGAACAGATTCAAGAACTATTACAATAACACTTATAAGCCACCAAACAAATTTTTCATATGTTGTGCTATGATATAATTGTTCCTATAGCATTAAGAAAATACTATTCAAAATGGGTCTTTCAACAATGCAATTTAATCAATATACTTCCTGACACATTTTTCAGCATATGAGTGTTAAAACCCTCCAACTTGCTATCAAAATGAACAATAAGGAGAGACCAAAAGGCATGAACAATAAATTAATCATTAATGCAAAGTACCCAGTATACATATATATGTATATATACATGTACATATACATGCAATCTAGTATACGTATACACACACATATATATATTTATAGATGCATATATATATGTATAGATGTATGTATGTATATAGATATATGTATGTATGTATGTATGTATGTATACTGTATGTCATTTTACATGAGTAGTTTGCATAGATGGTTAATTTATTGCCTATGTCTTCTTGTCAAATGTTTGTATCTTTTCCGTTATACCCATTGTGGAGATTTGAAAGAGATTATCATTCTGTATGGATGGAGGAATTTCAATTAAATTTCCTTTCTTTCCTTAGAAAATATTCTGAGGGTTAGTAATTTTTTCGCCATTAGTTTATGGCTTTTGTTATCTGTGTGTATTGATCAATGAGGAAGATTTAGGGAGATCCTTTGTTTAAGAGGTAAGCTCTAGTTTTTTAGTAAAATCCTTGGACAAGTCTTGTCTATTTGTCTAAAATCATGAATTGTAAAAGAGCTATAAGGCGATAAATCCTATTCATGGTTGTGTTGATGAGAGCCCTATTCAAAAACATATAATAAGAAGACATTAACAATAAATTAATCAGTTATGCAAAACACCCATGTAAAAAAGAGTATAACGCCACAAACTTCATTAAAAATTTGAGATGCATTGCCTTGTACTAAATACTATAAAAAAATAGAGAAATTGTAAAAGAGGTATTAGAATAAGACTAATGCATGCTTATTATTCCTTGTTATATGCTTGTATCTTTGACGTTGTACGCATTTTTGAGAGCTGAAAGAAATTATCCCTTTGCGTGGTTGGAGAAATTATGGTTAAATGTTCCTGCTATTGTCAAAAAATATGGACATCAATAGTGTTTTTCCCACTGTTCGTTTATTGTTTGTAGGTATATCTATGCACTTTGGTGTTATGGTCATTAACATAGGATAAATTACAGATTAAGAGTAGTTTTCTGGTTGTGAAGTATTATTCTAATAGCTCTTTTAGAATTTCTCTATTCACTTAGGTTTACTAGAAAAGAGTATAACTTGAATTTTGAATTCACAGCTCAATTCTTACACAAATTGCTTATCTTGTATTAATAGGTTTAACATGAGCTTTAAGATATAAGAGAAAGAAAATAACATGAAACATATTAATACAAAATAGAGGGTATCTAGCCATGGAGGGAGGAGAAAATTGAATTTATAAAATAGGAAAATATAAATATGTAAAACAAACCTTGTTTACAGTTAGAGCTTTGGGCATCTTTTTAGGACCAATTGTCGAATACATGGGCTGCATTTTTTCTTGTTGATCTATCTTTGTATTACCACAAAATGATACAACTATAAAGCAACATTTCATATTGTTATATCAAAATACATGTTTGAAATTAGATAAGTATGGAATGGGGAAAAAGCACTGCGGAATGGCCTACCGCAAGAACAACAACAAAGATGTCGCAGGCTACAGAGGAGGACAACTGTGAAGCTCTCCAAACTGGAACACAAGGGAGGTCCATAGCAATTTCTTTGACAAGTATTCTATGAAAAAAAAACTAGAGTCTGTCATTTCACAAGGCAACCAGAACAATTGATATCCTTATATTAGAACAATGAATATTAGATGTACTAATTTCCATGGCATTCTGCAACAATGCATGGATGTATCAATTGGAACATGAGAAAGCATCTACCATTTTGTGTTCATTGAGTGAGGCACGATGAGGAAACCACAAAGCCAATAAACTCCATGGTTGTTGTGGACATGCTCGAGGAAGCCATGAAAAATAGCATGGGATTTTATCATGTATCATGCAAAAGAAAATCAATGAAGACAAGACTATATATTTAGGAATGTAATATATAGGAATAGTGAAATAGTGAAACAACAGAAAAAGAACTTTGTAGAAAAAAATCTGTAGCAATTTGAATCAAACAAATCTAATAGAAAAGGTAATAGTAAGACATTAAATTTTTTGGAAGGAAAGCACGGGGGAGAAATGTAAGAAGTCAAGTTATACAGGTTGTCAGAATAGAAAACACAACATCATTGGAGGATTTTAAAATTTTTAGTCAAATGGAAGACAATTTTTTTTTTGAGAAGACATCTACAACATGTGCATATATAGTTTAATATATTGGAATGTTGTAAAGATGTTATTGACTTATAGAACTTTTGTTTTCTAGTTATTGTTGGTTCCAATTTTCGTGCATCTTAGACAATTGGAGTTGTTTGTATTTGCATATGTATTAAGGCTTAAGAACTATAATTTTATGTTTACACCACTGTATGTTAAAATCAGTTGGAAGAAAAGAGTGTATTGGTTTGAATTCCATATAGTAAAAGCATTTCACTATGAAATCTTAGAGCAAGAAGTCGACAGATCAATAGAATAGAATCATAAAAACATGCAATTGGCCTGTACAAGTTGTAGCCTCTAGTTATTTGTGCGTAGTATCTTTGTGCATCTTTGGCATTATACCCATTTTGCAAAAAATATTACTTGGTATGGTTTTTAAAGATACAACTTAGAAAATTCTTGAGAAGGCGATGGAAGACAAGCTGAGGTAGATGCAAGAATAATTATGCTAGAGCCTTTTTTGTAAGTCGACCTATTGGGTGGAACCAGAAGAACTTGGGGAGGCCTGTAGTTGTTCCAAATGCATTTTTTCGCTGCGACAATGAGTAATGTACTTGTTGGTGCCAAGCCTAAAGTATCTTTCATATGAGAAAGGTGGATCAATACAAAGTATTTCAATTTATTTTACATGTGAAATAGCTATAAAAGTCAACCCTTTCCTCTCTTTACTACCTATGTTTATTTTTACTCTATCCAATGTTAAGCCCTATGCTTTATGTATTGTGATTCCCCATGCAATAGTGAGTGGAATTTGTGTTCAGCTCCATTGAATTATAATTGGGATGGGGATGTCTCTCAAATGTTCTAGGTCCCATGGTGGACCAATGTAGTTTTGAAAGTAGAAAACAACATAGTCAGTTGGGTTTGGCAGTTTAGAATGTGGATTGTACACAACAGTTGTAACAACACTAAGGGATCCATTGATGAGGAAAGATTGAATCCACAAATTCATTGTTAGCATCACCTATTCACCAATACAAAGTAGCAATTATGGGAGAAGCTAGTCATCATCTCCATGATCTAATGCCTGTTGCTGAGCCATCTAAGCAATGCTAATGGCTATGGGTAGATTTAACTATTTGATCATTTTTTTGTTGTGGAATGCGACCATGTCATTTGTTGCAAACAAATGTGTAGCAACATAAAATTGTTCTCTTTCTATGGATGAAAACATTTGATTTGTTTCTTTCATAAGCTATTCCCAATTATCTGGGAGAGCCTCATCATTTCTCATATGTAGAAGGATTTCCTAAAATTTTCGTGGTGAAGGCTATCTCCTTTTTGGTGAAAGATAGTGTCTAGGGTTATTGAGACCGTGAAAGTGTGCCATAGGGCTACAACCGATGAGTATGAAGCATAAATAGGTGTATCCATGATAGTTGTCAATTGGGAAAGATCACCAACAAGGATCATAGAAACACCACCAAATGGCTTTGTTTGGTTATTTGGGAATGCTTGGCATATCTGGCTATATATTTTCAATAGAAAATTTGGCCTAGAAAACTCATTTCATCAATCAATATGTACTAAATATACTTAAATTGTTCTTGGAATAATGCCAATTGCTTCCCTTGCAAAGGATTCATATCCTTTATGGGAATCTGAAGTGTTGTATGGATTGTAGAGGCACATATGTTGTATGCAACGACACCTGTAGGAGCCAATATGAGCAAGTAGATATTGGGTCCAGAAAAAGAGGTGTTCATTTGTTGTTGAATATAATTTATCAGGAAGGATTTTTCAGTGCCAGTTTCCCCTTGAATAATCATGCAAAGATGGCATTTGGGTGAAGTCTTCATGTGATGGGTTTGGATTATTTGAAGGGCCAATTGTTATTTTGGTGAAAGTCGATGGGTTGACATATCTACAAGAAAGAATTGAACCAGAGCTTTCTCACGCCGTGCCTTCGCTAATGAGATGAATTGCAAAGCAATATTATTAAGTTCTTCAGGAATATGGTTTGCATTCCATGGATGTTTGATATCAAAATCCCACCTACCCATAGCTAAATTTGATTTATACTAAAGTTAGTAGTAGCACCACACTGAGAGAAAAATTCCCATTCATATTCATCCATAGAGGGACAATGGTTGAAATCACTAGTATCACTATCATCTTGTTCTTCAATTGTGGATGTAATTGGAAGTCTATTAACATGCCAAGGATGATAACCAACCATTTTTAAAATTTTAAATATTTCTATTATCTCTTCTCTTAGAAGACCTCTATCTATTTGTATGTTCTAGAAAGGCTTGTATAACATAAGTTCAGTCCAACAAAATATCTCAAATATCTCTATATCTTCAACAAGATTAATCTTGAATAACGAGTAAACAAGGACAACTACAGGCTGGAGCCTTGGTTTCTATTTAGGCTTTTTGTGTTGCTACAAGTGTGTATATAGGTAGACCAATTCAATTAGGGATAAAGTAGCTAACTCTGGAGGCCTTTGCATATAGTAGTGAATATAGTTTGTTGGCAACTCTTCATCAATATCATCTTTTCTTATATGAAACCATGTCTTTTTGCCAAAATTCAAAGGAACTTATCGTTGGCTTGAAGTAAGAAGAGGCAATTTCTATAACATATAGTACGTCTCTTGTGTAGAGATGTCACATTCCACAAGCATATTCATCATGAATTTTTGGTATGCAACCAGTGCTCTATCCTCAACTATACTTGTGTTTGCAACTCTTTTCAACATATCTAGAAAATTTTCTAATTTTTTCTTAGATTTAGCTTCATATTTAGAAATATAATTCAAAACAATTTTCTTAGAAACAATTAGCTACCAGTCAACATTGGCACACCAAATTGCAAGCATAGCTAGGTTGTGAATATTTAGGTGGTCATCATTTCTTGTTGGTTTGTAGGATTTGTTAGAATCAACATCAGATGTCTATGAGGTAAGTTATTGCTACCATGGTGCTTTATACCGAAATTGCAATTGCTCTTCTTTTCTTCTTAAATAAGTATATTCAGAGCATTTTGTGTGCCTTTGAACTATGTTTAGCAACTCTTCATAATCTATGATTGGATCATTGGTCAGGATCTACCTCATGGCAAGCAAGCACAAGTTTTCTTCAGAGCAATGATACATTCTAAGAAATCTTTGTGCAAGGCAATGTGGATTCCAAGTTGAAACATATCTATCAAAAAAGTGCCTTGCTATGGTAACATCATGGTCACTGTACCGATAAAGAGTATCCATGTCAATATCTTCTAGAAGCCATAGAAAACCATGCACATGTGCAGATCCATGATGCTACCATTCATATCTATAGCAATAATCTTTTGCATGCAAAATATTTTCAATCACCTACTCATAGAAAATTGAGAATCTATGATGCAAATATAAAGATGCTATATGTGGATTCTGAATAACACCATCTATTAGCATTTTTGTTGAAGGCTCCATTTTTAAATGAGATGCAAAAGAGAAAACATTTTGTAGGTCAGCCCATTTTGTGTCTGCACAACTCAAAGTGAAAAAAAGGGTAGGTATACCAAGTTGTTCGATCATAGCAATGAGATGGGAACAACAAGAGCTCCAGAAAGAGTGGGTCCCATGCAACAATGTGCCAAATCGCATCAACTACTCAGCTAGTTAGTGGTGAGGAGCAGCTTGAAGCTGTTGCTGTAAAATAGTCAATGACTTGGGGATTCTATCCTCTAGATCTGCTCTAACAAAAATAGAGACAATTTGTTGGCTGTGACATCTCACAATCAAGTTGTAGAGAAAATATCTAAACCTAACATCTTTTCCAAATTTGTGGTCAAAATATCTCATTAGGTGGAGGACATATTCAAGCAAGTGAATTTTAATATTCCTCAGTTGAAGGGGAAGTGCTGCTCTCGTGGGGAACAATGTTGGAAAGGCCATTGAAAATAAGACTTCAGTGTTGTATTCATTAACAGGAGAAGAGATAATTTCAAGCCAAGATAAGATATTCTGCACTTTTTTTTTCAATTTGCAAGACATATTTCATTACTTGTAGCTCTCGTCTAGCATTTGGTAAGCAAGGAATAAATGATGAAATTTTTGAAGAGCCATTTTCTTCTTGTCCAACATTTGTTGAGTTGGTTGATGACATTAGGTCTTCATCTAAAACTTGGTCTATTGTATGCAAGAAAATGGACACATCAACAACAACATCAGCTAACATATTAAGAGCCTCAACATCAATCTCAACATCATTGTAGTATTTTTCATATTGAAATTTTTATTTTAATGCATCCATGAAATGATGTTTATTAACATAACAATCATAATTCCTACCTTCAATGGTGGTCATGCGAACGATGACTACCTCAAGGTCTTGCAACCAATGTGGTAAAAGTTTTTCTATGCTTGAGATATCTTTAGGGAAGCTTATCGTGTGACCGCTATATTTAAATTGGCCTCCTCTAGCATTGGTAACCTATAAAACTTGAACCACCCTAGAAATAATCATCTCTTCAACCTTTTTTAACATTTTGAGTAACAATGGTTGTGGCCCTAGGTCCATGCCATTTGTGGAGCTAAATTGATGGAAACCTTTTTCAAAATAACACCTTACACATATGGCTTCTGACCCTAACATTCAAGTGCACATCCCTATGTAACTTTCCTTACATATTTAGCAAACATAAAGGTTGGAAAGTGTATCTATATTATTTCAAAATTTATTTACCACAACAAGATAACTATCATTGAATATTTCTTTGAGGTATTGTTCTTGTGTTCATGCAAGAGGGGAGCTCCTCGAAGATTCTATACAAGGGTTGGCATTTTCCATTGGAATTGCATGCTGCAAGGGAGAACTGTTACCATTTTGGCATGCAGATGTGGTTGTTGTAGCTATCCTTTGTTGTAAGTATTTTTTGTGGTGCTTCATGGATATTTCCTCTCTATGCTTCCTATAGTAGAAATAGTTTCGTTGCTATTTTTTACCCCTTTTAAATTCAATAATTGATTGGGATGTGCAACTTGAGTGTACCCGTACAACCTACGAGTATACATACAATCTCAAGTACATTATCATATATGAATATACATGTATACCCATACATACATTGAAAGTGGAAATTACACATAAACATATAAGAAAAAATATGTCTATCCATCTATACATGAATCAATATCTGTGAATGACTAGAAAAGGAATAGCATATTTTTAACATTGGGAAATATTAAATTGTTGTTGAATCTTGTCCCTTTCCTAAAATAATATATTTAGGGTTAGTAGTTTTATCGGCCTCCATTTATTATTTTAATTATGCCTATGCATCTCTGTCGATGGACGAGTTAACATAGGACCAATTGCAGATTATGAACTTGGTGGATATAAAATTAGTTTTATGGCTAATATATACATGTATAAAAATATGTCCATAGACATGTATACATATGCGAACACATATACATGTATACATATACATACATTATTCATATACAATGAGATACATATACATATACATACATATACATACATATACATACATATACATACATACAAATACATACATGTAAATATAGGACTTGGGAACCTTGGTATAGGGAGGGCTCAATAGAAAGTTTATGCTCATGCAAGGCTTAATGCATTACATCATTGCTGCACAATGGGGGCAAGCAAGGCAAAGTAAATGTGGGCAGATAGAGTAAATGAAATATTGAATGTTGCAATGTGACAAACTATACTTTGATTAAGATTCATTGTCAAAAGAGTCATTCTAACATTAATTTCATAGTAATTGGGAAAGATCTATTGTATACATATCTAATCTACCATATTGAATTATTTATTTTTGCATATACATAGACATACACATATGCATATACATATGCATATACATACACATGCATATACATACACATGCAAATACATACGCATATACATATACATATGCATACATGCATACACATACATACATGTACATATACAACATATACATACATATACATATACATATGCATATATACATATATACATACATATACATATATATATACATATATACATACATATATATATAGATAGACATATATCCACATATAGATACATATACATATAGAATATTGATTGTTGCAGTGTTAGAAACTATACTTTGATTAGGTTGCACTGTCAAAAGAGTCATTGTACCATTGATTTCATAGCATATGTGCAAAATCTGTCATCCTTTTATATGCTAGAAAATAGGAATGCATATCTAGTTCCACATCTATATGCTTTGTCAAGATGGCCCATGTAGATATACACCTAGAAGCAATGAGAACTAGAAACAATAACACAAAATTTGCAACAAGTATAAGATAAAGTGAAACCATACTTACAGAATCAAGATCTGAAGGCCAGGGAGTCATGCCCTCAAAGCTGGACTTTGTAGGGACACCAACAGGTGCTACCAACAAATCAATATTAGAGGGATCTGTGAACCCATCCACAAATCCCACTTCCATAGACATAGATCTATGAGCTTATTTGTAGTGAAAAAATGTTGCAATTTGAGTTCACTAATTGACATCTCTATTTAACAATTAAAAAAAAGATTAGTGTACTGCAACATCCAAATGGTAATTGGTAGACAACTTACAAATATCAATTTATAACCATTCCACTTTTAATACTGTTTAAACAACATGAGATACAACAACAAGAATAAAAATCCACTTTTAATTCTATGGAAACACCAGGGGATACATGAAGAAGAAATAAAATAATAAATGCAAATGCATATACCCCCATATGTATCTCTCTATCTTTGGGGCTGCTTATATGTGTGTGCATGCAGGATTTTATTATTTCTATATATGTGTATTTATGCAGGTTGTAGATTTTACTATTTTATTGGTTTTATTCTTTCCAATTCTCTTCGCTTCTAGGTGTACATCTATATGCACCATCTTGAAAAAGCATATAGATGTGGAAACACCCTTAATTGCAGATTCGGCCTACGTTGCTTAGTATTCAACATTATGGACAAAGCATTTATGTAAAATACCAATGCAAAACGACTTACAGATTCCATAGCACAACAGTTTAGGAAACCTCTATTTTGTTACACAATAGACCCAAGGAAGACAATTCTTGCAATATTGTAATCTTAAAGCAACACCGCTATGGATCTGTTGGAAATTCAACTTAATCAATATATTTTCATGCCTTAATAACCAAAAAAACAACAATTACTGAATAATCAAACATATGTTGTGCTTCAATCTTTTCCTAATAGTTCTTTTATGATTTTCCTATCTATTTATAATATTTAATGGCAAATAATGGAGCTTGAATGTTGAATATATGCATGTATATATGTGTAGAAATAATCAAGTACATATATTCATTGAAGTTCCCCTTTATCAATACATTTACAAAGACACACATATAAGCAGATATATCTATCCATATGTACATATGTATATATGTATTTATATACACAATACTGCATCTAAATACTTGTGTATAGTCTATTTATTTATCATTGTGTGAAAGTGTTATTACCTTCTAATATGAAAAACAAATTAATAAATGCAAGATAAAAGAACACCAAACTACCTCAAGATTGGGCTACATTGAACACAAATAAAAGAAAGCTAAAAACAAGAAAGTATACCTTTTACTTGTGTTGCTCCTTGGTTGGCCCTTGATGCAGCTTGAGTGTGTGCTCCTTGGATGGAAAATGATCTAAAATGAGATGCAAAGGGGTGAAGATTAAATGGAAGACAAAAATGATGAAGGTGGTTATGTGATAGTCTAAGCAAAATGGATGTAATAGGATAGGATGAAAGCTTAAAAGTATTCAATAATGATGGATGAAAACTAAGTATGAAAAGAAGTGCTCAAATGGCTTGAGAGTATAAGTATTATCAAAATGTACAAGGTCCTTGAATGAATGAGAAGGGGGGTTATTTATAGAAGAGAAATTCAATGGTTGGGATTGAGCCACCATGGACAAGATGGAGGGCTATGGTGAGTTGAGGACTCACAAGCCCTCACATCTTGCCATGTGTAGGATGAAGTGTCCAAAGTACATGGTGAGATGGAAAGGGTACAAATGATGTGGAAGAAGGACAAGTACTTTGAAAGTACCTTGGGAGGGGAGAATATTTCCCCTAAAAGGAACTTTTTGTTCCCATATGAGAAGAAAGTGACATATGAGAAATTTTAGTATTTCTCAAAAATCTCCATGTGGAAGAGAAATGTGGTTGGGGAAATAAATGTGAATTTTAAATTCACATGATTAAAAGGGATAAGGTGGTTGGGAGAATAAATATGATTTTTAAATTCATATGAGAAGCACCTTGTGGATAAGACAAGGTTCTTATGAAGGAGGCTGAAAAGTACCTTGTGGATAAGGCAAGGTCCTTATAATGGAAGGTTCTTAGCTTCATGTGACTAATGTGACCTTTGAATGATCACATGGGGAAGAGGAGAATCCTTGGACGAATAAAAAGTGAATTTTAAATTCACATGGGGAAGACAAAAAGGAATTAAAAATTCTTTGGGGAATGAGGGAGTTGACCAAGTTACTGATTGGGCCCGCTAATCAGTGATTAGGAGGAAACTAGTGGCTAATGAAGATTAGAAACCAACTTGCGAAAGCTGGAGGATGTGACGCATCCTAATCAAGGATTAGACATGTGCACATCTCTAATGATGGGATTAGAAGGTTGATTAGGATTAAGGAAAAGTGATGGAGGATGTGACATGTGATGAATTAAATAAATGTATTATTTATTTAATTCTTTGAGGATATGGGGGATAAAGGGTAAGGTATTTAATTATTAACTAAATTATACCTTAGGGATTTAGAAGAATTAGGGGTATTAATTAGATAATAGCAATATTACCTAATTAATGAAATGATAGGATGTTTAGAGGAAAAGGGATAAATTTGGACCAATGTAATTTTCCAAATTTAAGTCTCTACATTTTCCCCCACTTTGAGATGGTGTTACGAAGTAGCATCATTTCAAAGAATATTAAAATATAGAACTCAAAAGAAGATGGCTAGATTGGGAAAGATGCCCTAGTCACCAAAGGAGTGATTGGGAAGAAAGATGATGGTAGTGAAGATGAATATTAGGGATTGAGGATGCCCCCTCGAGAGGACATGTGGGTTCAAGATAACACGGGTGTGCTCTCAAAATAGATGAGACGATGAAAGGGTATATGAGGAAGATGATATAAATTGATGGATAAGGGAGGATGATGAGCGAGAGGAGATTGGGAGGCACAAATGGATTTAAGGATAAAGGTGGTGTTGCCCCAATCAAGCTACAAAAAATGGGTTGATGATGGATGGAGTGTTGTCAATAAGGGAATGATACATCCCGATAAGGATTGGTGATGAGGGGAGGATACATCCCAAAAAAGCACCAAAGGATAGGGAAGGGTACATCTCAATGATGCTGATGAAAGTGCCATTGATGAGGGAAGGATAGATCCCAAAACAACACCAAAAGATAGGGAAGGATATCCTGATGATGATGATGATGATGATGATTATGATTAGATCAAGGATTGTAGCGAGATGAGGAACAAGACCAAGGATGTGATTAGATGATTTGTGCTAGATTGAATTGATGAGGATTAGATTGATATGTGAGATGGATTAAAATGATGGGGGATAAGATGCTTAGAATAATCAATCTATTTTATTCTAAGAAGATGGAAGAGATGATGATAAGACATTGAATGGATAGAGGAGGTAGAGTGATGAAGGCTGAATGGATGGGGGGGATTTTGATAGATGAGAGGATGGGGGATGGGGAGATGAATGTTTGCACAACCAAAATCATAGGTCATGGGTTGGGTAGGGAAGGGATGGCAGATACATACAATGCAATGGAATGGGAGATGAAATGCAATCCTAATGCAATTTTCCATTTTTGGAGCACTATTTTTTGCTATAGCATAAGACACTAAGTGCCAGGGTATTTAAACCAAGGTAGATTAGTGTCTAATGTGTAAAAAAACACAACAAACAAGAAGGATATTCCAACACCCCAAAGTCACAAAGACCTTGGTTGGGCCAAGCATTCGAATAACCACAAGCACAAGAGGATTCCCTAGAGTAACACAAGACCACATGGATCTTGGTGGGTACAACACAGGACAACTAGGAAGACAACAACAAAAAATAATCAAGATATTCCCCTATGTTAACTAGCCAAAACACACCATGATAAGATAGATCAAGGTGACCTTGACAAGGTGTGATAGGGAGCTCAAATGATAAACAAAATCCAAAAGTATGAAAAGATCACAATAAATTTCAAACATCCTTTTCCATAGGATCAAGAGGATAGATGGGGTTGATGAGGTCTGTTAGGAAGGATACATCCTATTGAGACCAAAGATGGGTACGAAAAGATTGATATGACATAGGATACTCAAGACTGATTAAACATCAATGATACTAGTGGATCTCATTTGTGAAGAACAAGTGAGATAAGGACATACTTGGTGACACGACACAAGACACGAGATACAAGATACAACAAACACACCCTAAGGACCTAGGGGCTCGGGGGCCGATCAAAGATTAGCCTTGCCTACATGAAAGTGCAGAGCCCTTGTAGTTCAATAAAAGACCATGGATAAAAGTGGAAAGAGGAAAATGGAGATGATGATAGATGATAAAGATAGAATGAATAGAAGCCCTAGGGGTAGATCAAATGATCAACCTTGCTTACGTGCAAGCGCATGGGCAATGTAATTGGACAAAAGACCAAAGACAAATGATGGATAAGGAATGATGAGATGACTAGGATAAGTGGATAAAAAGATGAAACCAATATGATAAGACAAGGTAGACCTATTGGATTGGATAGGATAATGGTGATGCACTAAGCTTAGGGATGGTATAGTTTTTCAAATCATCAAAAGATGAAGTGGGAGGATGATGTGATGGCGAGATGAGTGATGAGAAGTGATAGAAGATTGGAAAGATGTGTGAAAGAAGTGGGAGCGATGATGCTGAGATAGATGGCATTGGGTTGCATGGAGATAAACCTATAGCCAGACACCAATGACAAGGGATTATGATATGGGATGAGAATAAAGATGAAGGGATGGATAAATAAATATAAGTACATAGGAAGATGCTAGGACAGATAGATAAAAGGGATACAGATATGGATGGGGAAAAGGCTACTAGATGGATAGACAAAAAGATAAGGGTTTGGAAAATGGATGGATATATGAATAAGGATTGGGTGGTGGAAGGGATTGTTTGGATGGATAGGAGATAATGATGGGGAGATGAAAAGGATTTTTTGGATTGGTAAGGAGATAAGGATGGGGAAATGGCAGAAATTTTATGATGGATAGATAGGAGGATAATAATGGGGAGATGGTAGGGATGCTATGATGGATGGATAGGTAGATGGAAGGGATGCTATGATGGATGGATAGGTGGATGGAAGGGATGCTATGATGGATGGATAGGAGGATAAGGATGTGGAGAGAGTGAGGGATGAGATGAGGGATGAATGATGTCTCCAAGGACTTATGTCACGAATGGAGTAGATGCCCCCACTCTAGATGTGTTATGTATGATGAGGCATGAGGGGTGGAGGACAGAAGGATAGGAAAATAAAGGATTGAAATGGATATAGATAGGATGCATGGATAAGGGAGATAGATGGTAGCATGGCGGGTGGACAAGGTAGATAGATGGATGTGGATAAGGATTAGGATAGTGTGTTGGTGAGGGGAATGCATGCCAAGAGATGTCCAAAGAATGTATATATGTTTTCCCCTATCTATATCAAGATCAAAAGGAGGATGGAGGGATTGGGATAAATGGGATATGACAAGTAGGATGTATAAGATGGGTGGAGGAGATGGGTGAAGGGAATACAATTTCCCTCAAGTGTGGAAGTATGCTAGATTGGGGATTTACACATGACACCTATTTATCAGGTTTTCATCATGGTACTTATCCAAGGCACATGTTTTCCAAGTTTTCACCATTGGACAAATTATATCTCTTCTTTTTATTTTATAATTATTATTATTATTTAAAAAAAATTGACTTTTTTTGACTTTTTTGACCTTTTTTGGATTTTTGGATTTTTGGGTTTTTTTTGACTTTTTGGATAGTATGCAGATGGAGATTGTTGATGGTGTTTTCTGCATAGCAACAACTCAGACATAATATAATATCCTATCTCTCTTGAAAGGTAAATCTCTATCAACAAGCCTCAAGAGATAACCCCAAGGTCTCTAATGTCAGGTCTTAACAATGCATAAACAACTCAGTGATAATGTGAAAATGTTGGTAATCACAAGGGGCCTTACAAATAAACAATGTTGGAAGCATACTTTCATTAGATGCAACAATATAGTTATGCTTTTAGTTCTAAAATTAACACAGATTCAAAATAAATAGAAAAAGAGATAAGGGTTAAGAGAGATTCAACTCTAAACAAGCTCCTAAGATCAATCACAATAAGGATGAATGTTGCAAATGGACAAATCTCCAATAAAACCAATCTTTACTTGATCAAGGAGAAGCCCACAACTCTATAGAAATGGTGCAATATTCTAAGGAAATTGAAGATTTTTAGACTATGAATATTTATCCACATACCCAATAACTAACGCAATGTAAACAAGCATCCACAGTTGAACTTAGCAAAAAATAAGGACTAGACTAACTTTACATAGAAAATTACAATCAACAAACTGCTAAAAGTATGGACTAGAGATCGATCAACATCATTAACATTTCACCATCATTGCAAAAGAACTGAAATCGAACATCTAACATTTGAGAGTCAAGAACAAGAAACCATAAACTGTCAAAGTGTAACACAAAGCTTTCCAATTCAACAATCCAATTGCATTAACTTCTCCAACATTACATAACAATTTCCAGTCTCTTTCCTCTCCTACAACTACTATCTTACAAAATCTAACTCCTAACTTAGCCAATTCCAGCTTCTAATCAGCTCTTCTAACCTAGTCTCACACCCCTTTTACAAATGAGAAGGAATTTTTCTTTTATAGAAAATTACATCTTGAATCAATGGCTAGGATTTAATTCATCCAATGGCTACAATTGCACTTCTAGAAGCATCCAATAGTTACATTTAATTTGGGAGCTCATGGTACATCATCATCCAATTCAATAAAAGCAATTACATCATGGAACAATGAGAAAACAATATTATGCTAGCTTGTCATTAATGAAAATTCTAATTGGACGATGAAATCATCTTCACACGTCTTCTAGAAACTCCTTCTAGCTGTAGATAGTTTGGGTATGGATTCAAATGTAGGCGCCACTTTTAAAATTTGAATTGAACTCTTTCATATTTCCCTTTTGGCACGAATCCATATGCAAGTTCCCCTTTTAATACTTATTTAATCCTAAAAAATAGATATCATCATTAGTAGCTCACATGTTAAAAATCCAATCCAAATGAAGCTTGAATAGAATTTTGGCCTTTAAAAAAAACTTACAGTTTTTTAATGGGAACTTTCCATTTTCGGAAATTTCTCCATTTTTGGAAATTTTATTTTCAAAATTTTATATCTATCTCAAGAATTTCATTTTCGGAACATTTTAAAATTTCAAGGAAAAAATTTCCATTTTTGGAAAAAATGCATTTCACGAGAAATTTCCATTTTGGGAAAAATAAATCATTTTTGAAAATAATTTCCATTTTGAATTTTTTTTCATTTTGGAATAATTTTTTCCATTTTTGGAAAATTTCGGATTTTTGAGGGGTCTCAGGATTTTGAGGGGGTCATAGAATTTTGGGATAATCCTGAGGGAACATAAATTCCCGAATTCCCTTCAAGGTCAAAATCCCCTAAACCTCATAACTTTTTTTCTGGAAGGAATTTTCAAAAAGTTCAAAAAGCAACCCTACCTAATTTTTTGTCCTCTATCAACTGGTGCAAAATGATTTACATATAACATTGAAAATTCACTTCAAGATCCCCATTTTCAAATTCCAACACTTACAAATTTCTCCTAGAGCCTCAAAATATTGTCCTCATCAAACCCCGTCTAGACTTAATCCCAAAATAACCTCCCAAGAAGAGCAAAACCAAAATTCAACCAAGCCAAGAGGCAAAGATGCAAAAGAAAAAAAATGAGGGTCCCCGTCTCCGGTGGGGCGTGTGTGCAAAAATTGCACAACAGAGATGGATAAGGATAAGGATGTGGATAAGTGGATTTAGGATATATGTGATAAGAGGATAGATGGACTCAAGCATCAAGTTCCATATGCGGTAATAAGAGCTGGCATGAGAAATGACTATTGGATGTTGGTACAACCTTATTAGGATAAATGGAGTATGCAAGAGAATGGATTAAAGGGAATTGATGGAGGAGATATGTAGGATAATGGATGGGATGTTGGAAGGTGTATGGATGGAATGATGGGGTAGGTGTGTGATGGGGTGATGAGTTTAGGACCAAAATTGGCACATATGGTGGTGGATGTGAAAGGATGGGAGGATTCATAGATGGAGAGTGTGGGAATAATGGAGGAGATGGGATAGTGAATTTTGGGACATAAGGACCCAAAACAGATTCAGTAGATGGAGGTTGAGAATAATTATCTTTTGGATTAGTGACTTTGGATTTTGTTACAAATTTTTCATTTGAAGGCATTTCATCATTTTTCTTTGGGATCCATGTGGTTTTGATTTTTTCTTTGGTGGGCCTTTGTGGCCGATGGGTATGATTTTGATTTTGGATTTTATTTTTCTTTTCTTCAACATGTATTTTTAAGGGGACATGAGGAGCTTTAGATTCATGTGGATGTTTAGATTTATGCACTTATACTTTGGCATCCAAAGTGCTCTTAGTAGAAATGGGATGGGTGTGAGATGGATGATGTAGAGGAAATATGAATGGAGTGATAAATGTAGATGTTGGGGATGATATGTCGATGGAGGATGTGTAGGTATGTGCCTTTGTTGATCCTGATTAGGGGACATGAGAGTGGGATGTTTATGATGGGTGACACAGATAGGCGATGGATGGATGAAAGGATGAACAATGTTAGATGGAGGAGATGATTTTGGGATGTAAAGGCCTAAAATAGACGTAGTATGAAGGGGATGTGTGATGGTGGGTGCAAGGACATAAGGGCCCAAAATGGATGGATGAGATGAAGGATGGGAGATGGTGGATGGAGGGATGTAAGGACCCAAAATGGATAGAGTAGATGAAGGAGGAATGGGGATGGTTGTTTTGAGGTGATATGATGGATGGGGGATGGCAGCAAATGATCTAGCCGAGTGATGGGAAGAGCCTATATTCCTTTTGAAAGAGGCTCATTGAGGATGTATAGAGGTTGCACCAACATTTTTAGATTGCGAGTCTTGAGAGATATGTCCAAGACCTTGTGTATAGAATTGTTCTTTTACCTCGACGGGCTCTAAAATACCTTGCTCATGAAGGCCTAAACCTTTTCCTTGATAGTTCATGTTCTTGAGAATTCAATCCATGATAGGATTTTTGTTATTCTGTAAGAATGATGTGAGTCCATTAATAGGTGGAGGAGAAGGGGTGGTATGTATGCTTTAATTTCTTCTACAAGGAGACCACCATGGATGAATATGAGAGTGCCGAGGGGATATCAACACAGTGTTGGGATGGTAGGACTAAGCAACAATGGAGGATCATGAGATGGAGATGATGGGATGGGAACATCTGAATTTGGAGGAGCAAGCAATCAAGGATCAAGAGAGGGATCAGGTGATATGATAATATTTAGATTTGTGGTAGTGGGTGATAAGGGCTCATGAGATGGAGCGATTGGATCTTGAGTGACAAGGGGATCATAGGATGGAATGGATGAAGGACTATGATCTTGAGGTGGAATAGATGGGATGGTAGGATCTTGATTTGGAGGAGGGGACATGCTATTATGCTTTGGATCAAGCTCTTGGAATGTCTCTTCTTGTGTGGGTGGCATGATAACAAAGTGTCAAAGGGATTCCTCAAGTGGGGGAGATGGAAGGATGGAGGATTCATGAAGTTCATGAGAGGGCATTTCAGTGGATCTAGGAGAAGGAGGTGCGGTTTAGATTTGGTTATCTTTGATGCATTTGAAGGATCTTGGGGGAGGAGATGGGGTTCAAAAGTTTTTTGTAGATATGATGGTTTCAATGGTTTGAGTGGTGCCAAGGGTGGTCATATCAATGATAGGTGTGGTACAAGGAAGGGTCTCATCACTAGTGACTCTTGATGATGGATTGGGAGGGCATGGTTCCATGACTTCAAGATGTGGGTTTTGGGATATCTTCTTTGTCATGAGTCCTTGGAGAACTTCTGGAGTGAGAATCAAGCATACTCTAGGCTTAGCTAGGGTGATAGGGATAGATGAAGGATTAGAGATTGGTGGAGGATTGGGATTATAGATTGGTGGACTAGGATTGGATGGACAAATGGGATTGGATGGGAGAATAATAGTAGATGGAGAATTAGGATTGGAGGGGGGATTGGGATTAGATGGAGGGTTAACGTAAGAATATCATGATAACAAACTAGAATAGGAAGTCGTGGGTGGTTGGTTGATGTTGAAGGAAGTAGATGAGGAATTAAGATAGGAATATTGGGATGGTGGATTAGGATAGGAAGATGTGGATATTGGATTAGGATAGGTTGATGGGGGTGTAGGATTAAGATAAGAAGTTGTGGATGTAGTATTAGAAGGGGTGGAATGGTAAGGAGGATTAGGATAGGGGGACATGGATGGGGAATTGTAATAGGAGTATTGGGATGGTAGATTAGGATGGGAAGATTGGGAGGATAGATTGGGATAAGAGGATTTGGGTGGTGGATAAGAAAATGATGTAGAGGAAGGATATGATGGAGATGAAGGCAATGAAGATAATGGATATCCCTTGTCAAAGGTAGCATACGGAGTGTTATTAGGTGTGGATGGAGATGTAACAGGATAGCTCAGAGAGGTGATTGGATTTTGGAGAACATTTGGGGAAAGCTTGCTAGCAATGATAGCATCAAGGGGATCTATACCATATACATCTTGATCAACAAAACTTTCATTATCATCATCAACGTAATTAGGATTCCCCTTGACTACTAAATTTGGTTGCATCGATGGAGGATAAGGATTCATGATGTTAGATGTGATGGATACAGATTGAAAAGATGGGAATATATGATTAGAAGGAAAGAAAAGATTATAAAAAGGTAATGATTTGTTTCGATATCAGAAGATCTTAGATGTAGGTGGACTAAAGATGAGATTAGAATTTAAGCTCGGATTGGGATTGGATCATAGCTCAAATTAGGATGATTGGAGGATGTGATGTGATTAGACTAGATAAGATCGATTGATGAGATGATTTGATAAGATTAGATGATGGATTAGATAGGATGATGAAAGAGATTCTAGACCATGTTCAGAGATCACCCTAGGTGATTTAAGGCATTGCTTGATTGGATAAAAGGATACATAGATGATTGCAGCACTAAATCCACCTTGAGATTGAAAGAAAATTGATTGGGTTGAAGATGATAACCAACTCAAGATGGATGACAATCCTAAGCAGATGTGAGTGATGCCGATCAAATGCATACACCTAAGTTAATTTGCATAATAACCTCTAAAATGAAGTTTAGGCGATTTGGATCAAGAAAATGATGATGGAAACATAACCTAGAATTGTTCTAAGATGTACCTAATGGATGACCTGTAGATGGATTGAAGTGAAGATCATCGGTGAATTGAATATGCAAATGGACTAGAGGACAAGGTCACCTATCCACTAGGCCTAGTCGCCTATGTCTGGGGCATGGTCACCTATGCATTGGGCCTGGTCACCTATTCCCTAGGCTTGGTCACCTCGGGACTGGGCTTGGTCACTCCTCTTAGTGTAGGGTTGACTATCTAGTTTTTGGACTCTTAGAAAAGTTAGATAGACCCTTAGAATGGGTAGACAGACTTTTAGAATAGGTAGACAGATACTCAAAATAAGGAGAAGGATGCTTGGAACGAGACAATGGATGCTCAAAAAAAGGAAAGGGATGCTCAAAAGGGTAGAATGACTCTTGAAACGAGGAGACAAAAGCTTAAAATGGATGAATGAATACTCAAAATGAGGGAATGGATGCTTGGAACGAGGAAAAGGATGCTTTAAATATTCGACTAACTCTCAGAATGAGGAGATGAAAGCTCAGAATGGATGAGAAGATACTGAGAAAGAGGAAACAAATGCTCAAAAGGGGAGACTGACTCTTAGAATGAGGAGACAGATGCGAAGAATGGATGAATGGATTGATCGAATGAGAGATGAGATTAGTTGTTCAAGGAGAAAATTCACCCAAACTAATGAAAAAATTGCTCAAGAAGGTGGCACATGCCTATTCACTGAAAACAGATGAAAACAACAGAAGACGACAAAAAATGGTTGATATAATGACTTGGATGGAAGATGGGATTAGCTATTTTTGTAACTAAATCACCCATACAAGGGGTACAACCATCCAAAAAGAGGGTGCGGTTAGCCAACTTAAGGGCATGTTCACCTATTCTAAAGAACGGGCAACAATATTGGAAAATGATAGAGAATGACTGATAAAACAGTTGAAAAAGTAAGGAAAAATGCTCGTTCTAGGGTTAGAGATGCCTATTTGAGAGTAGGGCTACTCCTATTGAGGGTGTGGTTTCCCAACTAGGGGGGAATGCCACCTATTCTAGGGAATGGGAGAGAACGATTGAAAACGAAAGAGAACAACTAACAAAATGGCTAAAAAGCAAGGAAAACACCCGTTTTAGGGTCAAGAACACCTATATGAGGGCAGGGTTGCCCCAGTTGAGGGTGTGGTCACCCAACTAGGGGGAATGACTACCTATTCTAGGGAAAGGATGAGAACGATAAAAAAAATGGAGAAAAATTGACAAAATGGCTAAAAAAGAAAGGAAAATCACCCGTTTTAGGGTCAGGGATGCTTATCTGAGGGTAGGGCTACCCTTGCTGGGGGTGTGGTTATCCAACTAGGATGCAAGGCCACCTATTCTATGGAATGGGTGAGAATGATAAAAAATGACAGAGAATGACTGACAAGATGATGAAATATGTTCCTCAAACGACACAATGGGTTCTCGAACGATGAGATAGGTTCCCCAAATGATAAAATGGGTTCTTCAAACAATGAATGAATTCTCTAAATGGACTATTAGGTTCACAAAATGAGGGAACAAACTCATAGATGAATGAAATGAGTAAAAGAACTGGAAGAATGACCAAATGGGAGGTAGGAACAATCGTTTAAGATGTAAAAACACTTGTTTGGGCATGGTCACCTATCTTTAGGGTGTGGTCGCCCCACCTAGTGCATGGTCGCCTTTGGACAGGGGCTCATCACCCCTCTGAGAGAAAGATGAACAATTTTGACTCAAATAGATTGGAAAATGACTGAGACATGGGGCAGGGACAACCCTCTTGAGGTGGGGTCACCCATGTTCAGGGCGTGGTCACCCCTGTTGATAGAACTAAATTTGACTTAGGAAAAATAGCTATGGAAAAGGATAGAAAACACTGCAAACAACAAACAAAAGGTATGGCTGACTTGACTGATAAGATATGCATTGGTTTTGCATAGAAAAAATAGTTCAAACAGTACAATCCTAAGATTAGCATGAGGAGTATGGCTAATACAATTCTCTAACCAGGCTAAAGAAGACGATCTAGGGATTCCTCGATATACACTTAATACATGAGGCACAACCTTGAACACCAACCCATCACAAGAATGAGTTGAGAACCCCAATGAAATACTAAAGGCTTAGACCAACTCTTCACGTCTATCTAGTTACACCCTAGCTTCAACACTTCACCAAACACGACGTGATTGGATTAAGGTACAAATTTGGCCCCCCTCCTTTATATACCCCACTGGTACTTGCGGTTGGATCATCCCTTGGGGCGATGAAATCCCCAATCAAGTCCCACTAAGAAGAGAACGCTAACCATTTTTGACCAGTCCCTAGGCTCACACGAAGTGCAAGGAGAAAGTTTGAAAGATGTAACACTCCCTTGAGTAACGTAAAGGACTTAAGTAAGTTACAATTTCTCTTCACCCAGGATCATCGAATGGGACAAGGGGATTGGATACATTAGTAGCTTACCTACAAACAAAACACACAATGTATTGACTCCCCTACTTAGACTATGTGCCTAATTAGTGCAAGAATAAAAGAAAATAACTAACTAAATGCCTTGGTCCCTCCATCCTAAGACAAATGTGTTAGTAGTTTTAACCTCTGTTCTTCATCAAGTGTGAAATAACTACACAAGCATTAGTAAAAACCTTCACAATCACCAACAACACAAGTTAGAGGGTTACTAATAACCAAAATGAAAGAAAATAATCTGTAAAAATGATTTAAAATGTTGTTTTTTCCTTGCAGAAGGCTCTGTTTGGGCCTGGTCACCCCTGTTCTGGGTCTAGTCACCCCTCTGGATGTCCTAGTTGCCCCTTTGTAGAGCCTGGTTGCCTCTGTCAGGGCCTGGTCACCCCTCTACACATCCTAGTCACCCCTCTGGTCAAAACAAAGAGTCAAATTGGCTATTTTGTCTCAGATAGGCATTTGTGTCTAGGTGGGGTCACCCCTCTACAGGTCCTAGTCACCCCTATGAAGGTCCTAGTCACCTATTTGAGGGCGAGGTCACCCCTTTTTGTCACCTGAACCTACAAAATATCAAAAAACAACAAATGTAAGAGTAAAAGGACCCATTTGTGGGTACCACCAGGCGTGCTAGAAATGTGTGCAAGTGTTATTACCTCCTAATATGCAAAAATAATTAATAAATGCAAGATAAAACAACACTATACCACCTCAAGATTGGGCTATGTTGAACACAAATAAAAGAAAGATAAAAATAAGAAAGTATACCTTTTACTTGTGTTGATCCTTGGTTGGCCCTTGATGTAGCTTGAGTGTGTGCTCCTTGGATGGAAAATGATTTGAAATGAGATGCAAAGGGGTGAAGATGCAATGGAAGATGCAAATGATGAAGGTGGTTCTATGATAGTCTAAGAAAAATGGATGTAAGAGGATGGGATGAAAGCATAAAAGTATGCAATAATGAAGGATGAAAACTAAGTATGCGAAGAAGTACTTAAATGGCTTGAGAGCAAAAGTGTGATAAAAATGCATAAGGTCCTTGAACAAATGATAAGGGGGGTTATTTATAGGAAATTGAATTCTCCAGAGAATTCAATAGTGAATATTGAGCCACCATGGCCAAGATGGAGGGCTATGGTGAGTTGAGGACTCACAAGCCCTCACATATTTCAATGTGGAGGATGAAGTGTCCAAAGGACATTGTGAGATGGAAAGGGTACAAATGATGTGGAAAAATGAGAAGTATTTTGAAAGTACCTTGGGAGAGGAGAAGATTTCCTCAAAAGGGAACTTCTTGTTCCCATATGAGAAGAAAGTGACATATGAGGAATTTTAGTATTCCTCAAAAATCTCCATGGGGAAGGGAAAAGTGGTTGGAGAAATAAATGTGAATTTTAAATTCACATGATTGGAAGGGATAATGTGGTTGGGAGAATAAATATGAATTTTAAATTCATGCACCTTGTACATAAGACAAGGTTGTTATGAAGGAGGCTGAAAAGTATCTTGTGGATAAGGCAAGGTCCTTATAATAGAAGGTTTTTGGCTTCATGTGACTGATGTGACCTTTGAATGATCACATGGGGAAGAGGAGAATTGTTTGATGAATAAAAATTGAACTTTAAATTCAAATGGGGAAGACAAAAAAGAATTAAAAATTCCTTGGGGAATGAGAGAGTTGCCCAAGATACTAATTGGACCATCCAATCAGTGATTAGAAGATAGTTAGTGGCTAATGAAGATTAGTAGCCAACTTACAAAAGTTGGAGGATGTGACACATCCTAATCAAGGATTATACATGTGCACATCTCTAATGATGTGATTAGAAGGTGGATTAGGATCAAGGAAAAGTGATGGAGGATGTGACATGTGAGGAATTAAATAAATGTATTATTTATTTAATTATTTGAGGATAAGGGGGATAAAGGGTAAGATATTTAATTATTAACTAAAAACCTTAGGGATTTAGAAGAATTAGGAGTATTAATTATATAATAGTAATACAACCTAATTAAAACAAATAAGAGGATGTTTAGAGGAAAAGGGATAAATTTGGACCAATGTAAGTATCCAAATTTAGGTGTCTACAATCACCATCTAACTCTTTTGCTTGGAATTCATGAAGGAAAGAAACATCCAAATTGTTTTCCCCCTTAATTAACCAACTAGGAAGGCTACAAATTCACACCTTTTTCATTTCTTATACCATAATGTCTACACCAAAGTTTGGAATTAGTATAGGTAGCTAAAGGGTTGAGTTTGAAGCCTTCTCAGCTAGTCAGTTGAGAGAAAATCTAGTCTAGATGCTTACTTGCATTTTGGAATGAGCCACGAGGGGCGTGTTTTGTATATATGGATATATGTCTATGTACATGTATTATTTTAAATGTAGAATAGAAAATTCAAGATATATATATTGAATATATATATATACCAATTGTAATGCAATGTCAGAGTAGGAGCTAAATGCAATATTCAATGTTGCAGTACTTAGGGGAAAGTTCACTACAAAATATTGAAGAAAATATATTGATTCGGTTACATTATGAAAAGAGCCATTTTGGCATTATAGATATGTTACACATACTGGAAAATTAAATGCTAGATTCTCAACAAATAGAAACTTCAAACAAATAGCACATAAGCTAAAGATATAAAGTTGATTAGATAAAAGAACTATTACAAAAAAAATTAAAACCACCAAACTATTTTTTCCTCCATGCCTATACAAAGAGCTTTTCAACTTCCCAAATAAAATATGTAAGCCCAACTCTTTATGATGTTACCTATTTTCTTTAGCCTATGACAACAATTGTATGGTGCAACAATCTCTACAAAATGTGTATAACAACATAGGCTTAATTGCAAATCGATGAATGCAACTTTTTCTATTTTTTGTAGTTAAAGCTACAAGCCCTTTCAGCCAACTATTACACACATTACTTGTGTTGTCTGAATATGTTTTATGATATTATTTCCCCCTATTTCAAAGCTCTATTTAATATTTGGTTTTGGTATTCTCTCATTTTCTATGGCTCCTGGTTCTTTTCCTAATAGTTCTTTTACAATTTCCCCATTTCTCTATAATATTTAGTGCCAAATAATGGAACTCAAATTTAGAATATATGTATATACATAGGTAACCATTCAACTAGGCTTTGATGTATTGCTTTTGGTGAAGCTACCACTAGTTTGCTACAAATTGCAGCAAAAGACAGTACATGGTGCATGACAATTTTGAGTCTACAATAGACCCTCTTGCTATTATGAAAGGCCTTGTTTGCAGACCTTGCCTTGTACAAATATGTTTAGTATGGGTTTCCGATCATCCATGATGTATTAGGGTAGGAGAATAATTATATGAGGTGACCCTAAATATTTTTATGTAAAAAAAACCTTGCCCATTTATTTGAACTTATAGTCAATTTTTTTTTTTTTGAAACTTATTGATACAAGATTCAACCTACATCCTTTACTGGTAAATATTGAAGAAAAATAGATAATTGTATAAGAGGTATTAAACACATCCTTTACTAGTTTCTCAATTGAAAATTCAAGCAACATTATTTGCAACTAAATATTATAGAAAAAATAGGGAAATTGCAAAACAACTATTAAGAGAAAAGCTAAAAATCATAGCTAAATCATAGATGAGCTAGAACCCACACTAAAATTTTTTTGTAGAAGACAAGTAGGTTGTGTAAAAGTTGGTTTTTCAATTGAAATTTGAAGCTACATTGTTTGGCATGAAACCTATATTAAATAGAACTAATAAAGATAATGAGTACCAATAATTAGCATGGCCTCCCCACAATGGCATAGGCTTAATCAGAAATTCAAGCTACATCACCTAGAAATAAATTTTGTACTCAAATAGAGAATTTGAAAAAGAGCTATTGCATGACAAATCCTCTTACCAACCAAGCTGATGGGGAACCTGCTGGAAAGTTCAAACAGATAAATTGAACAGATAAAAGAGATATTAGAAACAATAACACTTACTAGCTACCAAATAAATTTTATATCCAACATGTTCATAATTTGTAAATGGTTCTATGTTAATACATCCAACAACACAGATGCAAATAGATAACCAAAAAAATAAATGGAAGGCAATAAAAATACTAACCCTAAGCATATTTATTGAGAAAACAAACAAGATTCAACTACAATTACTCCTATGGTTATGGGTATAAGGCCAAAGATGGACAAGGATAAACTCATCGCATCCTGAGCAAGTGCTTGTCAAAAAATATGCACATTATGTGGAAGCTAGACATATCATGGAACATATTGGTGCAAGACAAGCAATCTATGTAATAGCTATAAGAGCTATTAGGATGATTCTCATGAATCAAATGTATGTCATTCTCCAGTGTTCTCCTTATATTTTTTTACAATTTGCCTATTTGTCTATAATATTTAATCACAAACAATGCAGCTCGAATTTACAACATATTCATGTATATATGTATATATGTGTACATATATGTATAACATATATATACCTGTTACCATAAGAGAAATTGTAGTTAAATGTTCTTTCTTTTTCTATTGGTCTATTGTTTTCATTATCTATTTATAACTTTGGCATTGTAGTCATTACAATAGGAGGAATTGTAGCTATTTATGTGTAGGATTTAGGGCTGTATGAAACCATTGACATATTAGAAATAAAATTAGATTGACCAATGGCTGTTTAGTGTTAGTCTATATAATATCTAGTGTTAGTTGATGCAACTTGAATTTTCAATTGAGCTTGAGGGGTTTTACTGATGTTTGCATGGGTGTTTTGCATAGATGATTAATTTATTGTTTATGTCTTCTCATTATATGTTTTTATCTTTGGCTTTATACCCATTTTTGAGACTTCAAAGAGATTATTTCTCTTTGTAGGTGGAGAAATTGTAGTCTCGTCAATAAAATATGGTTAAACTTAGTAATTTTTCTCACCCTTGTTTATTTTTTCTAGTTATATACATACATACATACATACATACATACATACATACATACATACATACATACATACATACATACATACACATATATACTATGTGTATCTTTGTTGCCATACACATGGTTTGGTTTTCATTTTCAATGAAGCTTGTGGGGTTATACTCTTTTATACATGGGTGTTTTGCATAAATGATTAATTTATTGTTAATATCTTCTTGTTATATGTTTTTGTATAAAAAGAGTTTCATTATCTACCATTTTGTATTATACAAAAATGGGGGAATTGTAACAGATCTATTAGTAAAACATACATACATATAGTTATGCATATATATATATATATATATATATATATATATATATATATATATATATATATATATATATATATATATATATATATATATATATATATATATGGATACATACATACATACATATAGACATACATGTATATATACATATTTATACATATATATACATATGTACACACACACATAAACACATGCTTAATCGAGACTCCAACCTACATTAGTGTTATTCTAATACCTCTTTTAGAATTTCTCTATTTCTCTATAATTATTTAGTGTGAGGTGATGCAAATCGAATTTTCAATCAAGTTTGTGGGGTTATACTCTTTTCTACATGGGTGTTTTGCATAGATGATTTATTTATTGTTAATATCTTCTTGTTATATGTTTTTCTCTCTGAGGTTAAACATAAAAAAATCATGTTCATGGCTCGGCTGACAAAAATCCCATAAAAATATTCAAACAAATAACAAACACTCTACACATCTATATATTTACATATCTATATATTTGCAATTTCTCCATCCATACAAAACCATAATGACAAACATCCATGGAAAATGACTTATAGATTCTAGAGAAAAAGAGTTTTAACATAAACAATAAATAAACCATTTATATACAAAACACCCAAATAAAATGACCTACATATTGTGCAACACCATAGTTTTAAAACCCTCCAATTTGCTATCAAACAGAGCAAAGGTCAACAATTTCTACAATTCTCTGCTATCAAACAATAGTATCATTTTTACAATAGTCGATTATGAAACCAACACCACATTGGCTCTTTTGAAAATGCATCTTAATCAATATACTTCCTCACACATTACGTAGAAAATTTGAGCTACATTTGCTGGAATTCAATATTATAGAGAAACAAAGAAATTGTAAAACATCTATTACACAACAAATCCTATTCAAGGCTCGACTGGCAAAAATCCCATCAAAAACTTCAAACAAATAACAAACCATATGTATATCCATATATATACAATAACTCCTATCTTAATTTGCAATTGGGCAATAAAATTACCAACCCTGACCATTCTGATGGAAGAGCCTAGATTTAACTACTATTGCTCCTATGGTAATGACTATAAGGCCAAAAATGCATATAGATAACTACAAGCAATAAACCAAGAATGAAAAAATTACAAACCCTAACCATGTTTCTTGACGAAATAAAAAAAGATTCAACTACAATTTCTCCATCCATAGAAAATGATAATACCATACATAAATGCAAAATGGCTTACAAAATCCAGACAACGAAAAACAATCTATACAAAACAACCATGTAAAACAACTTACAGATTGTGAAGAATGACAGTTTTAAAACCCTCCAATCTGGCAAAAAAAGTAGTGAAACTTGATGATTTTTATAGTTGCCTCCTATGAAACAAACTAGGGAATTGCATGTGATGGATTTTACAATAGTCCGCTATCAACCCAATACCACAATGGCTCTTTCGACAATACAACTTAATCAATATACTTCATCACATATTACGCAACACATTAGTGTTTAGACCCTAAAACCTACTATCAAAACGAACAATAAGTAGAGAATGAAGGACATAAACAATAAATTAATCATTTATGCAAAATACCCATGCAAAACGACTTACTGATTCCGTAGCTCAACAATTTTAAAACCCTCTAACTTGCTAAAAAATGGAGCTGAATGCAATGAATTTAACAATAGCCTACTATCAAAACAACACCACAATGGCCCTTCCAACAATACAACTTCATCAAAGTATACTCTCCCACATGCCAACATTCAATATTACATTTACCTTGTCTGCTACTATCATGCAACAACAAGAAAAATTGGCCCTTGCGCCAACAAGAGCTTTCCATTCACATTCCCCGTATCCAGGGCGCCATTCTCCACTGCCACCAACCCACATAAATACTAATACCCATGTCACATCACAAAAAAAATGATGGCCTCCCCATTGCTTGTCAGACCCCTAGCACTAGCAAATCTAATTCATGGCTTGGCTGACAAAAATCTCAGTAGAAACTTCAAACAAAATAGCCTATCGGCTAATTATTATAATTATCTCTTGAACATGTGTGAAATTTTTTATTGTATTATAACTAAATATCAATAAGTTCTAAATTTATATTGTAATTGTAAATCCTCATTGTATTATTAGTTATAAAAGTAGATAATATTTTTTAATGATTCCATAAATTTTTTTTGGTCAATTCTCTTTTAATAATTATAACTCTATTTCATCTTCACAAAACACATGTCAATTAGAATATGAAGAACAAATTAGATGATATGCATTTACAGTTTAGAATATGAAGAACACACCTTTCTTGCATTTACAATCCCAATAACACCACCAACACCAACAAGATATATCCATGTACATACTCCTCTACCATTGTTGTCCATATTTGCAAAGGAAAAAATTGAAAATAAGGCATGGGAGATTGTTAAATTATGTGGCACATGCTTATGCAAGCCATCAAATTAGAATTAGAATCTACTTGACACTAATGCATTGCAAATTCTTATGGTGGCATGCCGATATAGCATTCGAAACTATCTCTACCAATATAATTTCAATTCTCTTTCTTGGTGAGAAAACAAACCAACATCGAAATGGTGGTAGAGCCTTTTAAAATTTAGGTAATATAGCAAACTGCTTCATATGGTGCTTACCAAAAGGTGGGCCCTTTAGTTTTAGATATGATCTTAATGAAAATTAAATTTTATTTTCCCTTGTGGACTACGAGGTCATGTCAAATTTACAATAATCAATCAAAAAAATCATGAGTGATAATAGAGGCAAACTAAACAAGCAAAATAACCCCAACAACGATTTGGATCACAAATAAATGCAATGGGATATGCTAGAGCACACATGATCACATTTCAAGCTAGATAATAATGTAGACAACTAAAGGATTTGGAGCACAGATAAATGCAATGAGATACACTAGTGTACACATGAACACAACTTGAACTAGATAACCACATAGATAAGAACGAAAAATTGAGACCTCATATTGGTAGAAGATTCAAGGTCATAGGATTGTGTGGGATCTTGGTGGAGTATAAAAAATTGAAGTCAACATATTTTACAATAATTTATTAACAAAGATGTTAAAATGGGCAAGTATAAAAGTAAAAAATAGCTCATGATTTAAATTGTCGAGATTAGAGCTCAAATTCTTATATGTAATATCCTAGATTATGTATGCATCTTACATAATTAAAGTATCTAACTTGAATAAATTTTGTTTCAAGATTACGTAAAATCTATAAAATATAGATGAACTAGAAACTTCTATCTAGTGCCTAGAAATAGCTAAATGTTCGGGTACAAATCAACCAAGGAGCCAAATGGTGACATATAACCACTAAAAAAATCCTTTCATATTCTATAGAGAAAAAAAATTATCCTTAGCATCGATGTTAATCACATCATTCATAATTTATTAATCATCACTTATTTATCATTTAGTACTAGTAATTGTAATCTACCATTTATTATATATCAATTAGCAAAATTTATCCATTTAATTATAATAATTTCCCCTTATCCATTTAATTATACATTATGTTATTATTTAATTATTAAATGATATCTAATTATACATTTTCAAAAAAATTCCTTTTTCATCACTTCATTCAAATCCTTTGAAATTCATCATCAGTTAACTCAATCTTCATTTAGAAAATTCTTCTTTTTGCATCACTCATCACCATCTTCAAAGATAAATTTGTTCCTCACAATTTTCCATATTTTAGTTGAATTGACTCCATAGTAATTTTAGTTAATTGAAGTCTTCATTGCTATCATCATCTCCTAGTAGATATTTCCCATGAACGTTTATAAATTCAATTTTCCATTCAACATTTTAATCATGATAAGTCGCTTTTATGCATGTTTATAATGTCAAACTTTAACATCAATCCATTTAAATTCTTTTTTTATTAATTTGCATTCACACACATCCAAAGTGAATCAAATTAAATCTTATGAGGTCTACATTGAAGTTGTTAGACTAGAGTTTGGTTTGGTTTGTTGTTTAAATGATTTCAAGTATTTAAAATTATTTTCTTTTTATTTCCTTTCTTATACATGTAAACCCACCTAGTAATCTCCTGTCGGTGCCTTGGACCAATATAAATCATCCATGCATATGTTAAATTTTGAAGAAAAATTCAATCACATAACATATGTATGAATAGAAAAAGTGAGGCCCAAATGGCCCCACTATTAGATTTTTAAAAAAAAATTGTGCCATATAAAAATGATCCCTTGTCATTTTCATGCCCTTTTAGGTCTTATTTCATGGTGTTTGATCTATTTTACTTTGATTTTATGTTGTAACATGGCTTGAACATGCATATTTAGGTATTAAAATTCAAAGAACGATGTCTTGTGAAGGTGTTCTAAAGTGTTGTAAAACATTTCTACACTCCTCTTGACTCTATTTATTAAAATTCACCAAAAAATCACCTTTTCATCATTAAAAAAGTGCTATATTTGAAGTGTTGTAAAGTCTTGTAACAAGCTTTCACACTTTTCTAGGCACCACTTCACTATTTATCCCTTTCTCATGCTTTATTTGGTCCCTTTATGCCCTCATATGTCTTAATTAAGTGTATTTTTGAATATTATCATGACAAACAACATTAAATAGAACATTATTCTTGACACCCTTTTATAGGTCCTAGGTGGGACCCATTCACCATGGGTGGTGAATGAGTTCCCATTGGCCCCAAATTCAAAATATTTTAAAATTTCCTTTTAGGTTTTTATTCAAAAACACTTGATGTCGACTTGTGATGAGGTATGAATGGGTAACTAAAGAACAAGATTGTATAAATAAGTGAATTTCACCTGATTTTACATTCTCCTACTATCTATTCATTCAAGCATTCAATCACACATCACTCTCAAGTTTTCAAGCATCTTGCAACATCAATTCAAGCACTATTCAAGCACTTTGAAGCAACAATTGACATTACTTCAGACTTGAATTATCAAATGTTTGGTAAGTTGATAGCATTTGCATGTTGTTAGTTTATCATTCTCTTTCACTTCATTATTTTATTAAGGGTGTGATTACCAAAAGTGGGGTTTGACCAAGGCCAACCCCTATTTGCTAACCCTCAACCATTTTTCCCATATTGTATATGTGTTTGTACCCTTTTATGTGAAAATTTAACAAGCTTTTAGGTGTTGAAGATTGGTTTACAATTCAACTAGGTGCTTCAAGTCAAATGAAGTCTATTTCAAGCTTAGAGAAGGTTTTCTACCCGTTTCCTATAGAATTGACTTCGACAAGCTGACAATCAATGATTTCTAGATCAGGTGTTGTAGAGTTGTCTTCTGATTTTTCAAAATTTTGGGAGAGAATTGATTCACCACTAGTGGTGAATGAATCCCACCTTAGGACTAAAAATATCAATTTTGTCAGATTCTAGATGTCGATAGACAAAAACCTATTTCTGACACTTTTTCACTAGGAGAAGGATTGATTTGCCACCCTGGACGAATGAGTCCCACTGTGAAATTTCAATGACTTCAACTAGCATTCAGAACATTCCAAGATCATCACATATTGCCTAGGTCCACTTTGATTTACCCTATTTCATTATGTTTTGCATTCTTTCTTTATTTTCTTCATTGTTTACATATCACAATGTGTTTTCCAGTATAATTTAAATCTTTGTTTTGCATTCATATTCATTCATTTACATCACTTAATTGCATTTAGTTTACTTCATCTAGATTATACAACATTGCACATAACATAATTTGAATGATCTAGTTATTATTTTTGGGCCCTATCTCTCTCCTTTTAGGTGAATAACCCTAGAAGAGGTAGAGAAGTCTATAGGAACCCAACCTGACTTTTCAAAAAAATTCATTTTTGATTTAATGTACATTTGTAGGTTAGATTGCATTTGCATTAACATTCAATTAGTACATTGTTTTGTTTTTGCATTCTAGGCATTTTCATATTGCATTAGTGAAATATTTGTTTAGATTCCATTTTTCCATTACATCTCATTGAAAATACCAAAAAATTGCATTTTGTATCTTTGATTTCATTCTATAGAGCATTAAAATCATCTTAAAATTTCTGAAAAACACACAAAAAACTTCATATCGGGAGTCATTCGCCACCCTGAGCGAATTAGTCTCTCCACACTTTTTAAACATTTCTTGCATTTTTTTGGCATTTGTTTGCATTTCTATTTTTTGTAGTTAGATCTCTATTCTAGTTAGTAGCATTTATGTTATTTCAAACTCCTATATTAGCTTGAATTTGCATTCACGCCTCCTTTGTGGTACTTGTATGAGTGTTTGGTTCCCTATTGATAATACTTTAGTGAGAAGAAGCTTTAGACTAAAGGCTTCTCGTGATGGCACTTTCATTGTGGACCTTGGGATCTCATGAGCTCCTACTCCTAGTATGGACAATGGTGCATTAGGCATTGAAAATACCACTTATATGCCTTCACCTTTCCATCCAATGAATGTTGACAACCAAAACAACTCCCTTCCGCAAGAAAAAGTCATTAATGTTCATGAGTATTTTGCACACTTACAACAAGAATTGTTACTTGAAAACATTTCCACTATTTCCATACCCACCATTGAAAATATTCCTCATTTTATTTACAATAAAAATGCCTCTTTGAACACCCAACCAGAAAACATTCTTGTAAGCCAAGTAGGACCTCAAGTTCCTCCCCCTTCAACCATAGCATCCAAACCAACTTATACGAATCTAGAAGTCAACACAACTATGCAATAGGTTAATTATGCGACTACTTCTTTCCTAATTCCACCTATCATTCCTACTTTTCTTGTGGCATCACAAGTCCCCTCCACCACCTTCACACCCCATAGTATTCCTTTCACTTTCCCTAACATCACCTAAAATCCATCACCATTTTCCCTTCCACCTCAACCCATTTACCCTGACCCTTTTCTTACAAAACTCCTCAACACTATTTCATCCATGCAACAGAAACTTTCCACCATTAGCCAAGGTCAAACTGCTCCACCCCCATATCATGTCTATAGCAGCCCCTTATCCTTATAAATATTACGTATCCCGATGCCACAGGGATATAAATGCCCAGTTTGAGAAGTATGGAGGAAAAGGAGATCCTATCAACCATGTGAATGCTTATACAAACTTGTGTAGTGACTTCATCCTTGGTGATAAAATTTTAGGTAAATTTTCCCAAGGACCTTGAAAGATACTTCCTTAGAGTGGTTTTCCAACTTGCCTAATCATTCCATCCATTCATTCAATGAATTTGTGGATGCTTTCATAAGCCACTTTCAAGTACATATGACACCGAAAAAGATAATGGCTGACCTCATGCAATGTAGATAGAACACAAACGAAAAAAGTAATAATTTCACAATACCAATCCTTTTATGATCAAATTGATGTCAAGATTCTTGATGCACATCTGCAGAAGATGTTTATTGAAAACTTGCACACAAACCTCTAGGATAAGTTAACTATGATGAAATTCCCTTCATTCATGCATTTATGTACAACCTTATGTGACTATCAAAACTTGGTTTCAAGTTGTGATTCCAAATACACTTCTAGCTGAGCTGAAAAACCCAAACACAAAAATCAAAACCAAAATAACACACAAAAATTCTACAAACCAAATAGAGTATTTTTACAGTTTAATCTGCCTTCACAACTGAAAACTCCACCCATTCCAAATCAAGTGGAAGTTATTAAAGCAATGGTTCCTTATACCTATGGGGACTCGAAGAGACAATTTACTCAACAACGCATGCTCACTTTGCCACCTATTAGACCACTTGATCCGAATTATCCATTACCACCCACCTTCAAGCCTAACACTTATTGTCATTTTCATCGCCAAAATGGACATGGCACTGAACACTACAAGCATCTAAAACATTTAGTTCAAGACCCCATTGATTTAGGCAATTTTTCCATTGTGGGTGTTAATGATCAAGGCAATAAGTCTGTTGCACCCCCTAACCAAAATTTTCAAATTTTCACCATTCCTATGCCTAAAGATACTACTTCATTTGTCAAGGCTAGCGAATCTTCAAACACTAATGTAATGACTGTTGATACAAGTAGTAAACAACAAGATATACCTCCACCTATTACTAAAGATAGTCCTATGGATGAGCTTGTGGCTACGATATAGACGTTATCCCTCATAAGAGCCAAACCACTAAATCTCTTGATATCACTTTTTCTGCTCAAGACATACTACAAAACCTTCCTGATGGTCCTCTCAACATTGCTAGCAGAATCTATGATAAACCCAGTAATGGGATATTAATAGATCCCCCTTGTAGTAAGAATGTGATCACAAAGGAGTTTCTTGTATTACATGAGGTATATCAAGATGATTATAATAAACCGATTGCATGGATTAAAAAACATATTGGTTTTGCATGCCCTATGATCAGATAAATCACACTCCCCTTACAAATAGGACCTAAAACTTTAGATGTAACATTTTCAATCATCCCACAATCTGACTAATTTCCTTTGTGGCTACGCCACCCTTGGCTTCGCTCAATGAAAGTGGTCACATTAGTTGTTCTTAGCTTTTCACCAATATAAATTATGTAGGATGATGATGGGCCAAAAAGTGGTGATATGATGGGTATGTGTAGGGTATGTGGCTGAGGAATTTATTTTTACCCAGAATTGATGAAACGAAAAGGGTTTTTAAAGGAGGTTCTTAGCTTTTCACCAATATAAATTATTCTTTACTTTGAATTTAATAATTAATTATTATTCATTTTCTATTTGGACTACGACTAAAGTCCTAATTGACAGGTTGATTGAAAAACATCTATAGCTTTCTAATGGTATCACATTTTTTGAATCCACAACATGTGTCACATTCTATGCTTCACATACTATAGGATTAAAAAATATATTTGAATTTCATGAAGTTTTGACCAAGTTAAGATGGTATGATATATGAGTTTTTATATTTTTTAAAAATTGTAATAAAAAATTCATAATTAATTATTTACTTGGAAAAAAATAACAAAAAAATATGCATCACATTTGGACATGATTCCTCTAATTATATCTAAAATATTATAAAAAAATATTATCATTTTATTGTGGTTAGGGTGGTCAGATAGACACCTACTTCTTATTTTTTCCCTGAAATTTAACTACTACTGCATTGAAATTTTAAATTTTCACCAAATAGTTTTTTCTAAAAAAATAAACCTAGTAGTTTAGAAACTACATTTAATTTGCTATAAATTCTATTATTACATATTTTTGAAATAATATAGATAACTTATTCAAATTTTTACTTCAAGTTTCCTAACTTTGATTTTTCTAATTTTTTTGCCACATAAGGGCCTATTTTTTCCATGATAATCCTACACATACCTAACAGTCCAGTACAATCATCACAATAAAATGAACCAATCCAACAACCACATCTTTTGATACATCCATCATTAGAAATCACCCTTTGTCCTCCTGTTGTCATTAATCTTGATGATGATGATGAAGATGAGATGATAGGAAAAATAGATGAAGTGCATAACGACTTAAATTCTCTATTTTCATCTACCATGAGCTTAAATGATAAATCTTCTCAACCAAGTGAATAACTTGGTACAACTCCTATTTCGACACTTGCAATTGTTCCTTTGGACAGCCAACCACCCTTGCATTTCACTGAACATCATTAGGAGGTGAATGACTTGTCAGATGGATGACTTGCATGCGCCTCACTTGCCTTTTTGATCTTTTTTCCTTTTTGGTTTTCCTTTTCATGTGGGTATCATTTTCTCCCATATCATGCGTGTTATGTTCTCTCTCTTCGTAACCTTCTTCTATTCATACATCTATTCTTCTCTTCATCATACATTGTCTTTTTCACTTTTGTTTTGTCTTTTCCTTTGGGGATGACACAAAGTGTAGAGATGCCCTATGTCTCTTCCATGTTGACCCACAAAGCTCCTTGTCTTTTTCGCTTTTGTTTTCTGTTTTACTTTTGGGGATGACAAAAAGCGTATTGATGCCCTATGTCTCTTACATGTTGACCTAGAAAGGTCCTTGTCTTTTGCAGTTTTGTTTTGTGTTTTCCTTTTGGGGATGATGCAAGGCATTGAGACTGCAATGTCTCTTTCATGTTGACCTAAAATATTTTTCATTTTGTTTTGTCTTTTCTATTGTGTTTTCCTTTTGGGGATGATGCAAAGCATCGATACCACAATGTCTCTTCCACGTTGATCCAAAAAAAATTTTATTTTTCTTTTGTTTTCACTCTCTTTGTGTCATTCTTGCAGTTCTATGTGCTTTGGGGAATGATGACAATTCTGAGCTCTTTCATAAAAATATTGCAACAACGAACATACTAACCACAAATCCATAGATTCCTTATGTGTTTGGTGTGCTTTCTTTTCTAGGGGGAAACTCCCTTTCTTTTATTTTTTCATTTTCCTTGACATGACACAGCCTAACTTCGAAACATATGACTTGGCATAGGGCTTTTCAGTTTGGCTCTCATGTCTTGTTTTGTTTTTGCATTTTCTTCTCTTCTCTACTTTAAATTAATTACTCACAAAACAATGTGTAGAAATTCCTTTAAAGTGGGGGGCATAGATTACCATAATTCATTTTCATTCTTGGTTCCTGGTGTAGTATTGTTGTTTATGTGGTGCATTCATCATTTTGTGGATGACATTGTGTGTGATGTCCTTCATAATTGTGATCTATCTTAGCATATTAAATTCCTCTTGGTGGCCTTAAGTGATGCATTGCATCCCCTAAGTTGTGAATCTACTATTCTTTGATTGGTCCTCTTTTGGAGACATTAGACACAATGTTCCGTAAGTGATTGACCTTGCATGAACTGAACAAGACTCCTTTGAACATCTTTTACGTCTTTTCATTTTTGCATTTTGCACCTTTTTTCCACCTTGCATAACGTAGCTTGCATGACTGTGGTACCTTTCTTTTTGTTCATGATAATTTTACCTTGTGGCACATTATTAAAGTTATTAGTGGGTATAACTTTAATATGGTTGAGTAGGAAGCCCACCTTTGTGTCTTATGAATGCATACCAACTAGCATATGTATTTCACCTTTTGGGATTTCTCACCTCGTGGACAACTAGTTCTATGGCCTCAAAGAAAGTAAATTTGGGCCTTCTCACCCCATGGACAACCTAAATTTTTTCATCCCTATAGTGAGTACACATTCTCAATTAGCCTAGATCTAATCCACAACTAGTTGGATTGACGATTGAAGCTTCATCTGATTCTTTTCAGCACTTGTGTGTTCTTTTGTTCTTATGCTTAGTTTGCCATGGGATCTTCATCCTAGGGGCTTGATCATGCCTCTTGATCATTGTATTTCATCTTTCTAGCATAAGTGCATTTTATCCCTCCTCTAGATGTTCATGGCTACTTTAGTGTGAGTTTGAAGCAAGTTCATCCTCTCACTAAAGTGGGGGCTAAATGTGTTGTAGAAAAATGACCCCTTGTCATTTTCATGGCCTTTTAGGTCTTGTTTCATGGTGTTTGATCTATTTTTCTCTAATTTTGTGTTGTAACATGGCTTGAACATGCATATTTAGGTACTAAAATTCAAAGAACGATGTCTTGTGAAGGTGTTGTGAAGTATTGTAAGACATTTATACACTCTTCTAGACTCTATTTATTAAAATTCAACTAAAAGCAACCTTTTCATCATTAAACAAGTACTATTTTGAAGTGTTGTAAAGTCTTGTAACAAGCTTTCATGCTTTTCTAGGCATCACCTCACTATTTATCCCTTTCTCATGCTTTATTTGGTCCCTTTATGCCCTTATATGTTTTAATTAAGTGTATACTTGAATATTTTCCCGACAAACAACATTAAATACAACATTATTTCTGACACCCCTTTTCAGGTCCTAGGTGGGGCCCATTCGCCATGGGTGGTGAATGAGTCCTCGTTGGCCCCAAATTCAAAATATTTTAAAATTTCCTTTTAGGTTGTTATTCAAAAAAACTTGATGTCGGCCTATGATGAGGTATGAATGGGTAACTAAGGCACAAGATTGTATAAATAAGTGATTTTCACCCCATTTTACATCCTCCTACAATCTATTCATTCAAGCATTCAATCACACATCACTCTCAAGCATTCAGGCATCTTGCAACATCAATTCAAGCACTAAATTCAAGCACTTTGAATCAACCATTGACATTACTTCAGACTTGCATTATCAAGGGTTTGGTAAGTTGATAGCATTTGCATGTTAGTTTATCATTATCTTTGACTTCATTATTTGATTAAGGTTTTGATTACCATAAGTGGGGTTTGACCAAGGAAAACCCCTATTTTCTAACCCTCAACCATTTTCCCCCTATTGCATGTGTGTTTATAGCCTTTTATGTGCATATTTTACAAGATTTTAGGCATTGAAGATTGGTTTACACATCAATTGAAGCCTATTTTGAGCTTGGAGAAGGGTTTTTTCCCATTTCCTATAGAATTGACTTTGACAACTCGACAATCAATGATTTCTAAAATGTAGCGTTGCAGAGTTGTCTCCTAATTTTTCAAAAAAATTGGAGGGGAATGATTTGCCATCAATGGCGAATGAGTCTCACCTTGGGACTGAAAATATGAATTTTGTCAGATTTTGGGTCCTAGCAGATAGAAACTTGTTTCCGACACTTTTTCACCAGGAGGAGGACTGATTTTCCACCCTAGGTGAATGGGCCCCACTGTGAAATTTTAGTGACTTCAAACAACATTCACCCTAATTTACCCAAGACCATTACGTATTTCCCAGGGGCACTCTCATTTACCCTATTTCATTATGTTTTGCATTCTTTCTTCATTTTGTTCATTGTTTGCATATCATAATGTGTTTTCAAACATAGTTTAAATCTTTGTTTTGCGTTCATATTCATTCATTTAGATCACTTAATTGCATTTAGTTTACTTCATCTTGATTAGAAAACATTTCATATAACATAATTTGAATGAACTAATGAGCATTTTTGGGCCCTATCTCTCTCCTCTTAGGTGAAAAGCCCTAGAAGAGCTAGAGAAGTCTATAGGAACCCAAAAATCAATGGTTCAACATTATGCAATATCGATATTCCTAAGATATAATTAACGAGATAACACTAATTCAAATGTGAATAATATGTAGAATAGGATATCAATATCTATATTCAGACATTTGTAAAATAAGGAAGGAACTGCAACATATAAACTCTAAGCATGCTCCATTAGTGTTTCATCATTTTTTTATTTTATTTAGTCAATTAATTTATTTTATATTATATGCCTAATACATGATAAGATGGATCATGTAGGTTGTGTCTACATCATATGACTTGTACTTTTGTATTTTAAAGGATATTTTATGCACACATGTGACTATAGTTCCTTTATCCCATTTATGTTTTACATTCTCAACTATTGGTGGTGTATCATATATAAGCCCACTTTTGGCTCTCATTTGAGAAATCCCTCATCATTGAATATTTCCATTCTTTGATAGGATACAATTATTCTCTCATTTTAGGTCTCTTTTAGCTTTCATTTAATCTCTTCGATACTTGGGCATCACATCCCTAACAAATTCATATAGTTTAAAAAATATTTTGGGATTACGTATTGATAATTATTTTGGAGATCTAGGTTGTAGATATTTTATTTTCTTGAAAATTTGACTACACTCTTCTCTTGCATAGCATGATAACTTGAAAAATTACATTCTCTATAGAAATACCAAAGTTGAGGTTGTTCCTCTTTGTTTCTTTCTATTGTAAGTACAATTCAGATTTGGAATAGAAATTATAAAAAGGAATGGCCATATAACTATGACTAGTAGTTGCATGTATGGGCATGGAACAATCAACCAATAGGAGTCCTTTGTGATGGGCTATCATGATGGTTAGGAAGGTGAAAACATTTTTTTGGGATGAAATGTGAAATCATAATGATAGATAATAGTTGTATATGTTTGTTTGGTTGGAGAAAACATAAAGTATGTTGACAAGTGAATAGAAATCGATATGAAAATTGACTAATGAAAGTGTAAAGTAAAACGAAGGTCATGTTAAATGAAACACATTAGTTACAATGTATGAAACAAGTAATTACGACTAACTTTACTCTTATAACCATGTAATATTTAATAATTTTAGTTACAATAGCTATTAACTATTAATTTTATTTAATATTGTTACAAATATAGGAAATTAAGTGTTAACAAATGGAAGTTTTAAATTTCTTTAAAAATGGAAATTAAAAAATTAAATCAAATATAAAATTTAAAATAATTGTTTTTTCTAGCAACAATATTTTATTTTTATATTTATTAGCAATAGATGCACATGCATATTTTTATTTTTGTGTAGGCTATTCAATCAATTAATTATTTAATTTTGAAAAACTGACAGATTTTTGTAAGGGTCATCACCCATGCGCACAAATAATAATATTGGATAAAAAATGTACACATTTTTTCGACAAAGAAAGATGCTCAACTTTGAATAATTTTTATAATTAGTGTTAGTCCATATTTTTTAGAATTAAATTTTTAGTATGCATGTATTTTTTGGCAAGACAAGTATAAAGGATTTAAAAGTAGTGAATTACAAGACAATTCAAAATAAAAATTTGTCTTTTTTATGAATGATTTCATAGTGCAATTGAAGAGTCAAATTAGATGAATAATCAATGAAAGTATCTAGTGTGTTGCAACCACTTGGTAGTACATAAGAAACATGTTATTAGCATATGTGTAGGATCATCATGGAAACAATAGGCCCTTAACCGGCAAAAAATTCAGAAAAATCAGAGTTAGGCAACTTAACATAAAATTTTGAATAAGTTACCTATATTATTTCAAAAATATGTAAGAATAGAATTTGTATCAAATTGAATGTAGTTTCTAAACTACTAGGTTTATTTTAAAAAAAAACCAAAAACTATTTTGTGAAAATTTGAAATTTCAATGTAGTGGTACTTAAATTTTAGGGAAAAAATAAGAAGTAGGTGTCTGTCTGACCACCCTAACCACAATAAAATGATAATACTTGTATAGATTTTAGATATAAGTAGAGGAATCATGCCCTAATGTGATGCATATTTTTTTGTAATTTTTTTCCAAGTAAATAATTAATTATGAATTTTTTATTACTACTTTAAAAAAAATATAAATACTCGTATGTCTGACCACCTTAACTTGTTCAAAATTTCATGAAATTCATTTTTTCTTTTTTTAATCCTATATTATGTGAATTATATAATGCGATGCATGTTTTGGATTCAAAAAATATGATACCATTTGAAAGCTATAGATGTTTTTCATTCAACAGGTATCAATGAGGACTTTAGTCATAATTTTAATATAAAATGAATAATAATTACTTATTAAATTCAAAGTAAAACATAATTTATATGGGGGTGGAAATCTGAGAATCTCTTTTAAAAACCCTTTTTGTTTCATCAATTTTGGGTAAAAAAATAGTCATCAACCACATACCCATCATATTGCCACTTTTTGGCCCATCATGATCCTGCACATACCCATTACAAACCATGTTTTCTATACATGTATCTATGCAAGAAAATATATATGGAATGAAAATCCAAAATAGTAAACCCATTCTAGTTATCCACCCTACCATATTGGCATCATGGAGCCTTGGGAACCCTAGCTAAACCCATGAGCAAAAGAAACGTGAAACATCAACTAGAAATTTTGTGGAGTTCATTATAAATTGCAAAATATCAAAGTTGGGAAAAGCAAGCATCATGATTTTGCAATTTTCATGTATGCTTTAGCCTAGCATCTACAAATAAAATAGAGAGGTATGTCAATGGACAGAGAAACAAGATGAGAAAGGAAGCATCCAAAATTAGTAAATATATAGGTAAAATCAAGAAATACAATAAAAAAAGTAGAAATAATGAATAATATTTACAAGCAGGTCATTGAATCTATTTATTGACAATGGAAAAGTTTTGCACTTACATGTACTATTGGCAATGTTTGACAACCACAAGGAGCATTGGATTGAGTTGTTGATCTGTTGAACAATTTGAAATAGGAAATTTAGAATACAGTAAGTTTGTTGGATGTCTATTGTATCTGTGCAATATTATAAGAGAAATCATATAGATTTAACAAAGATATATATATCAGTATAAATTTTATCATGCAAGTTCTTATATTTGCATTGCATGAGTAGGATGTATATGCAGATATGTGCATGTGAATCATGTCCACATGTAGTAATGAAGAACTAGAATAGGAAACCAATTGTTTTGTGGCAAAAGAATCATAGACTTGACTTGAAAAGAGAGAGTTTAGTTTGCAGATTGCATTTCTGCATAACACCTTTTATACAGTTTGTCTACATATATTCAATATCTACTAAGAAAGAAGATACCTTAAACCTTGTATCAATATTTTTGATGATATTATTTTTTTCTTGACCTACTTGAAGGTTTCTGCGATGAATTGCTCAGGTTTGTTTATGCAAGGTCGTTGGTTTGATAGCAAACTGTTGAGAAACCATTTTATGCTAGATTGAAAATTGTTGTTTTCCAGAATGTGTAAGTCATTTAATGTACTTATGTATATATATAATGGCTATTTGGACAATTCAACTTAATCAAAATATAGTTTCCCACACTGCGACATTCAATATTGCATTTACTTCGTCCGTTGCCATAGTATAACAACCATATAATGCATTAATCCTTGGGTGAGAAAACACTTACCATATACAATTACTCTATTTATTACTATACTACAAAGAACATGGGCACCAAAATAAAATCAAAAGGATGACAACTCAATGAATGTGAAAATGTATATAAGAAAACACAAGAATAGATTATGTACCCATTGACAATCTAGAACATCCTCTATGTAAGGATTTCCACTTTATTCAACTAGAAGGATATCAAGGGACTAATTATATAGAATGTGTATAATACCAAAGATGCATAGAGTACAAAATGTTGCAGTGTGGGAAGTATACACCAGAATATGCAAGAAAATATTTTGATTTAGTTGCATTGTCAAAATAGGCATTATGAATATGTGCTACAAAATATGTAAGAAAGTATATTGATTCAGTTCCATTGTCTAAATAGCCATTTTGGCATTATGAATATCTTACACATACTGCATGATTAAATGCTTTGTTCTTAAAAAATAGAAATTTCAAACAAATAGTGTGTCCACTAAAGATATAAAGTTGAACAAATGAAAGAACTATTACAATAACACTTAAAATCCATGAAACATATTTTGTAGAGATTTCATGATATAATTGTTTTTATAGCATTAAGAAAATACTGCTTGAAGTTGCTCTTTCGACAATGCAATTTAATCAATATACCTCCTCACACATTTAGCAGCACATCAATGTCAAAACCCTCCAACTTGCTATCGAAAGGAACAATAAGTAGAGACCAAAAGACATGAACAATAAATTAATCATTTATGCAAAATAGTCATCTAAAACATACACATATATATACATGTAAACATATAGACATATATATACATGTATATATACATGTATACATATGCATACATATATACATGTAAACACATACATACATATATACATGTATACATATACATACATACATACATACATACATATATATATATACACACACACACACAAGTATACACATGTGTATATATATGAAATTACTTTGGTGGCTGTTACATAGTAACCATGACCAACCCATGTAACTATCAAGGCCCACATTGTCACAAGAAAACCCGGTCAAATAATTATCATTGGCTATCTTTTGTTAATATGTTTGATGATATTCATTTTCTCTCATCTATTTGAGTATCAATAAGTGTCAAGATATTGTTTTCCACTCATCTGTTTGAAGTTTTGTGTAACAGATTATTCTATTGTTCTTGTAACAAGGATTATTTTTAAGTTTTAAAATTCTGGAATCTTTGTCATGGTTTTTTTACCATGGGTAGAATATGTAATATGTCTTGTATCAATATATCTCATGATTTTATTTTTGAAACAAAACACGTGAGCAATAAAAAAATTTTCTATGAAATGAACATCAAAATGGATCTTTCAACAATGCAACTTAATCAATATACTTTCGAGCACATTTCAGAGCACATCAATGTTAAAACCCCATGGCTTGCTATGAAAAGAAACAATAAGCAGAGAACGGAAGAGACAAACTATTAATTAATCATTTATCCAAAAGAATAATGAAGCTTTGTGGATGGCTCTCCAGTTTGAAAACATAAGGAGAAAGGAATATCATGGAATATATCAATACAAGATTCAAGCTATGTTCTTTGGTAACAAATATTGAAGACATGTAGAGAAATTGTATAAGAGGTGTTTTGTGCTTATTACTCCTTGTTATATGGTTGTATCTTTGACATTATACTCATTTTGGAGGGTTGAAAGAGATTATCCTTGTGTATGGATGGAGAAATTATGCTTAAATGTTCTTTCTTTTGTCAAAAAATATGGGTAGGGATAGTATTCTTTTTGCTATTCGTTTATTGTTTGTAGGTATCTTTGTGTACTTTTGGCATTATAGCCATTAGCATAGGAGCAATTGCAGATTAAGATAGCAGTATATATATATATATATATATATATATATATATATATATATATATATATATATATATGCATTGGGCTAACATGAAAGCATAAACATTTTGGAGATAAGAGTAGTTTTCTAGCTATGAAGTATTATTCAAATAACTCTTTTACAATTTCTCTATTTGCCTGGGTTGACTATAAAAGAGCGTCACTCAAATTTTGAATTCATAGCTCAAGTCTAACAAAAATTTCTTATCTTGTATTAATATGTTTAATGTGGATTTTAAGACATAAGAGAAAGAGAATATTGTAAAACATATTAATACAAAATACAAGGAGCTTCAAAGAGATAAGGGAAAGAGAATATCATGAAACATATTAATGCAAAACAAGCAATCGATGCAATAGTTGGCATTCACCTATCAACTATTTTTTTGAATTTCTATTGGGGTTTGTGTAAAAGCGAAGTAGAGGAGCACATGGGAAAATATAATCTAAACAACATACTATATTTATTATAGTCAAGTGCATGTAAGAATCTGTGCATGAATGTTTATATATAGAAACAAATATATAGAGGGTGTCTAGCCATAGAGGGAGGAAAAAAATGAATGTATAATTAAGGGAAATATAAATATGTAAAACAAACATTGTTTACACTTACAACTATGGTCATCTTTCTATGAGAAATTGTTCAACACATGGGGTGCATTTCTGCTTGTCAATCCATCTTTGCATTGATCCCAACATAATACTACTACAAAGCAACATTTTATATTGTTATACCAAAATACATGTTTGAAATTAGAGAAGTATGGAATGGGGAAAATACATTGTAGAATGGTTTACTGCAAGAGCAGGAGAAAGGACGTTATAGGCTACAAAGTAGGACAACTACGAAGATCTCTAAACTGGCACATAAGGGAGGTGGATGGCAGTTTCTTTGAGTAGTCTGCTATGAAAAAAACACCAAAATGTGTCATTTCACAAGGGAATCAAATTAATTGACATCCTTATATTAGAACAATGAATATTACATGCACTCATTTGCATACAACTATACAACAATGACAGGATGTATCAACTATCACATGAGTGAGCAACTACCATTTTGCATTCGTTGAGTGAGGGATGATCACAAAGCCACGTAGCAAATAAAATCCATGATAATTGTGAACATGTTCGAGAAAGACATGAAAAATAGCATGGAATTTTATCATGTATCACAGAAAAGAAAAGCAATGTAGATAAGAGTATATATTTGTGAATGTAATATATAGGAACAGTGAAATAGTGAAGTGACGAAAAAATAATTTTGTATACAAACATTTGTAGCTATTTGAAACAAATAAAGCTAATAGAAAAGGTAACATGAAGAAATTAAAATCTAATGGGAGCAAAGCACAGAGGAAAAATGTGAGAACTCAACGTATATAGGATGTGGGAATAAAAAACATATGGTTGCATGATTTTAAACTTATTAGTCAAATGGAAGACAATTTTTTTTCAGAATGGATCTATAGTATGTGCATATATAATTTAATATACTAGAATGTTATAAACATGTTATTGACTTATGGAACTTTTGGCTTCTAGTTATTGTTGGTTCCAATCACTATGCATCTTTGACAGCTGAAGTTGCTTGTATCTACATATGTATTAATGTGTAACAACTATAATTATATGTTTACACCACTATATATTAAAATTAGTTGGAAAATAATTGTAGGTATGCTAATAAACAATTGACATCATGGAATTTAAAAACACTTAAACAAATATGAGAAAATGGAATATTCAAAAGAGTGTATTGTTTTGAATTTCATATACTGAAAGCATCACACAATGAAATCTTAGAACAAGAAGTCAACAAATTAATAGAATAGAATCATCAAAATATGTGACTAGCTTGTACAAGTTGTACCCTCTAGTTATTGTTGTGTAGTATATTTGTGCATCTTTGGCATTACACCCATTTTGCACAAATTATTACTTGGTATGTTTTTTTAAAATTTAACTTAGAAAACTATTGAGAAGATGAATAGAAACGGGTTGAGGCATCTGAAAGAATAATTGTCTTGGAGCCTTTTTTTTAAGTTAAGCTATGGGGTGGGAGAAGAAGCATTTGGTGAGGGTTGTAGATGTTCCAGATGCGTCTCTTTGTTGTGACGACAAGCAGTGTATTTGTTGCTACCAAGCCTGGAGTATCTCTCAAATAAGAAAGTTGGATCAATATTGAGTATTTCAATTGATTTAACATGAGAAATAGCTATAAAAATCAACCCTTTCCTTTATTTGCTTCCTATGTTTATTGTTTCTCTATCCAATGTTAGGCCTTATGGTTTATGTATTATGATTTCCCATGCCATAGTGATTGGAATTTTTGTTCAACTTTCCCAACTTATAGGTGGGATGGGGATGTCTCTCTGATGTTCTAGGTCCCATGGTGGACCAATGTAATTTTAGAAGTAGACAACAACATAGTTAGGTGGGTTTGGTGGTTTACAATGTGGACTATACACAATAGAGGTAACAACACCAAGGGATCCATTCACTAGGCTAGCTTGAATCCACAAACTCATTGTTAGCATCACCTATTTTCCAACACAAAGTATCAATTTTGGGAGAAGCTGGCCATCATCTCCATGATCAAATGCTTGTTGTTGTGCCACTCAAGCAATGCTAATGGCTATGGGTAAATTTAACTACTTGATCACTTTTTTGTTGTGGTATGCAACAAGTCATTTGTGGCAAAAAAATGTGTAGCAACATCAAATTTTTCTCTTTCTATGGCTGAGATCATTTTATTTGTTTGTTTCATAAGCTCTTCCTTGTCATTGTGGAGAGCCTCACCATTTTTTATATAAGGGATCACCCAAAACTTTTCTTGCGAAGGGCTATCTCATTTTTGGTGGAAAATAGTGTCTAATGTTATTGAGACCATGAAAGTGTGCCACAAGGCTATTGCTAAGGAGCATGAAGTATAACTAGGAATATCCATGACATGTGTCAACTGGGAAAGATCACCAACAAGGATCATAGAAACACCGCCAAATGGCTCCCTCTAGTTATCTAGGAATTCTTGTGTAACTAGCTATCTATTTTAATTAGCAACTTCAAGCCTAGAAAACTCATTTCATCAATCAAAATGTATTGAATATACTTAAATTATTCTTGGAATATTGTCAATTGCTGCCCTTGCAAAGGATTCATATCTTTATGGGAATTCAAAGTGTTTTATGGATTGTAGACACACATATGTTGTACGCAACAACACATGTTGGAGCCAATGCAAGCAAGCAACTATTGGATCTAGAAAAAGAGGTGTTTATTTGTTGTCAAATACAATTTATCAAAAAGGATTTTCTAGTGCTAGCTATCCCTTGAATAATCATGTGGAGAGGAGCTTTGGGTGAAGGATGCATGTGATGGGACTAGATTATTTGAAGGGCCAATTGTTTTTTTGGTGAAAGTTGATGGGCTGACATATCTATAGAAAAAAATTGTAGCATAGCTTGCTAACATTGTGCCTTCGCTTATGGGATGAACTACAAAGAAATATTATGGAGTTGTTCAGGTACATGGTTTGTATTCCATGAATGGTTTATATCAAAATCCCACCTACCCAATAGCTGAAGCTAATTTATACTAAAGTTAGTAGTAGAAAAAAGTTGAGAGAAAACTTCCCATTCATATTCATGCATAGAAGGTCGATGATTCAAATCATCAGTATCACTATCATGTTCTTCTTCAATTGTGGGTGTAATTAGAAGTCTACTAACATGCCAAGGCTAATAACTAGCCATTTTTAAAACTTTCCAATTTTCTATTATCTCTTGTTTGAGAAGACCTATATTTGTTTGTATTTTCCAAAAAAGTTTGTATAACATAATTTCAGTCCAACAAAATGTCTCAAATATCTCTATATCTTCAATGAGAGCAATCTTGAATAATGGGTAGAAAAGGGCAAATGTAGACTAGTGGCTTGGTTTCCATTTAGCCTTTTTGAACTTTTGTGAGTGTATATATAGGAAGATCGAATCAATGAAGGATACAACACCTAGCTCTAGAGGCCTTTGCATATAGCAGTGAATATAGTTTGTTGGAAAATATTCATCAATATCATCTTTGTTTATACAGAACCAAGTCTTTTTTCTAATATTCAAGTGAACGTATCATCGGATTGAAGTAAGAAGAGGCAATTTCTATAACATATGGCACACCTCTTGTGCAAAGATGTCATGTTCCACAAGAATATTCATCATGGAGTTTTGATATGCAACCAGTGCTCTATCCTCAACTATATTTGTATTTGTAAGTCTTTTCAACATATCAAGATAATTTTCTGATTTTTTCTTGGATTTAGCTGCATATTTAGAAATATAATTAAAAAAAAAATTCCTAGAAAAAATTGGTTGGTAGTCATCATTGGCATGCAAAATTGCAAGCATGGTTGGGCCATGAATATTTAGGTGATCATCATTTCTTCTTGGTTTGTAGAATTTGTTAGACTCAACATCAGATGTCAATGTAGACATAAGTTGCTACTACCAAGGCGCTTTATACCGACATTGCAATTGCTCTCCTTTTCTCCTTAAACAAGTATATTTAGAGCATTTTTTGTGCCGCTGAACTGTCTTTAGTAACTCTTCATAATTTATGATTGGATCATTTGTAAGGATCTGGCTCATGGTAAGCAAGCACGATTTTTCTTCAGATAAATGATATATTCTAAGCAATCTTTCTGAAGGGCAACATGGATTCCAAGCTGAAATGTACCTATCAAAATGGTCCCTTTCCATGGTAATGTCATGGTCATTGGACCAATCAAGAGTGTCCATGTCAGGAGCTTCTAGAAGCCATAAAAGACTATGCACATGCACAAAGCCATGATGTTTCCATTCATATCTATAAAAATAATCTTTTACATGGAAAATATTTTTGATCACCTCCTCATGAAAAATTGAGAATCTAGGATGACAATATAAATATGTTATAGGTGGATTCTGAACAACACTATCTATTAGTGTTTTTGTTGAAGGCTCCATTGCAAAACTAGCAACAAAAGATAAAACATTTTGTAGGTTAGCCCATTTTATGTCTACACAACTCAAAGTGAAGAAAAGGGTGGGTATGCCAAGTTGTTCAATCATGGAAATTAGCTAGGCCTGACAAGAGTTCCAAAAAGAGTGGGTCTTGTACAATGATGCACTGAAACACATCAACTGCTTGGCTATATGGCAGTTGGGAGTAGTCTGGAGCTGTTGCCGCAAAATAGACAATGACTTCGGGATTCTATCCTCCAAATCCACCTAATTAGAAATAGAGAGTTTGTTGGTTGTAATGTCTCGTAATCCAGTTGTAGAGAAAATATCTAAACCTAACATGTTTTCCAAATCTGTGGTCAAAATATCTCATTAGGTGGAGGGAATATTCATGCAAGTGAATTTCAACATTTCTTGGTTGAAGGGGAAGTGTTGCTGAAGTGGGGAACATTGTTGGAAAGGCCATTGAAAATAAACCTTGAGTGTTGTATTCATTAATAGGAGAAGAGCTAATTGTAGGCCAAGATAAGATATTCTACTTTCTTTTTTTTCAATTTGTAAGACATGTTTCATTGCTTGTAGCTGTCATCTAGCATTTGGTAAGGAAGGAATTAATGATGAAAATTTTGAAGAGCCATTTTCTTCTTGACCAACATTTGTTGAGCTAGTTGATGGCATTAGCTCTTCATCTAAAACTTGGTCTATTGTATGCAAGAAATTGGACACATCAACAACAACATCAGTTATCATATTAAGAGTCTCAACATCAATCTTAACATCATTGTACTATTTTTCATATTGAATTTTTTATTTCAATGCATCCATGACATGATGTTTATTAACATAACAATCACAATTCCTACCTTCAATGGTGGTCCTACGAATGATTACGACCTCAAGGTCTTACAGTTGGCGTAACAAAAGTTTTGATATGCTCGAGATATCCTGAGGGAAGTTTATAATGTGACCACTATATTAAGTTAGCCTCCTCTAGCTTGGGAGACTTGTAGAAATGGAGCGACCTTAGCAATAAGCATTTCTTCAACCTGTGTTAACTTTTTGAGTAGCAATGGTTAGGGTCTGGTCTACCTAACCTTTGGTGTATTGCTTTTGGTGAAGCTACCACTAGTTTGCTACAAATTGCAACAAAAGGCCTGCACATGTTGCATGACAACTTTGAGTCTACAATAAATGCTCTTGTTGTTATTAAAGGCCTTGTTTGTAAGCCTTGTATTGTACAAATATGTTTAGTGTCGGTTTCCAATCATCTATGTTTTTTTAGGTTATGACAATAATTATATGATTTGATCCTAAATCTTTTTTACGTAAAAAATACCTTGCCCATTTCTTTAAACCTATAGATAGATAACAAAATTTGAAACATATTGATACAAGTTTCAACCTACATCCTTTGTTGGTAAATATTGAAGAAAAATAGATAATTGTATAAAAGTTATTAGACCTTATGATGAAAATTAGCTATAGGTGTCTCTACTTGTAATTCTATCACTATCTAGACAAGGTGTAAAACCAATTTCTATGTAAAAATTGGTTTGTCAATTGAAAATTCAAGCTACATTATTTTCCACTAAATATTTTTGAAAAAATAGGGAAACTGTAAAATAACTATTAGAAACAACAGTTAAAAATCATGGCTAAATCATAGATGACTAGAAACCCACACTAAACATATTCGTACAAGACAAGCAGGCTCTATATGACTTGGTTTGTCAATTCAAATTTCAAGATACATTCTTTGGAACCAAACCCATATTAAATAGAATTGGTAAAGCCAATGAGTACCAATAATCTACACAACTTGCCTACAACAGCACAAGCTTAATCAGAAATTTGAGCTACTGTCAGTCAAACTTCTGTAGACAACACAAAATTTGTAGAGCTATGATAAACTTTCTTCATGCAGGGAAACCAAGAACCCTATGAAACTTCCAAACAAATAAATTGAAGAAATAAAAGAGATATTAGAAATAATAACACTTATCAACCACCAAACTAATTGTATATCCAACATTTTCATAATCTACAATTGGTCCTATGTCAATGCATCCAACAACACAGATGCAAACAAATAACAAAAACAATAAATGGGTAGAAATAAAAAAACTAACCCTAACCATATTTATTGAGCAAAGAAATAACATTCAACAACAATTGCTCGTATGTTAATAGGTATAAGGCTAAAGATGGACAGAGATAAACTCACTCGCATCCCAAGCAAGGGCTTGTCCAAAAATATGCACATTATGTGAAAGGTGGACAACGAGAAAAAGAATATCACACAACATATTGGTGCAAGTCAAGTAGTCTAAGTAATAGTTGTAAGAGCTTGTAGGTTGGTACTTAAGAATCAGATGTATGTAATTCTCAAGTGTTTTCCTTATAGTTCTTTTATAATTTTTCTATTTTCCTATAATATTTAATTCCAAATAATGCAGCTCGGATTTACAATATATGCATGTATATATGTATCTATACTCGGTGGATCTTTGCTGCTATACACATTTTGAACAATTAGGCTCTTGGTATCTTTCTAATTGATCTAACTTCAAATCCTTACAAAGACGATGGTATAGATTATGAGTGGCTACATAATTTATTCCTATGTTTGCATATATACGTTTGCACATTGATTGAGTTAGCATGGTTTTGATTGAGCTTTGGCGGCCAAAATCTTTGTAGCCTCCTAACAAATAGAGTAATTGTATAAAAGAAGCTGACATGTATATATACATACATGCATGCATACATACATGTATATATATACATATGTACACATACACATACATACACACATGGGTGTTTTGCATAGATGATTAATTTATTGTTAATGTCTTCTTTTTACATGTACACACACACACACACACATATAGCTAAATTAGTGTTATTCTAATACCCTTTTTACAATTTCTCTGTAATATTTAGTGTGAGGTGATGCAACTCAAATTTTCAATGCAGTTTGTGGGGTTATAGTATTTTTAACATGGGTATTCTGCATACATGATTAATTTATTGTTAATGTCTTCTTGTTATATATTTTTTTCTTTGAGGTTAAACTCATTTTAGAGACTTCAAAGAGATTTTTGCTCTTTGTAGGTGCAAGAATTACATTTAAATATTCTTTCTTCTACCAGAAATTGTAAAAGAGCTATTACATGACAAATCCTATTCATAGCTCGGTTGACGGGAATCCCATCGAAAAATTTAAAAGAATAACAAAAACTATACATATCCAAATATACAATCACCCCTATGTTAATCTCCAATTCCTCCTATGTTAATGCATCTAACGAAAAAGATACACATAAGAAACTAAAACAGTAAACTAAGAGAAAGAAAATTAATAACCCTAACCATATTTTTTGATGAACAAAACAAGATTTAACTACAGTTGATCCTATGGGAATGGTAAAAATGCATATAGCACCACATACTTAATTGGAAGTTTGAGCTACATTGTTTGGTATTCAATAGTATGGTCAAAACATTTATGCAAAATACCCATGTAAAATGACTTTCAAACTTCACAGGACAACAGTTTCGAAACCCTCAAGTCTGGTATAGAACAGACCCAAGGATGATTGTTCTTACAATAAGCTCATACGCAAGCAACACTGCAATGGCTCTTTTGACAAAGAAACTTAAGGGTATGTATAGGATCATCATGGAAAAAAATAGGCCCTTAAGTGGCAAAAAATTCATAAAAATCAGAGTTAGGAAAATTGACGTAAAAATTTGAATAAGTTATCTATATTATTTCAAAAATATGTAAGAATAAAATCTATAGTAAATTTAATGTAGTTTCTAAAATAATAGGTTTATTTTAAAAATATATATATATATTTGGTGAAAATTTGAAATTTCAATGCAATAGTACTTAAATTTCAGGAAAATAAGAAGCAGTATCTGACTAATCTAAATCACAACAAAATGATAAAAAATTTATAATATTTTAGATATAAGTAGAGGACTCATTTTCGATGTGATGCATATTTTTTTGTAATTTTTTTCCAAGTAAATAATTAATTATGAATTTTTTATTACAACTTTTAAAAAATATAAAACCTCGTATGTCTAACCACCTTAACTTGGTCAAAGCTTCATGAAAATCATTTTTTTTAATCCAATAGTATGCAAATCATAGAATGTGATGCATGTTTCAGAATCAAAAAAATGTGATACCATTTGAAAGCTATAGATGTTTTTCAATCAGCCTATCAATTAGGACTTTAGTCGTAATTCAAATAGAAAATGAATAATAATTATTTATTAAATTCAAAGTAAAACATAATTGATAATGGTGGAAAGCTAAGAATGGGTATGGGTATTAAATTCAAAATAAATCAAAATTGATGAAATGAAAAGGGTTTTTAGAGGAGATTCTCAGCTTTCCACCAATATAAATTATGCTTTAATTTGAATTTAATCAATAATTATTATTAATTTTCTACTAGAATTATGACTAAAGTCTTGATCGATAGGCTGATTGAAAAACATCTATAACTTTCAAATGGTGTCACTTTTTTTGAATCCAAAACATGCATCACATTCTATGCTTCATATATTATATGATTAAAAAAGGAAAAATTAAATTTCATTAAGTTTTGACCTAAGGTGGGACATACGAGTTTTTATATTTTTTAAAATTTGTAATAAAAAATTCATAATTAATTATTTACTTGAAAAAAATTACAAAAAAATAAGCATCACATCTAGACATGAGTCCTCTACTTATATATAAAATCTTATAAAAAAATATTATCATTTTATTATGGTTAGGGTGGTTAGACAAACACCTACTTATTTTTTCCCTAAAATTTAAGTACTATTGCATTGAAATTTCAAATTTTTACGAAATAGATTTTATTTATTTTTAAATAAACTTAGTAGTTTAGAAACTACATTGAATTTTCTACAAATTCTATTGTTACATATTTTTGAAATAATATAGATCACTTATTCAATTTTTTATGTCAAGTTTCCTAACACTAATTTTTCTGAATTTGTTGCCACTTAAGGTCATTTTTTTTCCATGATGATCCTACACATACTCAAATATCCTTTAAAAACCCTTTTTGTTTCATCAATTTTGGGTAAAAAAAAGTCGTCATCCATATACCCTACACATACCCATCATATCACCACTTTTTGGCCCATCATGATCCTACACATACCCTTAACCAATACATTTTCTTTCTTTACAAAGAAAAAAACAATGACAATTAATAGTCTGTTATAGGAAGCTTTGAACAAATGACAAAAAAAGATTATCATGCAACATTTTGGTAGAAGACAAGCAGTCTATGTACATGTTCAGTTGTAAGAGCTATTAAGATGATACTTAAGAATCAAATGTATGTCATTCTCCAGTGTTTTCCTAATAGTTCTTTTACAATTTTCACAAATAATAAACCAGGAACTAGAAAACTACAAACCTTGGCCAAATTTTTTGACAAAATAAAGAAGATTTAACTACAATTTCTCCATCCATACAAAACCATAATGACAAATATCCATGGAAAATGACTTACAGATTCTAGAGAAAATAGTTTTAACATAAATAACAAATAAACCATTTATACAAAACACTCAAGTAAAAGGACCTACATATTGCATAGAATGAAAGTTTTAAAACCCTCCAATCTACCATAATATGGTGTTGAGGCTGATAATTTTTACAATATTCTACTATCAAACAAACCAACAAACCACAGACGATGATTTTTTAGAATAGTCCACTATGAAAGTAACACCACAATGGCTCTTTTGAAAATGCAACTTAATCAATATACTTCCTCACACATTACATAGAAAATCTGAGTTACATTGGCTAGAATTAAATATTAGAGAGAAAGAGACAAATTGTAAAACAACTATTATACAAAAAATCCCATTCATGACTTGGCTGGCAAAAATCCTGTTAGAAACTTCAAACAAATACCAAACCCTCTACATATCCATATATATACAATCACTCCTATCTTAATCTATAATTGGGCAATAAAATTACCAACCCTAGCCATATTTTTTGATGGAAGAACTTGGATTTAACTACAATTGCTCCTATGGTAATGGGTATAAGGCCAAATATGCATAAAGATAACTACAAAAAATAAACCAGGAATGAAAAAATTACAAACCCCACCAATATTTTTTGACGAAACAAAAAGATTCAATTGCAATTTCTCCATCCAGACAAAACCATAATTCCATACATCCATGTAGAATGACTTATAGATTCTAGACAACAATAATTTTAACATAAACAGTTAAGAAACAATTTATACAAAACACCTATGTAAAATGACTTACAAATTGAAAAGAATGACAGTTTCAAAACCCTCCAATTTGTAATAAAAAAGCAACCAAATCCAACAATTATTATAATAGCCTCGTATGAAACAAACTAGGGAACCACAGGCGATGATTTTTGCAATAGTCTATTATCAAACCAACACCACAATGGCTCTTTCAACAATGCAAAATAATCAATAGACTTCCTCACACATTACATAGTACATTAGTGTTGAAACCCTTAAACCTGCTATCAAAACAAACAATAAGTAGAGAATGAAAGACATTAACAATAAATTAATCATTTATACAAAATATCTGTGCAAGATGACTTACAGATTCTACAGCCTAGCAGTTTTAAAACCATCCAACTTGCTAAAAAATGGAGCCAAATGCAACAAATTTAACAACATCCCGCTATGAAATCAACACCACAATGGCTCTTTTGACAATACAACTTCATCAATGTATACTTTCCCACATGCCAACATTCAATATTGCATTTACTTCATCTGCCGCCATTGCACAATGACAGGATACATTGGTGCTCACACCAAAAAATGCTTGCCATTCACATTCCTTGTATACAGGACAACATTCTCCACCACCACCACCAACCAACATAATTACCTTGATGTCCATGTTGCCTAAAAAAAACTCAGTTACCTCCCCCTAGCTAGGACACCCCCTGACGCAAGAAAATCCAATTCACGGTTGGGCTGACGAAAATCATGATAGAAACTTAAAAAAAATAGCCTATCAACTAATTAAAAGAAAAAAATCTAGAGAATGAATGAATTTACATAAAATATGGTAGTTTTGAGAAAAAAGAGAAATCCTTAGAAACCTACTAAACCTTTAGAACATATAATTCTAGATACTTATAATATAAATTACATTTTTTTTATGAGACAACTTATTGTTCTATACATTGTTTGATTCACCAAGAGACTCATGGGCTCATAAGATCCCAAAAAAATAAAAATAAAATTTTAGATATGGATTAAGAAAGAATTGATATAATATAGATGTACTCATACAAATGTGTACAACATTCATAGTATTCTCCTTGTACATTTAGGAAAAGGAGGAAGAATGAATGTACATAGAGAATATTGAATACCCCTCCAAAATTGGTTACTCATGTGGGCACACTTGGAAAAACGTGAAGATATATGTAATGCATACATGATGTTAGATAAGAAAAAGGAAAGCTATATATGTGAGATCAAGCACTATTTGAATAGGACAACTAGGTAGGTTTGAAATAGAACTTATGTAAAACATATTTTAATACTAACACCCACCTTGAAGTGATGGGTAGGGAAAAATGAAAATGATAAAAAATCTCTTTCAACAACTAGGCCTGATGAGGTACCCATACACAAGTAAGTCTTTTACAAATCGAGTAAAGGAAAAACTCTTTGTGAAAAAACTTCCATCACCCCAAGCATAAGCTGGAACCCAAGATAACGAGACAATCCAAATTGCTTTTGAGTAGAGAAATACTCTAATAAGAGAATTACATCATGGATGATTTTTCAAACCAAATTCATGTCTATCTCAATGTACATAACCCTTAAATGTTCTAATAGATTGCAAGAAATATGAATGGTAGTGTAGTTGGGTATGTGTAGGATCATCATGGAAAAAATAGGCCTTTAAGTGGCAAAAAATTTAGAAAAATCAGAGTTAGGCAACATGACATAAAAATTTGAATAATTTATATATATTATTTCAAAAATATGTAAGAAGAGAATCTGTAGCAAATTGAACATAGTTTCTAAACTACTAGGTTTATTTAAAGAAAAAAAATCTATTTGGTGAAAATTTGAAATTTCAATGCAGTAGTCCTTGAATTTCAAGGAAAAAATAAGTAGGTGTCTATCTAACCACCCTAACCACAATAAAATGATAATAATTTTTTATAAGATTTTAGTTATAAGTAGATGACTCATGTCTCGATGTGATGCACATTTTTTTGTAATTTTTTTCCATGTAAATAATTAATTATGAATTTTTATTACAACTTTTAAAAAATATAAAAACCCGTATGTCTGACCACCTTAACTTGGTCAAAACTTCATGAATTCATTATTTTTTTAATCTTATAGTATGTGAAGCATAGAATGTGAGACATGGTTTGGATTAAAAAGTTGTGATATAGTTTGAAAGCTATAGATTTTTTTTAATTAGCCTATCAATCAAGACTTTAATTGTAATTCAAATAGAAAATGAATAATAATAATTTATTAAATTCAAAGTAAAGTATAATTTATATTGGTGGAAAGTTGAGAATCTCCTTTAAAAACCCTTTTCATTTCATCAATTTTGGGTTAAAAAAAAGTTGTTAGCCACATACCCCACACATACCCATCATATCGCCACTTTTTGGCCCATCATGATCTTGCACATACCTAGTTATCACAACAAAGAATAGTAGGTTTATCAAGTGGTAGACAAAAAATTTGTGACACGTCATTCAGTGATTTATTATCATACATTTTTTATGCTCCTTTCATCATCATTTGACTTGCTATCTCCATGGATAGTTATGCTTTGGTCATTACATGATGTTGTGGAATTTTTATTCTACAATTTACTTTAGTTTATGATATTTCATAAACATAGTTGATTTTGATTATGACTTGACACTATATCTATGGTTAATACTTAATCAAGTGATTCCATTCTACGTGATTGCTATGTGTCAATTAATTTATGATTTGATGGTTGTAGTATGTTTGGATATGCCATGAATTGATGATTGCATACCCTATAAAATGTTGTCCATTTGGGAGATAAATTTTATCATGATGAATAATGAATTATGGAGTAGATATGATATTTATTAAATATTTATTTTAAATGCATTATATTTTCTTGTTGCTTCAAATTTGAATATTATTATAATGGAATAAGAGTTACAATTGAGTGCATAGGTGATTTTGACTTCTAAAGGAAATATGGAGGTCACATGATAAACCCAATTGTTCTTAACCATTGAAGCCAATCCTAGTCCATATGGGAAGACTAGCATCTTGTGTGACGTGGATTTAGTATTTCTTGATGTGAACATTGGTTTCTCCATTGTATGGGTTCACTATATTTTGATGTGTGGAATTAATGTATGTATTAGAATTATGTTAAGTTTTTCATGTGATGAAAAGAATTATCACCTAGTTTTTTAATATTAAGTTTATATTTTAAGGGTTGTAAAGTTTCTTTATGTGGGAATTTTCACTTTATTTAATCAATTTTAACGTAGGTCATAGGAATAATAGTTGGGGGAATTTTAAAAGGTTAAAAATTCAGAAGCTAAATTTTAACCTCCTTAATTTAGAATTTTAAAACATTGACAAGATTGAAAGGTTGTTAGGATGAGCTTGGGTGAGGTTTCACCAACCCATCCCATCCTCTAGTTTGTTGAGTTGAGGATAAGGTCCTCTGTGAATCTTTGTGGGTGGGGAAACACAAAGGCCTCTCTTGTAAGGGAATCTCCCAACTAGAAACACTTGGGTATTTTCCAAAGGGGCTAGATTCCTTTAAGCCTTAAGGTTAAGGGTTGGTGGAAGATTTGTCACTTCCACATCAAGGAAGAGTGGATCACAATTTATATTTATTCTCCCCTCTCAACTTGTTGAAGAACTTCATATTTTTTGATAAAATATTTTAAGTATTTAGAGTGTATAAAGGAGAAGATTGAGCTTAGTTAAAGATTTGGAGAAGGTTGGCATGGAGTCTTCATCAAGTCTTTCATTAACTATGTTGGAATAATCAATAAGGTAGGATCTTCAATATTTCTAGTAATAGTTAAGTATTGATTTATGGATGAGTTTATATGGTTGTGTAAATGTGTTAATAATGTTTGTACATTTATATGAAATTTCTATAAATTTTTGGGTTTGGGTTTTATTTTTTATTAAATAAGTTGGGTTAAGGGCCTTGATCCCATAAAGAATCATGAAATAGGCCTCATGGCTAGTAGATCAACCCAAGATAAAATTGATAATAAAAACTAAGCCTACAAGCCACCCATAGAGTTGGAAACAAAAATAGCAGCCCAACAACAGTAGCCTCCCCAAAGGTGTAAAAGGCTATAATTGCTATAAAAGGGACCTAAAACCTTTACAAGCAGGTTTCGATGGGACCTAAAACCTAAACCACCAAAACCAAAAAATAATAACCATACTTAGAAAAAGTCGTGCCCATCAACACTCCTTGAGGAAATATCCTCACAAAAATCCCATAGATTAGAGAACCAATTTCTAAGATATAAAAAACTATAATGTTGATGGAATGGAGAAACCCCATCATCCAACTTGCCTCTCCACCTTTTCATAACTAGACCTACCTCAATGTGAGAAATCGGATCCATAAAGAGACAAATAAAAAACAATTCCCAGTTAGAAAAGCCACTAAAATATCAACTTGAATGTGTGAGGCAACAAATAACTAGCTGCTCAAAACAACCAAAGCCAAGCCAAGGAAAATACCTATTATAAAGGAGTAGAACACCAACATACCCATATTTATTAATAGATCCAACACATATAAACTCCCCACCTCAATAGGGGAGTTAAAAGAGCACAATTGGACACTAAAAATAAATAGCCAACATAAAGCACCAACCTGCCTGGTACACTAACCCATAATCCACCTCAATAAGAGAGATCTATCCTCTATAGGAGAGGATGAAATGGGGGAACTCTTACCAATTCTAGAGCCACAATTCTCCTACACACTTAAGATCCAGCTCAATAGGAACAAGCAAAAGTGAAGAGATCCTCACACCACAACTACAACAACCAACTTCACCTCAATAGGAGGAGTCTCCACCTCTATATGAGAACCCAATTATAGAACCCAACATAAATCAAACACTCTAGTAGAAAGGGTTATCACTGCATTCTTAGACAACACCAACACCTGGTACATGAAGGAGTCCATTGAATGTGTGTTAGCCAAAAGTAGTAAAAACAAACACACTTGAGCCTTGAAGATGTACATCTAGAATAACTCATCCAATAGAAAAAATGCTATAAAACAAGAAAGAACAACCACCAAAGAGATGGAAACACCAACCTACATCTTATAAACCTAAAAGGGGTTAAAAACAACACAAATCTTACATTTTTGGGACTTAAGAAGAGAAATCCCACACAATAACCTAGCCAACAAAAAAGTCTGGGTGCAACACAATTAACAAAACCCCCATCAACAACATAAAGAGGATCAATACCACACAGAAACACAACACCATCAAGACATAAGAGGGAGACCCAGGGGACAACTTCAAGAAAAGGCAACAACCCACCCCAAACTCTAAAACAAATATCCATAAGAATAAGATACAACTACCAGGGGAACACCAAAAGATAGGGCTAGCCCAAAATAAGCATACCAGCACCCAAGGAGGAAAGAAAAACTATGCCAACACCCAAAAAGGCAACTAAAATCATCAACTAAGACAAGCCAAAGCTAGGCCTAGCAATGTGAAGAACTGATAGTCGACACCTTGTTGAGCAACCAAGAGGGAGAACAAGTCATGACAAATAAACATAAGAATCAATCACAAAAAAAGATAAAGACAAAGTCCTCCAAATCACCCAAAAGAGGAAACTCCACAATAAAAGAAGCTTCAAGCCAAACAAAATCCTTAGAAGCAACCACTTGAAGCACATAGAGCTATATAGCCATAATCAAAGCTACCTTGGCCTCAACAGTTGCCTCAACCTCATCAACAACCATGACCACTCCCGAAAAAACTTCTGACCCAACAAGCCCTAAACTAGCACTAGGACTAGCCAAATGGTGGGAAATTTATTTAAATTGTTTCCTTTGAATATATAATAGTTCAAGGATTAAAATAAATTAGTAAGGTGGTGAATTTAATTATTAAGTAGTTGACTATTTAAGGTAAATAAATTTGGTAAAAGTACCTAATTGTTTTAGGGTTTAGGTCTCGTCTCAAAGACTAGACCTTCATTCATTCATATAGAAAACTTTAATGGGACTGACACTATGACTAACCACCATTGATAGTTTCTTGCATATGAAACCTAACTTTAATAGGCTTACTTTCATCAAAAGATGTACAAAATTGGTTTCCCTTCCCTCACCTTCTAGGTAACTCATGCTTGTGATTGCACTACATGTACACTATTAATAAGTATGCAAAATATATTGGCATGCTGAGGACATGATCTTAGTTAATTTTTTATTATTTAAAAATAAAATACAAGTGTGTTTGTGTCTATATTTATATGTTAAAATATTGGCATGAAAAAATTAAGTCATAAGTTGTTTATTCAATCAAGCCTCCTAGCTACCAAGTACTACACCTGAATAGTGAGCCTAAATGGATGATAATTTAGTATTGAATTTATTCATAAAATAACATGAAAATTGACAACAACCAAGGAAACTTAAAGATTAAAAATAGACCTCTAATAGTCAACATTAGCAAACTAATGCGAGTCATTGAAGCCTACTATATGGGAAGGTCTTACTATGTGTTGAATGAAAAAATGTGTCATGCCATAGAAAATTGGCCGCTTCTCATTTCCATGGCCTTTTAGGTCTTGTTTCAAGGTGTTAGAACTATGTTGCTATGATTTTATGTTGTCAAATGGCTTGAAAATACTTATTTAGGTACTAAAACTTAAACAATGCCATCTTTTGAAGGTGTTGTGAAGTTTTGTAAGACATTTCTACATTCTTTTAGACTCTATTAATTACAATTCACCTAGAAATCATGTTTTTATTCATGAGCAAGTCCTATTTTGAAGTGTTACAAAGTATTGTAATATGATTTCATGCTTTTCTAGGCACATCTTCACTATTTATCCCTTTTTCATGCTTTATTTGACCCCTTCATGCTCTCATATGATTAATTAAATGTATTTTTTAGTATTATCCCAACAAACAACATTAAATACAATATATTTCTCGACACTTTTTTTTAGGTCCTAGGTGGGACCCATTCACCCTAGGTGACAAATGAGTCCCCCTTGGACCCAAATTCAAAATATTTTAAATTTCCTTTTGGGGATTTTATTCAAAAAAACTTGATGCCATCCTGTGATGAGGTATGAATGGGTAACTAAGGAACAAGTGTGTATAAATAAGTGATTTTCATCTCATTCTAACCCCCATTCATCAAGTTCACTTATTCACCTATCCACTCAAATATTCAAGCATTTTACAACATCCTTTCAAGCACTATTCAAGTACTTTGAAGTAGCCATTAACATTACTTTAGAGTTGCATCATCAAGGGTTCAGTAAGTTAATAGCAATTGCATGTTGTTATTTTATCATTCTTTTGCATTTCATTATTTTATTGAAGGTTTGGTTTGGTAAGTTAATAGCAATTGCATGTTATTTGTTTATCATTACTTTGCATTTCATTATTTTATTGAAGGTTTGATTACCAAAATGGGGTTTGACCAAGGAAAACCCCTATTCACTAACCTTAAACCATTTTTCCCTATTGCATTTTTTTTTGAAGACCTAGGTATGCAAATTTGACAATATTTTTGATGTTGAAGATTGCTTTATAAGTCAACTAGGTGCTTCAAGTCAACTTAAGTCTATTTCAATCTTGGAGAAGGTTTTTTTCTATTTTCTGCAGAATTGACTTCAATAACTTGATAAGCAAAATTTTCCATATTTGGTGTTGTAAAGTTGTCTCCTGATTTTTCAAAAATTTGGGAGAGGGCTGATTCAACACCTATGGTGAATGAGTCCCACCTTAGGACTGAAAATTTGAATTTTTTCAGATTCTGGATCCCAATAGATAGAAACTTGCTTTTGATAGTTTTTCGCTAGGAGGAGGACTAATTCACCACCTTGGGTGAATGAGTCCCACTATGAAAAATTAGTAATCTCCATCAACATCCATAACACTCTAGAATCGGTTTTGCCTAATTTCTTCATTTACTTAGTTGTTTGCATATCACAATGTGTTTTCAAACATAGCTTTAATTGCACTTTTGTATTCATTTTAATTCATTTAGATTAGTCAATTGCATTTATTTAGATTTATTTAGGCTAGAAAACATAACAAATAACATTACATTGAATGAAACATTAGCACTTCTGGCCTACTTCTCTCCTTTTAGGTGAAAAACCCTAGAAGAGTTATAGAAGCCCTAGGAACCAAAAATCTAAGATTCATTTTGGTGAACACGACTTTTGAGAACTTTTCATTTCTAATTTCCTATTTTATCCTAGTTTTTATTTTCATTAACATTCAATTTGTACATTGCTTTGTTTTTGAATTTTAAGACATTTTATCTTGCATTAGTGAAAGTTTCATTTAGATTTCATTTTTGCATTGTATCTCATTGGAAAAATAGAAAATTTTCATTCTACATCATTGTTTGCATTCCATAGAACATTAAAATCATCTCAAAATTTTAAAAGAATACAAAAAATTTCATACTGGGACTCATTTACCACCTAGGGTGAATCAGGCCCTCTATACTTGTTAAACAACAATTTAACACTTTTCTGGCATTTGTCTACATTTTTGTTTTCTATAGTTAGATCTTTGTTATAGTTAGCAACATTTATGTTATTTTAATTTCAAACTCTTAGATTAGTTTGCATTTCCATTCACCCCTTCTTCATGGTACTTGCATGAGTGTTTGGTGCCCTATTGATAATACTTTGGTGAGATGAAGTTCTAGACTCATGGCTTCCCACGATAGTACTTTCATTGTGGACTTTGGGATCTCAAGAGCCCCTACTCCTAGTATGGACAATGGTGTATTAGGCATTGATCATACCACTTCCATCCATTCATCTTTCCATCCAATGAATGTTGACAACCAAAACAACTCTCTCCTTCAAGAAAAGTTCATTAGTATTCATGAAGAATTTGCACATTTACAACAAGACTTTTCCCTTGAAAAAATTTCCCAAAGTGCCATACTTGCTATTGACAACTTCATCATTTGATTGAAAGTGATGGCTTGCAAGTGATGAAGAGAATTGCCAAGATTTACAATAAACATGCCTCTTCTAATACCCAATCTACTACAATTCCTATAAGCCAAGGAGGACCTCAAGTTCCTCCCTTTCAAACATAACATCTATACCAACTTATACCAATCCACAAGTCCATAAAACTATGCATCAGACTAGTTCTTTCTCAATTTCCACTAGCATTCCTACTTCTCTTGTGGAGTTGTAAGTTACTTCCACCACCTTCACACATTCTAGTATTCCTTTTACTTCACCTAACATCACTTACACTCCATCACCAATTTCCCTTACACCTCAACCACATACCTCAACTCCATTCTTACACAACTCCTTACTACAGTTTCATCCATGCAACATCAACTCTCCACCATTAGTCAATGTCAATTTGCTCCACCTACATATCATGTCCATAGTAGCCTCTTATCCTTAGAAATATTACATACCTTGATGCCACAAGGGATAGAAATGCCTCGGTTTGAGAAATACGGAGGAAAAGGAAACCTCGTCAAGCATGTTAATGCCTATACAACTTTGTGTAGTGACTTCATTCTTGATGATAAATTGTTAGCTAAATTGTTTCCAAGGACCTTAAAAGACACTTCCTTAGAATGGTTTTCCAACTTTCCTAATCATTCCATCCATTGATTCAATGAATTGGTGGATTCTTTCATGGGTGACCTTATGCGCTGTAGACAAAACAAAGCTAAAAAAGTCACAAATTTTATCTCATGATACCAATCTGTGTATGCTCAAATTGATTTCAAGATTCTTGATGCACATCTACAAAAGATGTTTATCAAAAACTGTCACACACACCTTTAGGATAAATTTACAATGATAAAATTCCCTTCGTTTATGCATTTATGCGCAACATTGTGTGAATATCATAATTCAATTTCAAGTCGTGATTCAAAATCCACTTCTAATCGAGCTAAAAAACCTGAACACAACAATCAAAACTTCCACAAACTAAATAGATGTTTTTTCTAGTTTAAGCTACCTCCTCAACCTCAACCACAACCAACCCAATTTGTTCCAAATCAAGTGGTAGTTGTTAAAGCAGTGGTGCCTTATACCTATGGGGGCCCGAAGAGACAATTTACTCCCCTACCTGATACACTTCATAATACAATGACCCATTTAATTCAACAACACCTACTTACTTTGCCACCTGTCTAACTGCTTGATTCAAACCAACCTTTACCACCCAACTTCAAACCTAATGCTTATTGTCATTTTCATCACCAAAATGGACATGACACTGAACATTGCAAGCATCTAAACATTTAGTTCAAGACCTCATTGATTCAAGCCATCTGTCCATAATGGTTGTTAATGATCATGGCAATAAGTCTATTGCACCCCCTAACCAAAATTTGTAGATTTTCACTAATCCTATGCCTTAACATACTACCTCATTTGTTAAGGATAGTGAACTTCAACCACTGATGTAATGATTGTTGATACAAATAATGAACAACATAATGTACCTCCCCTTGTTACTATGAAAAGTCCTCTAGATGCACTAGTAGCTACGATAGACATTATCCCTCATAAGTGTCAAACCACTAAGTCTCTTGATATCTACTTTTCATCTAAAGATATACTACAAAAACTTCCTGATGGTCCTCTTTACATAGCTAGTAGAATCTATAATAATCCCACTAATGGGATATTAATAGATCTTGCTTGTGGTGAGAATGTGATCATAGAGGATTTTATAGTATTACATGAGCTAGTTTTGCATGCCCTATGATCAGATCGATTGTGCTACCCTTACAGATATGACCTAAAAATTTGGAGGTAACATTTTCAATTATTCCACAATCTGAGCAATTTGATTTGTGGCTAGGCCACCCTTGGCTTTACTCAATGAAAACGGTCTCATCAGTTGTTCACAAGTGTTTGAAGTTTCTACATGACAGTGAGATAGTCATCATACATCATAGTGGATTTAATAATTTATATTCTAAAAGTAACTTTTCATTAGAAGTCTTTTGGCCTACACCCATGGAACCTATCACACCTTGAAAGAACTTGCTTTTCATAGCCTATCAAAAGTTTAAAGCCAAAAATATAGTCATATTGTCTCTTTGTAACTCATCCCCATCCACTTTTTCACCTCCTATCATAGAAAAAACCATGCCTCAACCTGAGTGTGACATTGAGAAAACATACAACCTCCTGAAAAATCACCCCTTGATACTTCCCTTCCATCGTATAAATGACCAAGGGAAATTGAAACCACTCCTATCATTCATTGTTGCCTTAAACAAGTGTATAAAGCCAAAGAGAAAGTGGTTGATCCATCCTCTTTGGTTTCTTTTGTTCTTCCCTCTTTGGAAGTGGAAGAATGTATGATGCCTCAATCTACTCTTACACCTCAACAACTCCAAAACAAAATTAAATGAAACTCTGGTGCTAGGGAACAAAGGTGTCATCATCGTCTCCTTGCTCGTCAATCTCGCCTAGAAGAAGATAAATAAAATTAACCTTTACCTTTGACTGAAGTAATAGATGACCATCCTCATTCTCCTGACTTTCCACACTATAGTTCTAATGCGACCTTCACACTAAATTGAGCCAATCCAACAACCTCCACTTTTGATTCATCCATCCTTAAAAATCACCCTTTGTCCTCCTATTGTCATTAATCTTGATGATAATAATGATGATGATGTGACGATAGGAAAAATAAATGAAGAACTGCATAATGATCTAAATTCTTTATTTTCATCTACAATGTGCTTAAATGATACATCTTCTTCACCAAGTGAAGAACCTGGTATGTATCTTGGTTCAACACTTGCAATTCTTCCTTTAGATAACCAACCACCCTTGCATTACACTGAACATGATTTTGATGTAGATGACCTGCTAGATGGTTGACTTGCATTCACCTAACTATCCTTTTTGTTTCTTTTCTTTTCCTTTTCATGTGAGTATTGTGTTCCCTCGTATCATGTGTTTAATGTTTCCTCTCTTTGTACACTTCTTCTATTCGTGTATCTCTTCTTCTATATGTCGTACATTATCTTTTTCACTTTTTTTTTTTGTGTTTTCCTTTTCGGGATGATGTAAAGCATAGAGATGTGCTATGTCTCTTCCATGTTGACCCAAACAGTCTTTTTCTTTTTCACTTTTGTTTTTTGTTTTCCTTTTGGGGATGACACAAAGTGTAGCAACACCCTATGTCTCTTCCATGTTGACCCAAATGGTCTTTGTCTTTTTCTCTTTCTATTTTGTGTTCTTTTTGGGATGATGCAAAGCATTGAGACTATAATGTCTCCTTCATGTTGACCCAAAATCTTTTTCATTTTCTTTTACCCTTTTGTTTTCATTCTTTTTGCTTTTGTTTTCCTTTTTGGGATGACACAAAGCATCGAGACCACAATGTCTCTTCCATATTGACACAAAATAGACTTTCTTTTTCCTTTTTTTTGCTCTCTTTGTGTCATTCTTCTAGTTCTATATGCTTTTGGGAATGATGAAATTTTCATGCTCTTTCATAAACACATTACAACAATGAACATACTGACCCCAAATCCATAGATCCCTTATGTTTTGGTGTGCTCTTTTCTGGGGGGAAACTTCCTTTCTTTGTTTTTCATTTTTCTTTGACTTGGCATAGGGCTTTCCAAGTTAGCTCTCATGTCTTGTTTTATTTTTTTCTTCTCTATTTTAAAGTAATTGCTCATGGAATGATGTGTAGCAATTCCTTTAAAGTGGGGGGCATACATTACCATTATTTCATTTACATTTTTGGTTCCTATTGCAGGTTTTTCATTTATGTGATTTGTGTTCTTCACTTTGTGGATGACATTGGGTATGATGTCCTTCATAAGTGTGACCTTTCTTAGCATATTACATTCCTCTTGGTGGCATGATGTGACACACTACATCCCCTAAGTTGTGAATCTACTATTCTTTGATTGGTCATCTCTTGGAGACATTACACACAATGTTCCCTAAGTGACTAACCTTGCATGAACTAAATAAGAGTCCTTTGAACTTCCTTTACATTTTTGCACCTAAATTTTTTACATTTTTTCCAACTTGTATAACACACCATGCATGACTGTGGTGCTTTGTATTTTTGTTCATAGAATCTATTTTCTTGTGGTTCCTTGTTAAAGTTATCAATCAGTATAACTTTGGCATGGTTGTGCAGGAAGCCCACCTAGCAGCATGAATTTTCCCCATAGCCACTTTTGTGTTTGTGAGTGCATACCAACTAGTGTATGTATCTTACCTTTTTGGACTTTCTCACCCCGTGGACAACTAGTTTTGTGGCCCCAAAGTGAGTTTGAAGCAAGTTCATCCTCTCACTAAAGTGGGGGCTAAATGTATCATAGAAAAATTTCCCCTTGTCATTTTCATGACCTTTTAGGTCTTGTTTCATGGTGTTAGAACTATGTTGCTATGATTTTATGTTGTAACAGGGCTTGAACATACTTATTTAGGTACTAAAACTAAAAGAATGACATACTGTGAAGGTGTTGTGAAGGGTTGTAAGACATTTCTACATTCTTCTAGACTCTATTAATTATAACTCACCTAAAAATCATATTTTTATTCATCAACAAGTATTATTTTGAAGTGTTGTAAAGTCTTGTAACAAAATTCCATGGTTTTCTCACTATTTATCCCCTTTTCATGCTTTATTTGACCCATTTATGCTCTCATATGATTAATTAAGTGTGTTTTTGAGTATTATCCCAACAAAAAACATTAAATACAACATATTTATGTTGCTATGATTTTATGTTGTAACGGGGCTTGAACATACTTATTTATGCTCTCATATGATTAATTAAGTGTGTTTTTGATGTTAAAGATTGGTTTATAAGTCAACTAGGTGCTTCAAGTCAACTTAAGTCTATTTCAAGCTTGGATAAGGTTCTCGGTCTGTTTTCTACAGAATTGACTTCAGCAACTTGACAAGCAAACTTTTCCAGATTTGGTGTTGTAGTGTTGTCTCCTGATTTTTTAGAAATTTGGGAGAGGACTAATTCACCACTTATGTTTAAGATTAGCAGTAGGGTTAGGGTTGGAGTTAGCATGTATAAAATGGGTTAGGCTTAGAAATAGGGTGTGGGTAAGGATTAGGGTTATATTTAGTGTTAGAGATTAGGGTTGGGGTTAAAATTAGGGATAGGGATAGGAATAAGGTTAGGGTTCGGGTTAGGGTTAGGGTTAGGATTGGGATCAGGGTTGAAGTTATGAATAAGTTTAGGGTTATAATTAGGGATGAGAATAGGGTTAGGGTTAGAGATAAAATTAGGATTAGGGTTAGGATAGTGTTAGTAGTAAGATTAGGGTTAGGGTTAGGGTTAGAGATAAAATTAGGATTAGGGTTAGGTAAGAGTTAGTAGTAAGATTAAGGTTAGGGTTAGGGTTAGAAATACAATTAGGATTAGGGTTAGGTTAGAGTTAGTAGTAAGATTAGGGTTAGGGTTAGGGTTAGGACTAGAATTAGAGTTAGAATCAGGGTTAGGGTTGTAATTAGAATTAGTGTTAGTTATATAATTAGGGTGGGTTAATAGATAAGAATTTAATTATATATATTAAGATTTCAATGGATAATATTAAAATCATTTTAAGGCTGAAACCAATTAATATTTTAATATATTTAATGTATATTATAATTTCACTATCCTTAGTATAATATAAATGTGCAATTTTTAAACTATAAAAAGAAATTATGAATAGTATAATTATACTAATTATATTAAATTTTGTTTTAAAAAAATTATATACGTATTTAATAGTTTTTTTAAAAAATATAATATATAATAATAATTAGTAGAATTATATTATTTATAATTTATTTTTTATTATATAAAATATATATTATATATTAAAATACTAATTGGTTTCAGCCTTAAAATGATTTTAATATTATTTATTAAAGTCCTAATATATATAATTATATTCTTATCAATTAATTTTGGTTTATCGTAATTAAGTATATATTAACATAATTAATATAAAATGTATATTTTATATAATAAAAATATATATAAATAATATAATTATACTAATTATTATTATATATTATATTTTTTAAAAGAACTATTAAATATATATATGGTTATTATTACTATTATATTTAATAGTTTTGTTAAAAATATAATATATAAAATATATATTATATATTAATTATGCTAATATATACTTAATATATTAATTATTTTCATTTTATTAAACATACTTTAAAACCTTTGTATAAACTTAATTTTCACACTGTAGCTCACTAAATTGTAAAGTGTAAGGTCAATACGAGGAAGAGTTTGGAGGAGCGAAAACCAATAGTCGCGGGTAAAACAGCAAAAAAGGGTGAATGGAAAACTTAAAAAACTTAGTAAAAATATTTATTGGGCACTATAAACCTACAAATTCTGACAAATATGACCTACCTACGGAACATATGCAGAGCATAGCATAGACATCAGATGAGCGGGTCCAAATTGTGGCCTGCATAGACAGTGCCCACTCTAAGGATACACTCCTTAGGTGGCCGGGAATCCTCCACCGCAAGAAAGATGTTGTACAACATTAAAATACAATATTTTTCGCTTTCGTAGGAGATGATTTATTTAGGTGTATGGGAGTTTAATTAGAGATGCCCTTTAATAAGGGTGTGTAAATAATATAAAATTTTAAATAATTAATTAAAAAAATATTTGATAATAAATAAATATAATGAAACAAGATTTTAAAATAATAATAATAAATATATATAATAAAGGATTTTGAAACAAATTTTATATAATAAATTATTTTTGAATTATTTTAAATGTTTTAGTTTTTAAAATATTTTTTTGTTGTTTTTTGTCTTTAATGTACACAATGTCATGATAACACTTATATAATATTTTTATTCTATTTTTAAAATAATATAAATATACTAATTAAAATTGTTGATACAATAATATACATTCTTTTTCATAATATGAGAACATTTATGATAATATATCTCTACAATATTATTAACCTACTTTTAAAATAATATTAAAATTGTTGATACAATAATATACATTATACTTTATTTTAATTTACTTAAAATGATTTTTTTTACTTTACAATTATTCAAGAATTTTTAATTTTATTTAATCAAGAGTTATTTCTATTTATAGTTTTTTTTTTTAATTTGAAATCTCACAATCAATAGTACTTTAGTATGAATTATAATTTCTAACATATTACAACAAAAACTAATTTCAATAACACTTATTAAAATAATTTGTGAAAAAATAATTCTTAAATGAAATATGATACTAACATAAAAATATAATCAACTTTCAAAATATTAATAAAACATTCAATGGATAAAATATTTTTATAGTCCCATGTTGATGAATCTTAGTAAACTTTATAATATTCAAATTTAATATCATTTTCTCTCTTTTCATTCATTCATAAAAAAATATTCTAATTTTATTAAATTAAAAATATTAAACAATAATGATTCCCCCAATTAGATTATAACCATACATGTACCTCTCAAACTCTAAATAAATAATGAATACCTACAATAATAGTAACACACAAAGTGACATGCCATGATCATATATAAAAATTGAAACAAAACTAAATATTTAAAAAATTAAAACTATCTAAGAATTATTTAATTTTTAATCTACTTAAAAGTTATTTTATATGTCATGATCATATATAAAAATTGAAACACATTTAAACTATCTAAGAATTATTTAAGTTTTTTATTTACTTAAGATTTATTTTTTAATTTTTTTCATTTATCTAGAATTTTTTTTTTTTTAAAACATTTAAACCTTCTTATTAAATGTTTTTTTTTTCTTTATAAAATAACTCTTAAGTAAATAAACATAAATTAATTTTAATTTTCTAAACATATGTAATTGATCAACTACCTTATGATTTCCCATGGATAAATTAATTCATCTAATTATCCAAGAAAATGATATGGTGAATTTATTAATAATGATAATATTAATACATCAAATATTCCAACAAGTTCATGTGTTCTTCAATATCTTCCCTTTTTAGTTGTTTGGTTAATATAATAGGAAAAAGTTCTACATTTCTCTTCACATGTCTCCAATTAACACTTGGATTCCATAATCTTATGGAATGATAAGTTTGAATTATTTTGCCTTTCCCCTAATTTTTACCATGATGCTAAAAAATCAATCATGATAAAGCATGAAGTAAAAGATATATAATAACATGCATATAGTCAAAGATCTTAGCTCCCTCTATTGGACAAGAGATGAGTTTAAATTCTTGAAACTCGTAGCTCTTTTTCTATACTCTTCCATGCTTTGCTCATTATCCCTTTCTTGCAGATCTAGAATTTTTCTTCTTTCTTTTGTTCATGTTCCATATTTTTTGCTAAGACCCTTTATTGTAGGTTTGAATCTAGTATACTCATAGTTTTTTAGTTCCATGATCTATTTTTCTAGCTCTTTAGAAAGTTTATCTAACTCTTCTTTTGGAATGATCTCATTTTCTTTGATATTTGTGGCTTAACTCACAAGGTCCATTACAAAAGAATAAAAATTTATTTCTTCTCAAATTATTTCTAGCATCTGCATTCATCTTCTTTGTAATAATTGACAATGTGGTCCTCTAGTGGATGCATGATGTCCCTTCTTATGTGATTCTTCCTTTGATTTGTTCAAATATGGTGTTTTAGAAATTATTTATATATTAGTACTAGTTGCGGCTTTTTCGTTTTTGTATTTTTCCACCTTTTAATATTATCCATTTCAAGTAGTTTGGGAAAGAGAATTCTACATATTTTTGAAATGATAGTTTCCTTCAAATATTTTGATAGATTCTAGTAGCTTACAAACCTTAAAGTAAATTATTCTACTAATGATCTCAATGTAATTCCTTGAAGTGTAGAAATATAACATCTCTTTGAATCCCTCTAGGTAGAGTTACATATATATATTGAAGTTAGCAACAAGATATGATAACTCCACGATTTATAGGATGACAAGATGAAAAATTTGATACCATTGCAATAACCTTAATGATTATTTTATGTAAAAAGTATTTTAATATTTTAATTATAACTTGTAAAAACCCATATTTCTTTACAAATTATACGTCAACATTCATAATCCAAAATGAACAATTGAAAATTTAGAAATTTTCTTACTATTTCAATGAATTATAAGATTACATCCAAATACTTTGTAATAATGGTAGGGTTAATAGTTACAATAATAACAAAAAAAATTAAACTACATTGTTCAAATCCACAATAACTAAAAAGTATACAAATTTTATGTAGGTATGATTTACCATGAGGAAAATTCATTAATGACCTTAGAATGAGATCATTTTATAGGTGTAAAGGGGTTTCATCCTCTAATCCTCAAAACCAAAGGGTTTTCATCTTATGCTTTCCAATAGATCTAAGGGTTTCTATCCTCACATTTGGTTTCTTGAGCACATGTTTAGAATAATTTTACAAGTGTTTTTTTATGTGGATAATATGAATAATAATCTTTGATTGGATTTTTTCACTCTTGATATCCTTCCAATTAATGATTGGTATGTGATTTTTCCAAAATAACAACTAAGATTACATAAGGAACAAGGTAGTAGAGGATGCAACCACCACATTAATGAAAACATGGCTATATTGCACCTCTAGCATTGTGAGTTCATGTGAAATCATTACCTTGTTATTTAAAACTTATTTTTGTATAGAGAAAACCCTTATGCAATAGTTTCAACATTAAAATTGGTCATTAATGGCACTCTAGGGTGCACAACAAGGAATATGAGAGTAAATAGTGTGAAAAGGTGAAAATATCAATTTTTTTAGGTTGGAAAAAACTTAAATCTTATGCCACATATTGAGGGTCAATGTTTGGGAGTATAGTACCCTAGATACCCAAAATTTTGATATAATTGAGGTGACATAGTTTAATATGTTGGGGATTAGAGTTTGGGGGTACCATGTATAAGGTACTTGAGTTAGGTAAAGGTTGAAAATCCAATATTGAAAGGTAATTTGATGTAAGTGTTGGGGAGTTGGGGTCTAGTCTAAAGGCATATTGGTAAGCAATAACACAAAAATATGATAAAGCTAAGTAAAAGTGGGGGGGGGGGGGGTTGAAGGAAAACGATGTTGAGAAGGAGAACTAAAAAAAAGTGGGGACTAAGGAAATAAATAAACTTAGAAGGAAATTCATGCCACAGTGGGAAAGTCTGATATCTCAATAGGAATAAAGGAAACAATGAAGTTATGTAGAAAGGCATGCTAGGATAGGGACATCTTAACTTTTGATAGGAATAAGGATTAACAAAATGCTGGTCAAAAAGGCATGATAGGATGAGAAAGTTCAATGTAAAAGGAAGAGTTTGAGTAAATGATATGATAGGATGAAAATATATGAAACTTTAAAAACTTGCACACTTAGAAAATTTAAAACACCTACATACTTAGAAAATTTTGAAATTAATGGACACATGAGAGATGAAGAGGGAGAAAACATATGCACACTTTGATAGAGGTAGACATTATAAACAAGAAAGAATAATTTTCTCTCTAAACATAAATTAATGGGAAACGAGATATTATATTATTTAACTTTTGTTAAATAAAAAATTAAAATCTTCTAAGTAAATAATTTTTATTTATTTTTATAAAATAACTCTCAAATAAATAGAAAACTTAAGTAATTCTTAGATAGTTTTAACATTTTAAAACATTTAGTTTTGTTTCAATTTTTATATATGATCATAACATAAAATAGTTCTAAAGTAAATAAAAATTAAAAGTTTGATTATAATCTAATGAAAAGATCATTATTGCTTAATATTTTAAATTTAATAAATTCAAAAAAAATTATTGTTTAATATTTTAAATTTAATAAATTCAATTTTATTTTTTTTTATGAATGAAGAAAAGAGAAAGAAAATGATATTAAATTTGAATATTATACATTTTCCTACCATTCATGTTCATCAACGTGGGACTATAGAAATATTTTGTCCATTGAATGTTTTATGAATTATAACATTTTGAAAGTTGTTTATATTTTTATGTTAGCATCATATTTATTTAAAAATTATCTTTCCACAAATTATTTTAATAAGTATTATTGAAATTAGTTTTTGTTGTAATATGTTAGAAATTATAATTCATACTAAAGTACTATTCATTGTTGTTATTTTATTTTTTGGACAGTTTTTTTATGAGATTTCAAATTAAAAAATAACTATAAATAGAAATAACTCTTCATTAAATAAAATAAAAAAATTTCCCCAATAATTGTAAAATAAAAAATAAATTTTAGATAAATAAAAATAAAATATAATAGATATTATTGTATCAACAATTTTAATATTATTTAAAAAGTAGGATAATAATATTATATAAATATATTAACATAAATGTTATCATATTAAAAAAATAATGTATATTATTGTATCAACAATATACAATTTTAATTGGTATACAAAAATATATTTTAAAAATAAAATAATACAAAAATATATTTTAAAAAATTAAAAATTGAAAATAATTCAAAAATAATTTCTTATATATATTTTTTTTCAAAATCATTCATTGTTTATATTTATGATTGTTATTTTAAAAACTTGTTTCATTATTTTCCATTATATTATCAAATTATTTTTTAATTAATCAGTTAAAATTTTATATTATTTAAACACTCTTACAATCTCTAATTAAGCTCCCATACACCTAAATAAATAATCTCCTACGGATTAGGGTGGAGAGTATTGTTTTAAAATGCTGTGCAATATCTTTCCCTCGGCGGAGTAGTCGGCGAAGTATTTATAGAAAAAGATTTCCTTATTTCCGAATGGAATGTGGGAGTTAATAAAAACACATTACTTTACACGTGAACGGAGATGCAAAGTTTACTCAAACGGAAATCTCTCATAAAGCGGATAAAGTACGAATGTGTAGGTATTTATACTCAAGTTTACGTATGCGGGTGAAACACGTGAGAGAGGTTTTTAAGGTTCTTGACAACGATATCACGTATTCCTTCGCTTTCCTTCACGTGTCGGAAGGATTGTGGGGACGCCAGTTGGTATATGATTCAGCTACCCCACCGCCCTCCTAGTATAGATTCTATAAATTGAATATTATATCTTTATTTCATCTTCATAATTGATGAAACATGTGAAAAAAGTTTTAAGTCCAAATTATAATTATTGTATTATAATTAAATTTTAATAAGTTTTAAATTTATATAGTAGTTGTAAATCCTCGTTGTATTATTAGTCATAAAATGAAATAATATTTTTAAATGATTCCATAAAAAACAATCTGGTCAATTGTCTTTTAATAATTATCTCTATTCCATCTTCACAAAACACATGTAAATTAGAATACGAAGAACACATTAGATGATATGTATTTTCAGTTTACAATATGAAGAACACACCTTTCTTGTATTTACAATCCCAATCACACCACCAACACCAACAAGATATATCCATGTGCATATTCTCCTACCATTGTTGTTCATATTTGCAAAGGAAAAATCTGAAAATAAGGCATTGGAAATAGTTAAATGCACGCCACATGCTTATGCAAGCCATCAAATTAGAATTAAAATCTACTTAACACTAATGCATTGCAAATTCTTATGGTGACATGCCAATATAACATCTGAAACTATCTCTACCCATATAATTTCAATTCTCTCCACTTGGCAAGCAAACAAACCAACATAGAAATGGTGGTAGAGCCTTTTAAAATTTAGATAATATAGCAAACCACTTCATATGGTGTTTACCAAAAGGTGGACCCTTTAGTATTAGATATGATCTTAATGCAAATTAAATTGTATTTTCCCTTGTGGACTACCATGTCATGTCAAATTTACAATGAGCAATCAAAAAAAGCATGAGTGATAATAGAGGCAAACTAAACGAGTGAAAGAACCCCAACAATGACTTGGAGCACAAATAAATGCAATGGGATACGCTAGAGCACACATGATCACATTTCAAGTTAGATAATAACATAGACAACTAGAGGATTTGGAGCACAAATAAATGCAATGAGATACACTAGTGCACCCATGAACACATTTTGAGCTAGATAATCACATAGATAAGAATGAAAAATTGAGACCTCATATTGGTAGAAGATTCAAGGTCATAGGATTGTGTGGGATCATGGCAGAGTATAAAAAATTGAAGTCAATATATTTTACAATAATGGTTTTTATAATGTATTAACAAATATGTTAAAATGGGCATGTATAAAAGTAAAAAATATCTCATGATTTAAATTGTCGAGATTAGAGCTCAAATTCTTATATCTAATATCCTAGATTATGTATGCATCTTACATAATGAAAGTATCTAACTTGAATAAATTTTGTTTCAAGATTACTTAAAATCTATCAAATGTGGATGAACTAGAAAGTTCCATCTAGTGCCTAGAAATAGCCAAATGTTTGGGTACAAATCAACCAAGGAGCCAAATGGTGACATATCACCACTACAAATTTCCTTTCATATTCTATAGAGAAAAAAAAATCTCCTTAGCATCAACATTAATCACGCCATTCATAATTTATTAATCATCACTTATTTATCATTTAGTGCCATCAATTATCATCTACCATTTATTATATATCATTTAACAAAATTTATCCATTTAATTATAATAATTTCCCCTTATCCATTTAATTATGTTGTATGTTATTATTTAATTAAATGATATCCAACTATACATTTTCAAACAAATTCCATTCTCATATCTTCATTCAACTCCTTTGAAATTCATCATCAGTTAACCCAATCTTCATTTAGAAACTTCTTTTTGTATCACTCATCACCATCTTCAAATATAAATTTATTCCTCATGATTTTCAATATTTCAATTCAATTGACTCCATATTAAGTTCAATTAATTAAAGTCTTCATTTTTTTTGAAAGAGGAAAAAATGGGTTCTATAGGGACCCGAAACCACAAAGTTTACAAATAAAAGAGATAAAATGTCAAAGATCCCGAAAATAGAGAGGCTAGAGAAAGGATGTTAAAATTACAAAGCAACAACCACCAAAAAAAGGCCAGCAAATGCCACAAAAAAGACTCCAAAAAAACCATAAAAAACACTAGCAGCAACTAAGTTTGGGATTTAAAAATTTCTGATGTCTTAGCTTCCATGTCATTCATCTCCTGAACCCCCTTCTTTAAGATCTAGATCATCTGGGATGTTGGAGGCACTTTCCTCTTAAGGTTGGCATAGGTCCTTTTCGATATTCCTTGGTCATCATTCTTGCGTTTATCCTTTTCCTCTTCCAGGTCAACAACCAGCGAGCCCTATTGCGACTTTTCCAACATTTTAGACATTGCATTAATGATAATGGCATTGTGCCTTACCATTCTATGGTTTTGTTCCACAACAATTTTCATATTGTTTTTTATTATAACAATTTCAGCTTCCAAAGTCTTGTACTTGTCCCCATTTTCATCATCTCCCAACCCAATATTGTTCTTTTTCCATTTTACTTCTTCATTGTTTAGAGTTGATAGCTTCAGTTCCAGTTCCTCCAACTTGCTATTTCGAACCTTGTTTTTGAGATTAAGATCATTGATTTCTTGATAGACCCATTTCATAACCCTGAAAATATCACCAATGCTACATCTAGCAAAGGCAAGGATATCTCCAAATTGATCCTAATCTAAAATGAGGTTGAAATCACCTAGGTTAGGGGAGTTGGGAAATTTGGTTCCAACATCTCTGACAAAGGCAGGAAGGGTAGAAACAAAATCTCTACTAGCTTGAAGGTTCTTTGTTTTGTCCTCCAGAGAATCCGTAGAGTAGGAAACCAACTTTTAGGTAGGGGATCCCTTGAGAACGGGTTTCTTTAAAGGGGCCAGGCAACCAAGGTAAATATTAGGGTTAGCTTTCATGTGCTAGGGTTTACAAAGTTGGGTTTTCTTGCTAGAAAGGACAAGGGATAGATGGACTTCAAAAATTCTCTTTGAGTTAGGCTTGGAGTGAATCTCCAAGCCACCACTATCTGTATCATAGTCTTCAAACACCGTGGAGGCAACCGATTTGGATAAAGCCGACAAGATTTGAAAATGTTCATAGATCAACCTAATAAGCCTAGGATGAAGAATAGGGAATCTCCTGGGGTTTTTCTTATGGTCTTCAAGGCTATTGCTCAATGAGGAGGACAAGTAATAAGGCAAAGAAATCCGTACAAGCCTATGATTTTATCATCTAGTTTCACCTTTCTCCCAAAGAGGATAACTTCTCCATTATTCTAGTTCTTCTCAAAGTACTCAGTGGCTTGAGGATCAAGCCCATGAAGTTTTTCCAGGAAAGGAACCAAACCTCCTCGCTCAACCTATTTCTAGACCTTAGCATTCCTCGTGTGCATTTCATAGATATTTGGCTCGATTCTTTTCCTATCCCCCCCATTCTCGCATGCACCTCACTGCAATCTCTACTAGTGTCGAGAACCTATTGCAAATTTATGAACCATTCCAATGAACCCACAAAGTATGTCACTTTTTCTTACCAGCTAAGTTATTTGACATAGCCCCATCAAATCTATTGATTTTGATGTACTTAGCCCTTTTCCCTATCATCATTAAAGATATTTACTTATTTCCCATGCATAACATCATAATCTAATAAGCCCCTAACTTCAACTCGAAGTCCCTGAAATTCTGCCATGTGTTCAAACCTCCTTGTTTAACCCCCTCATTCACAAAGTAATATGCCACACTATTAGCTTCCCTGTAGACATGGGAGATTTTAAAATTTTCAAATTTATCTAAGATAGATTTAGCATCTTTAATCCAATTCTTAATAGACTAGGAGGGTGGGGTCCTACCTAGGAGACAATCAATGTTGTTTTTGGAGTCCCCTTCAAGCCATAAATTTCTTATATTCAAATGCTATGCTAAATTTAAAACTTGAAAAGCTCCTATAGCCTCTACCACATGGTTGGTTTGAGAAGCAAGGGAAATGGCCACAACAACCAAAAAGTTACCATTTGAGTCCCTTAACACACCTCCACTTCCGGCCATCCCCAGATTGCCCTTCATAGTGCCATCAAAGTTGGTTTTTGTCCAACCATTTGGAGGAAATGTCCAACACATACCCTCCCTATCTTTCTTAGTTGGCTTGGATGCCTTAGATACATCCATTTTGAGATTCCAATCTTTGGCTATCATTATATCATAGGGAGTGCACACCACTACCTCAAGATTTAAGGCTTTTTGGTGAATAACATTGAGGTTTTCCTTTATTAGTCTTTTTTTTTTTTTTTTAAAGCATTAATCTTCGACATTTTGTTATCCCTAAAATGTCTGTTATTCCATTCTTTCCAAACTCTCCAAACAACAAAAGGGTAAAAAAAATCCCATAATCTTTGAATGAAGGTATTTTGAGATGGGACTTTCCATTGCAAAAATAAATCTTCAATGGACAAGGGGAACACCCAAGAAATGTTCCAGAGAGCGATAAACTTTCCCTAGATTGTAGCAACAAACGAACAGTGGAGAAAAAAATGGTTTGCTGACTCTACGTCACTCTTGCACAAAGGTAACATCTATTGGAGATTTGCAATGCCCATTTACAAATATTATCCACTGTGAGCACCTTATTTTGAAGCATAATCTAGAATAAAATGTTGACTTTAGGAGTCAAGTGTTTTATCCATGCTTTAGACCAGAAAGGAGGGGGGGCTTGACAAAGGGACATCAGATAAACAACTGATGAAATAGAGTAGTTACCCGAAGGGTTGTGCATCCAGACAAGATGATCATCCAACTGATTCTATCCCAATCTAACAACCATCAAGGAAGATTGAAGTAGAGCCAAATCCTGGCTAACCATACACAAATCCACCCAATCTCCTTCATTCCAATAATCTTTTACATACTATCCAAAAGTAGCTTTGCAAAACTCAGACCACCTATTGAATCTTTCAATTTTGATTAGGGGATCTTAAAAAGCCATCTATCCTCCTAGAACTTGGCTAGATTACCACTTCTAATGTGCCAACTAACCCCTGATTCCAAAATATTTCTACCAGCAATCATGTCATTCCAACAAACTAAACCATGGGGCAAACTAGGAGAATCCAACAAGGCTTTGAGGGACACACAATTGGTCATATAATTAATTTTTAAGATATATTTCCATTCTCGATCACATGAAAAGGATCTCCATATTTGTTTAGCAAGAAGAGTCTTATTAATTAGTCTATTTTTTCTCAGACCTAATCCCCCCAAGGATTTTGGTCTACATACCAAATCCCATCCTATTAGAGGCATCCTTTTTTCTCTTCCACACTAGACCAAATGAATCTTTTTTGGATCTTCTCAATGGCCTTTGCATATTTGGTAGGTATTTTGAAAAGGCTAAGTACATAAACGAGGAGGTTATGAAGAGAAGCTTTGAGGAGCTGAATTTTTCTTGCTTGTCTCAAAAGAGCTCCTTTCCATCCCACCAGCTTCTTGCTAAACCTATCAACCAGCAAACACTAAAAGGATTTTGGAGGTTTAAGGAATAGAGGTAGTCTAAGATAAGTAGAGTGTAAGGATTCCACTCTACAACCAAGGATTCTAGCAATCTTTATCTATCTATGCTTAGGGGTATTAAAGAAAAAAATGGAACTCTTTTGTCTATTGACCATCTACCCTATTTCCTTCTCATACACATCCAATATTTTTTTCAAAGTCTTATCCTCAGTCACTATTGCTTTTCCCATCAGCATAGTGTCATCAACAAACTGTTGGTGAGAAAAAATTAGATTAGTAGAAGAAGGTCTAAGACCTGAAAGAGATCTCTATTCAATCAATCTTTTAAGATTTCTTTCCAAGCTCTCAGCCATCATTGTGAACAAAATAGGAGAGATAGGATCACCATGTCTTAGGCCTCTTTAATTCTAGAAGAATCTTGAGGGAGATTCATTCACAATGATGGAAGTGGAGACAGTAGTAACTAGTTAGTTCACCAGCTGAATAGCTCTGCTGCTAAAACTAAACACCCTTAGAATTTTGAATAAAAACTCCCAATCAACACAGTCATAAGCTTTGGAAATATCTAGCTTAAGAAGAAACCCTTTAGTTTTTTATTCCACTAGAGAATGGATATTCTCATGAACAGTGACTAAAGAGTCCAGAATTTGCATTCTTGGAACAAAACCATTTTGTTGAAGGGATATCAACAAAGGAAGGAGAGTAAGGAGCCTTGACGTCAACACCTTAGATATGATTTTATAAAAAGAGTTGCAAAGACTAATAGGCCTAAATACCTCAAACTCCTTAGCTCCAGGTTTATTGGGAACAAGGACCACAAAAGTAGCATTCAATTCCTTAAGAAGACTTCTAGAACCAAAGAATTCCTTAACAACATTAACAACATCCATTTCAACAATCTCCCATAACCATTGAGAAAAGAACATAGGAAACCCATCAGGGCCAGGGGCCTTGTTTCCTTGAAAAGAAAAGACAACTTTCATAATTTCCTCCCTTGAGAGGATGGTGGCTAGCTTATTATTATCTTCCATGCCCACAACCTTAGGGATAGCCTCTAACAGAAAATATTGGTCATTATGGTTTATTTCCCCATTCGTCGAGAGAAGGTTGTTAAAGAAGATGACAACTTGCTTTTTGATATCTTCCTCTTCCTCAAATCTCTTGCTATTAAATTCTATGTGAGAAATTCTATTGGCAGCCCTATATTTTGAGGTAGACAAAGGAGCGTACTTGGTGTTTCTATCTCTAGCTAAAAGCCACAACACTCTAGATGTCTACCTCCAAAACTTCTCCTCTGTAGCTATAATATCATGCATTTTCACCAGCTGCTCATTTTATTTAACTCTATTATTTTCTATGTATCCTTCCCTCTGAATTTTATCCTAGATCTCTGAAATTTCCATTATGCTTTTTGAAGTATTCATTGTTATCCTCATCTCCTAGTAGATATTTCCCATGAACATTTATAAATTATACAGTTGTCCATTCATTGTTTTCATCATGATCAGTCTCTCTTATGCATGTTTATAATGTCAAACTTTAAAATCAATCCATTTAAAGCGTTTTTTTATTAATTTGAATTCACACTTATCCAAAGTTAATCAAATTAAATTTTATGAGGTCTACATTGAAGTTGTTAGACTAGAGTTTGGTTTGGTTTGTTGTTTAAATTCTTTCAAGTATTTAAAATTATTATCTTTTTATTTCCTTTCTTACACATGTAAACCCACCTACTAATCTCTCATCGGTTCCTTGGACCAATATAAATCATCCATGCATGTATTAAATTTTGAAGAAAAATTCAATGACATAACATATATATGAATAGAAAAAGTGAGGCCCAAATGGCCCCACTATTAGATTTAATAAACATTATGCAATTTATTAACATTCATAAGATATAATTAACGAGATCACACTAATTAAAATGTGAATAATATTTAGAATAGGATATCAATATCTACATTCAGATGTTTGTAAAATAAGGAAAGGAACTGCAACACATAAACCCTAAGCATGCTCCATCAGTGTTTCATCATTTTTTATTTTATTTAGTCAATTAATTTAGTGTATATTATATGCATAAGACATGTTAATATGGATTATGTAGGTTGTGTCTAAATCATATGACTTGTACTTTCTCATTTTGAAGGATATTTTATGCAAACATGTGACTACACTTCCTTTATCCCATTTAGGTTTTACATTCTCAACTATTAGTGGTGTATCATATATATGCCCACTTTTGGCTCTCATTTGATAAATCCCTCATCATTGTATATTTGCATTCTTTAATAGCATATAATTATTCTATCATTTTAGGTATCTTTCAATGGCTTTCATTTAATATCTTCGACAATTGGGCGTCGCATCCCTAGCAAACTCATATAGTTTAAAAAATATTTTGTGACTACTTGGTGATAATTATTTTGGAGATCTAAGTTGTAGATATTTTCTTTTCCTAAAAATTTGACTACAATTTTCTCTTGCTCAACATTACAACTTGAAAAATTAGATTCTCTACAAAAATACCAAAGTTGAGGGTGTTCCTCTTCATTTCTTTCTATTGTAGGTACATTTTAGACCTTGGTAAGGAAAGTCTAAGAAGGAATGACTGTATAGCTATGATTAAAAGAAAAACATAGAGCATGAATGACTTTACTTAAAATACGGTAGTTTTGAGAAAAAGAGAAATCCTTAGAAACCTACTAAACCTTTAGAACATATAAATCTAGATACTTATAATTTAAATTACATTTTTTTATGAGACAACTTATTGTTCTATACTTTGTTTGATTCACCAAGAGACTCATGGGCTCATAAGATCCCAAAAAATAAAAATAAAAATTGTAGACATTGATTAAGAAAGAATTGATATAATATATATACTCATACAAATGTGTACAACATTCATAGTATTCTCCTTGTATATTTAGGAAAAGGAAGAATAATAAATGTACATATAGAAGATTGAATACCCCTCCAAAATTGGTTAAAAATGTGGGCACACTTGGAAAAATTTGATGACACATGTAATGCATACATGATTTCACACAAGAAAAAGGAAAGCTATATATGTGAGATCAAGCACTATGTGAATAGGATAGCTAGGTAGGTTTGAAATAAAAATTATGTAGAACATATTTTAATACTAACACCCACCTTAAAGTGATGGGTAGGGAGAAATTGAAATGATAGAAAATCTCTTTCAACAACTAGGATTGATGAGGTACCCATGCACAAGTAAGTCTTTTACAAATCGAGTAAGGGAAAAACTCTTTGCGAAGAAACTTCCATCAACCCAAGCATAAGATGGAACCCAAGATAATGAGACAATCCAAATTGCTTTTGAGTAGAGAAATGCATGCATATCTCAATGTACATAACCCTCAAATGTTCTACTAGGTTGCGAGAAATATGAATGGTAGTGTAGTTATCACAACAAAGAATATGAATGGTAGTGTATCCAAATTTCTTTTTAGTAGAGAAATACTCTAATAATAAATATGAATGTTCTACTAGGTTGCGAGAAATATGAAATACTCTAAGCACGAGTGATAATAGAGGAGAACTAAACAAGCGAAAGAACATCGACAATGATCTGGAGCACAAATAAATGCAATGGGATACACTAGAGCACACATGATCACATTTTGAGCTAGATAATAACATAGGCAACTAAAGGATTTGGAGCACAAATAAATTCAATGAGATACACTAGTGCACACATGATCATATTTTGGCCTAGATAATCACATAGATAAGAATGAAAAAATTGATACCTCATATTGGTAGAAGATTCAAGGTTATAGGATGGTATGGGATCATGGTGGAGTATAAAAAAATGAAGTCAATATATTTTACAATAATCATTTTTATAATTTCTTAACAATGATGTTAAAATGGGGCAAGTATAAAAGTAAAAAATAGCTCCTGATAAATTGTTGAGATTAGAGCTCAAATTCTTATATGTAATATCCTAGATTATGTATGCATCTTACATAATTAAAGTATCTAACTTGAATAAATTTTGTTTCAAGATTATGTAAAATCTATCAAATATGGATGAACTAGAAACTTCTATCTAGTGTCTAGAAATAGCCAAATTTTTGGGTAAAAATAAACCAAGGAGCCAAATGGTGACATATAACCACTAAAAAATTCCTTTCATATGCTATAGAGAAAAAAAATTCTCCTTAGCATCGATGTTAATCACACCACTCATAATTTATTAATCATCACTTATTTATCATTTAGTACCATTAATTTTCATCTACCATTTATTATATATCTTTTAACAAAATTTATCCATTTAATTATAATAATTTACCCTTATCCATTTAATTATACAATACATATTATTTAATTAAATGATATCTAATTATAAATTTTCAAAAAAATTCCATTCTTGAATCCATTCATTCAACTCCTTTGAAAGTAATCATCAGTTAACACAATCTTCATTTTAAAGAAACTTCTTTTTGCATCACTCATCATCATCTTCAAATATAAATGTATTCCTTATGTTTTTCAATATTTCAGTTCAATTGACTCCATTGTGAGTTTAGTTAATTGAAGTCTGAATTGTTATCCTCATCTCCTAGTAGATATTTCCTATGAATGTTTATAAATAAAATTGTCCATTCATTGTTTTCTTCATGATTAGTCACTCTTATGCATGTTTATAATGTCAAACTTTACAATAAATCCATTTTAAGTGTTTTATGATAATTTTCATTCACACACATCCAAGATGAATCAACTTAAATTTTGAGATTTTCATTAAAGTTGTTAGACTAGAGTTTGATTTGGTTTGTTGTTTACACTTTCATGTATTTATAATTCTTGTCTTTTTATTTCCTTTCCTACACATGTAAACCCACCTACTAATATCTCATTAGTGCCTTGGGCCAATATAAGTCATCCATGTGTGTTTTAAATTTTGAATAAAATTTCAATGACATAAAATATGTATGAATAGAAAAAGTGAGGCTCAAATGGCCCCACTATTAGATTTAATAAAAATTATTCAATATTAAATGTGTCTAAAATATAACTAACGTGATCAAACTAATTCAAATGTGAATAATAAGTATAATGGGATATCAATATCCATATGTAAACATGTTTAAAATAAGGAAAATAACTTCAATATATAAACTTTGGGCATGCTCCATTACTGTTTCATCAATTTTTATTTTTAGTCAAATAATTTATTGTATATTATATGCCTAAGACATGTAAGATGGATTGTACAGGTTGTTTTTGCATCATATGACTTATAATTTTGTAGGTTTAAGGAGGTTTTATGCACACATACTTCCTTTATCCCATTCAGGTTTTACATTCTGAACTATTAGAGGTGCATCTAGTATATGCCAACTTTTAGCTCTCATTTGTGAAATCCCTCAACATTGTATATTTTATTTTTTTGAAAACATATAATTATTCTCTCATTTTAGGTCTCTTTTAGCTTTCATTTAATCTATTTGATACTTGGTGGTTGCATCCTTAGAAAACTCATACATTTTAAAAATATTTTGGGATTACTTTTTGATAGTTATTTTGGAGATCTAGGTTGTAGAAATTTTATTTTCTTGAAAATTTCACTACACTCTTCTCTTCCATAGCATGATTACTTGAAGAATTACATTCTCTATAGGAATACCAAATTTGAGGGTGTTTATCTTCATTTCTTTCAATTGTAGGTACATTTCATATCTTGGTAAAGAAAGTCTAAGAAGGAATGGTTGTATAGCTATGATTAACAAAAAACATAGGGAATGGATGAATTTTCTTGAAATATGGTATTTTGAGAAAAAGAGAAATCCTTAGAAACCTAATAAACCTTAAGAACATATAAATATGATACCATTAATCTCTTTGATACTTGGTGGTCACATCCTTATAAAACTCATACATTTTAAAAATATTTTGTGTTTACTTTTTTATAGTTATTTTGGACATCTAGGTTGTAGATATTTTATTTTCTTGAAAATTTGACTACACTCTTCTCTTGCATAGCATGATTCCTTGAAGAATTACATTCTCTATAGAAATAGAAAAGTTGAGGGTGTTTCTCTTCGTTTCTTTCTATTGTAACCTGTGCATTTCGGATCTTGGTAAAGAAATTCTAAGAAGGAATGGCCGTAAAGCTATGATTAACAAAAAACATAAGGAATGGATTAATTTTCTTGAAATATGGTATTTTGAGAAAAACAAAAATCCTAAAAACCTACTAAACCTTAAGAACATATAAATATAGATACCATTAATATCTTCAATACTTGGTGGCCGCATCCTTAGAAAAATCATACATTTTAAAAATATTTTGGGGTTACTTTTTGATAGTTATTTTGGAGATCTAGGTTGCAGATATTTTATTTTCTTGAAAATTTTACTACACTCTTCTCTTGCATAGCATGATTACTTGAAGCATTACATTCTCTATAGAAATTCCCAAGTTGAGGGTGTTTCTCTTCATTTCTTTCTATTGTAGGTACATTTCAAATCTTAGTAAAGAAAGTCTAAGAAGGAATAGCTATATAGCTATGGTTAACAAAACACATAGGGAATGGATGATTTTTGTTGAAATATGGTATTTTGAGAAAAAAGAGAAATCCTTAGAAACCTACTAAACCTTAAGAACATATAAATATAGATAACATTAATCTCTTCGATACTTGGTGGCCACATCCTTAGAAAACACATACATTGAAAAAATATTTTGGGATTTCTTTTTGATAGTTATTTTGGAGAGGGTGATCCCACAATAGTGGTTTACAATTTTTGGTGAAACTGGACACTAAAATAATTTTTTAAACTAAATATTCACTTTTGGGCACCTATAGCAGCTAAACCGTGAGGAATTTGAAGATGATGTAAACTAGAGTTTCGTGACATTTGTCTATAGATTCTAAATATAATTTTTTCAAAAATTTTGGCATTAGATTGTGCTTTTTTTCCCATCTCCCTCAAAAACTAGTTTTTCTCAGAAAACAACATTTTTAAGTAGTGACGCTCACCATATAATGTATTATTTTTTTTCCATGAAGGATAAAATTCTAATTCTTTCAAATTTAGATTTGTAACTCTGATATCTAGTGCTTCCACTTGGTTAGATAGTTTTTTATTGAATATTTTTTCTTTAATCAAGTGTCGAAATCAAACCAATTACAATCCAGACATAGCGCGATCGTATAACACATAACCTTTATTGTATGTATCAAAATTCAGTTTATTTTTCTTTGTTGGATTAAGGACTTCAATATATAGTGCACTCATTTTTCAAATTTTTTTTTTGATAATCTGCTATTTTTCCACATGTGTACAACAAAGAGCTTGATTTTCAGTGAAAATCCTACATTCAAAAGAAATAAAAGATAAATATAATAATTAAATTAAATTTATTTAAAATTATACTTTTTGGGAAGCTTATAATAAGGACTACATACTTACAATTTTTTTTTTAAATGAATTCATTTGATCCCCAAAAAGGTAAATCAAATGTGGTTTTTTATCAACATTTTGATAGGTGTAAAGAAGATTCCATTATAGGTATGGTTTAAAACTAGTGGGGTTCTATCCAAGGTGGTTTGATTTAAGGTCATTTGATAAAACTCTCTTCAATTAGAATACTTTAAATGGAAATTTTTAAGGCTAAAATCATTATATTTTCTAAAAATATGTGATTTCAGCAAAAATCAAAATCTCCTAGAAATTGTAAACCAACTTTGTGGGATCACCCGAGATCTAGGTTGTAGATATTTTATTTTCTTGAAAATTTTACTACACTCTTCTCTTGCATAACATGATTACTCGAAGCATTGCATTCTCTACAGAAATACCAAATTTGAGCGTGTTTCTCTTTGTTTCTTTCTATTGTAAGTACATTTTAGATCTTGGTAAAGAAAATCTAAGAAGGAATGGTCGTATAGCTATGATTAACAAAAAAAAAGGGAATGAATGAATTTTCTTAAAACATGGTATTTTGAAAAAAAAGAGAAATCCTTAGAAACATACTAAACCTTAAGAACATATAAATATAGATACCATTAATCTCTTCGATACTTGGTGGCAACATCCTTAGAAAACTCATACATTTTAAAAATATTTTGGGATTACTTTTTGATAGTTATTTTGGAGATCTAGGTCGGAGATATTTTATTTTCTTGAAATTTTGACTACACTCTTCTCTTGCATAGCATGATTACTTGAAGCATTACATTCTCTATAGAAATACCAAATTTGATGGTGTTTCTCTTTGTTTCTTTCTATTGTAGGTACATTTCAGATCTTGGTAAAGAAAATCTAAGAAGGAATGGTTGTATAGCTATGATTAACAAAAAACATAGGGAATGGATGAATTTTCTTGAAATATGGTATTTTGAGAAAAAAAGAGAAATCCTTAGAAACCTACTAAATGTTAAGAACATATAAATATAGATACCATTAATCTCTTTGATACTTGGTGGCCACATCCTTAGAAATCTCATACATTTTAAAAATATTTTGGGATTACTTTTTGATAGTTATTTTGGAGGTCTAGGTTGTAGATATTTTATTTTCTTGAAAATTTGACTACACTCTTCTCTTGCATAACATGATCACTTGAAGCATTACATTCTCTATATAAATACCAAAGTTTAGGGTGTTTCTCTTCATTTCTTTCTATTGTAGGTACATTTCAGATCTTGGTAAAGAAAGTCTAAGAAGGAATGGATGTATAGCTATGATTAACAAAAAACATAAGGAATGGATGAATTTTCTTGAAATATAGTATTTTGAGAAAAAAGAGAAATCCTGAGAAACCTACTAAACCTTAAGAACATATAAATATAGATACATATAATACAAACTACTAATTTTTTAATGAGACAAATTTTTGGGAGATTGTTGGCATGTGGTGATTGATCATGTAATATTTTACACTATTCATGTATCCTCATTGGGTTCCAGGGCCAGGCCGGGCCTTGGGTGAGTGTTCAGGGGTGGCAACACCCAAGAATTTTTTTTCCAGTTTTTCGCTTTGTCATCAACAAAAGAAAAAAAATGACTTTGTAGAACCCTAATTCTGGAAGCTTCTAAAAAGCTTGTTATAAGTGGTTTGGATGGGAGTTGTATTGGGGCATTATTAGAGAGATTATAATATGTTTTACACTAGATAATGAAATCATTAGATGGATGTGTTTTTGTAGATGTAGCTTGGATTGGGTGAACCATGTTAAATTCTCTATGTTGTCTTATTTCTACTATAATTTTTTGTGTGTTTTATTGATCAAATCTTTATTTAATTGGTAGATATCTACCTTCTAACCCTAACAAGTGGTATTATAGCGGGTTGTATTTAATTATATTCTACAGGAAAGTCTCACAGTTCAGTGGGAGCAATGGTAGACGAGGGTAAATTGAAGGTAGATAAATTCAATGGGTAGAACTATCAGTTATGGAAGATGCTGATGGAGGATTATCTCTATCAAAATGATTTATAGATGATATTGGAAGGAATAGCCAAGAAACTAGCAACAATGAGTGATGAGGATTGGAATCTTCTAGACAGAAAGGCAATGGGGGGAATTTTTTTATGCCTGGCATAATCGGTGGCATTCAATATTACAAGAACAACGACAACTCAAGATTTGATGGAAGCCTTGGTGAAGTTATATGAAAATCCTTCTACTTTGAATAATGTATTTCTTATGAAGCATTTTTAATATGAAAATGGTAGAAGATGTGTCAGTTTTTTATCATTTACATGAGTTTAATATGGTTACCATTCAATTAACTTCTATAAATGTAAACTTTGATGAAGAAGTTAAGGCTCTTTTGATTCTACATTCTTTTCCTGAAAGCTGGAATAGCTTGATAATGGTTGTTAGAAATTTAGTTTCTAGTTTGAATACATTGAAATTTGATGATGTTGTTGGTGTTATTTTGAGTGAGGAAATTCATATGAAAAGCTTAGGTGGAACATCCACATCAAGTAGTGTTTTGAATGAAGAAAATAGGGGTAGAAGAAAGGAGAGAGGAAACAATTCTGGAAGTCATGGGAAGTCACAAGGAAAATAAAAGGACAAAAGGTCCCAATCTAGAGACAAGAGGGATTGTTGGTATTGTTGTAAGCCGGGTCATTTAAAGAAAGATTGCTGGTCTTAGAAAAATAAAGGAGAGTAAAAGGAAGGAAATAAAGAGGAAAATGTGGTAAGTAATAAATCTGATGAGGATGCTTTGATTCTTTCCCTTATTAATGCTCATGATTCTTGGGTGTTAGATTAAGGGGCTTCATTTCATGCTACACCCCATAGAAGTTATTTTCTTGATTATGTCCAAGGGGATTTTGGGATGGTTTATTTGGGAGATAACAAACCCTATTATATTTTTGGAAAGGAAAGAATCAAGAGTAAGTTGCAAAATGGGAATCATTGGCTACTACATGAGGTAAGGCATGTTCCAAAGCTAAAATAAATTTAATTTTAGTAGGGAAACTAGATGATGAAGTTTTGTTGGTACATTTAGCACTTGATAAAAATTGGAAGGTTACAAAAGGTGCCTTAGTGGTAGGAAAAGGTGTGAAAGTAAGAACCTTATATCTTTGTGCAGGTCATACTGTTCCTTCTAGTTTAACTATTGTAAATAAAATTCAATGTTTAGGAACAATTGTTGTAGTTTAGTAGGTAGAAAATCAGATAGTTGCTATGGAATGTAAATCAACACTATTGCATAATAGACTTGGGCATATGAGTGCAAAAGGTATGAAAGTACTTTATTCAAAGATTGTTTTATGAGGTCTGAAATGTGTTAATATGGATTTCTGTGAAAGTTGTGTGCATGGAAAACAAAAGAGAGTTAGTTTTCTCAAGGATGGGAAGCAAAATAAAGATGAGAAATTGGATCTTGTGCATATGGATGTATTGGGACTAGCTCAAGTATCTTCTCTTGCTGGCTTTCATTATTATGTCACTTTTATTGATGATGCAACAAGGAAAGTATGAATTTATTTCCTTAGGTAGAAATCTGATGTATTTGAAACTTTTAAGAAATGGAGAAGCTTGGTTGAGAATGAGATAGGTAAAAAGTTAAAATGTCTCAAATATGATAATGGTGGTGAGTATTGAAACAAAGAGTTTGCAAATTATTGTTCCTCTAATGGTATTTGTATGTAGAAAATGGTTCCAAGGACTCCACAAGAAAATGAAGTGGTTGAACACATTAATGGAACAATAATGGAGCATGCATGGACTATGAGATTTCATGTTGGGCTTCCTTTTAAACATGTGGGCAGAGGATGTAAACACTACTATTTATTTAATCAATAGGGTTCCCTCTAATCCTTTGGGTTGTGGTATTCCAAAGGAAGCATGGATAGGTAAGAAGGTGAGTTATTCTTTTCTCAAGACCTTCGGTTGTGAAGCATTTGCACATTAAGATTATGAAAATAGAACCAAGCTTGATGAAAAATCAAAGAAATATATATTTATTGGATATGGCATTGATTGTAATGCCCCTCCTTGGTTACCGTTATAACAAAGTGTAATGAGTAAAGTTAATCAAATTTTTTTTTTTTAAAAGTTAATTGATTACACAAATGCTATAAAGTTTCCAAGACAGTGTTGCATAAACATATTAAATAAACTCAACACATTATCATAATTCAAGTACATAACTAATATCATGAATGTTCCAGTTTACATAACTTAATATAATCAAATAACCAACTGAACAGATTACAAAATGAGAGATTTCAACAAATCTTAATACAACAATAAGATGATATAGTAAGTACACTCTTATACAAGAGGTGAGTTTACAAAGTAGAAAGTGATCACCACACAATTGATGTCCATATCCTCGAATATGCTTCGCATCCACAGTCATGATCCAAGAGGTAATTGGAATCTGTTGCAAACATAGGATCATCTACAAGAAAATATAAGGAAACTAGAGCACGGTTTCCTCCCGACCATGTGAAACCTGAAGGTCCACTCCCTCTGTGCTAGGAGATATTTGACAGGTCCACAAACAAAGTAGATAGAACATTACATTTATAGGGTTTACAAATTCAAATAGATACAATTCAAGTAACAAATCTTATCAAAATAGAAAATTGAACACAAGAAAACACCATCATGGTATAGACTAAGAGTGTCATCACACCCTCGGGATAGGTTACCCTGGTGAACCTTCCTAGACTACCGGCCCTCTCTCCAAGAGTTACCCTGGTAGTCTCTACCGATTCCCGGCCCCTATGCAGACTAATGTGGAGTCGACACATCTTTCAAGAAGACAAGATGGCGACTTGCCATTCCAGGCCTTCTCAGCCTTTTCTCAACCTAAACGAGCGTTAAGAAGTAGGCAAGCCAAACATTATTTGATATAGTATTTACAACTACCCAACCCCTAATACATTAGTTAAGTTTTCACTTGGATTATCACACCTACGATAGGTTACCCAGATAATCACTTCCGGATTTCGGCCCCTACCGCAAGCCACTCTTCTATAACATGACTCAACATAAAAATCTAGGGGTAGCTATCAAGCGTAAAGTTCAAAATCACAAAGTTTATGTTCATCGCTATAGACCAACCAAAATTTCAAGGATGCCTCAATATATAACGACGAAATGAGCAAAGCTATAATCCCCATATAAAAAGTACTTGTAACAGAGCAATATGATCATTACATATTTTACTTAACAATACCTTTTTACTTCTCTTAAATTAAGGAAGATCTACTTAAAAATCCAATAATATTACATTTTCGTTCTTATAATATATACATTTCTCATCAAATACATTTATTTACCCTTCAGGAATTAAATGTTTAAAACAACAATCTATTGATATTATAAAATGTCCTACATTTTATTATTTTAACGATGATAATTATCCTTTAAGTATAATATAAAATCTTTATACTTGTAAATCAACCATGGTAGAGCTATTTACTTTAATTATACACTAATATATTTAAATATATACATAACTTTAGAACCGCTTGAAGATTCAGTTCCAGAAGAGTCTAATTTTAAATCATAAATTCAAGATTCTATTTGTCCATAAAAGTCTAAAAAAAAAAAATATATTACAGTTAACTATTGATAACTTCGAATGCTATATTAAGGTGTGTCGAATCTGAATTCTTCAAAGATATTTTCTAAGAAAATCAGTAACTACTGATTACTACACTAGCAAAGACTAAAAAGAATTTCGCCTAACAATTAGCATTGTATTTAACTAAAGACGCAGCAAAAACTCTAACAATTACAGATGGATGATTGCATGACAAAAATTCTATTTTATGATATATTTTAACTCCCTTGACAGCAATACTAGACATGGGCGGTGATGATTTAAACAATGAAATTAGTTCAAGATGCTACATCAAGGCGCTAAGATTCAGATTGAAGATATATTTTTTTTATAAGTTTATAGTCATAACTTCATATTTATCCAATTCCTATGCCTAATTTTTATATTTCTACTGGTAGTTTGTAATGTGTTAACTGTCACTGGTTTCCCTTTTGCAAGCAATAGAAAATTCTCTTTGCATTTAAGAGTGTTAGTTTCAGATATTATCATGACTGTAAAATATATTCAAGTTTCCATTCACATATATCGAAGTACAGATTTTTCCAGCGTAGTATAGGAAACATACTAAAATTAGAACATATAACACATGCTATTGACAAGTAACTCAAGCTCAGAGAAAACTAGGGATGGACGTAGGAAGAAAATATTCAACTAACACGGTACCAAAGAAATTTCTTGGTAAACTCTTCTATTTCATAGCTACAGTCGGGCTTAATCTTTGGTATAGAAATTTATAATATTACCAGATTTTATGTTGAAGAGAAAAATGCTGACACCAGTAAACTAATTTGTGCATCAACATGGAGAACTTTAGTGGCAGAAAGGTTTCAAATAGCATATTCTAAACGTATCGGCATAACCCATATATCAGCAAAGAGTATCTAATAAAAGTACAGGCGTTGAAGATATTAGTATGCAGTTTAAAGATTAAACCGTGCCTGTCCCTAACATTAACTAAGATATTCTCGTGCATAGTGCGATGGCGTCTACCCTAGAAGAAAATAAAACATAGTAAATTTGAAACAAACAAGCAACTTATTGGATAATATTATTTTAGTTTAATTCATAGATCATATACAATTCAATTCTTTAGAGTCTCAAAATCTGGTATATGCCTAGAGAAAGATATATGTCATTTAAGGATATAGCCTATAAAATAAATATAGACGTCTGATGATAATATTTGGCTTAAATATACATATGCAAAGGCACATATTTGAAATTAAGAATTAGTTTCAAACTTCAGGAAAATTTTTATGGAAGTACAGACTTATATTATGTGACCAGATAAGATTATTTCATCTAAAGGGAGAATAAATTAATTCCAAATTCATTTTTGTTTCAGAATTGAAAATTTCAGTTAAATTTTATAGATTTACAGAAGAAATCAAGTACCGAATTTAGTTCTTGAATTCATACACTAAATTCTATTTTCTTGAATCCTTTATGTCTCGATTTAAATATGTTTTCAGAAAAAATTATTTATCTAATCTAACATTTTCTTTGTTTTATATACAGGTTGATTAACCATTAATTTTCCACAGGATTACTTAAAGAAATTTACAGAAACTTAAAAATAAGAGATGAAAACCTGGTAATCTTTGAAAATCGTGCTGAAACAAGTTCTGAAACTTCTCCTGAAATATTACCCTCCTCCTCTTTTAAAGAAATCTCCTTTGTAAGTTACGCTTGTATCCCATAAAACTGGTAGTCTGGCTGTTGAAGCTCCTCAATACAACATTATATTGCCTAGTGGATTCACCTTTTAGGTATGCTCAAACTCTTTTATGCTGACCCTGTAAAGTTGTTTCTCTCTTTTTATGTATAGTTCAGGCTTGCACTTCCCATGAAGCCTTTTGAATGATTATCCAGCTCTTTTCTTTTTGTGCAGAGTTTGCCTCAGGGAAAATCCCGTCCTCCTTTCTTTGTACATAATCGTGCAATCTCCTCTCGGCAGGTTGGAGCTGGTAACCATACATAAAACAAGGGGTGATGATTTACTTTGCATGCCTCGGTGTCAACTTCACTTGCTATCACAGAGCACTATGAGTTCCAAGTAGGACGGCAGTTAGGGTTCAACAGAAACCCACGATTTCACTGCTCCTTTGATCACTCGTCCATCTCCAGGTCAACAAATTCATTATTACTGTTAATTTAAATAAAAATAGATTCCACAGGCACAACAACTGGCCCATAAAATAGTTGACTGAAGTAATTATGCTATACATTGGAAGCACCTCTAATTCCCTAAAGCAATAAGTTTTTCCCTAATATGGTCGACTAGTTAGTTGATATTTTCCCCCATTTCCAAATTACCAGTTCCAATAATTATCTCCATACCGATTTTTCCTCCCACATGCCGATAGATATTCATTGCTTATTGAACACTCCTATGCATAATATCTAGCATGACATCAATGCACTAATTTTCTTCTTTTTTTTAATTTTCAAAAAATAAACTTGTTTTCACTATCACTACGGACTTCACATATTCACAAAATTATGTGTGATTAAAATTTACAACCTAAGTTTTTCTAAATAAAAGTAATTTTCTCATTACATATATCCTTCAATTCATTATTTTAAACAAATACATAATTAAATGCCCGTCTCCACCAATTTTTTTTTTTTTATATATGCAATTCACGAACTAATTTACTCGCATAAGATAGATTGCATATTTGATCAAATTTCTCTTTTAATACACAATAATAAACAGATATACACCTATTTAACTCATAGAAATAATTTAATATTTACAAAAGAATAACATTACCAATTAAATAAATCAAAACTTATTAAATATTTGTATACATGGTCAAACAATTAAACACTAAATTTACATACAGAATTCACAACCAAGACGGTACGAATGAACATGACGAAACACAACTAATAAGAATGATAAAGACAAATACGATGACGATGATGACGACGACGGTGATAAAATGAAGACGACAACAACAACACAAGAAAAATAAAGATACTCATTCGCAAAGAATGATGGTTAAACACAGACCTGTCAAAATCTTCGGTCAACATAATAAGATTGAATTGGGGTACACTCAGACCTGACAAGCAAGTGGAGTTGTTACCCGGTACCTGTGTCTGCAGGAAAACATCAAGGTTAAAACATGTATACATATAAACTCAAGTTAGAAAACACACTGTGAATAAGAATTATAGCGTGGCAGGATACTCACGAATGAGTAATGCCACACTGTCTTCTTCACCGACACAAACGAACAAGATCAATAATATACAATCATATCAACATGATAAAATAAACAATAATCATAACCAATAAGCCATATCATGAATGAATCTATCATAGTATCATCAAACCAACATAACCAAATAACCAAGATGTCAATGTATCATCCTCAAAATCAAAACAACATAATATGAAAGTAATCTAAAGCATCTATCAAGAAAAAGCAACTAACAGTATGTCTAAGTTGGAGGGACACTACATTGATGAATTTGGTTATAGCCTTTGGGATTTTGAAAATAAAAAAATTGTGAGAAGCAGGGATGTCATATTCAATGAGAAAGTGTTGTACAAAGATTAGCTACAACAAAATAAGAAGAAATAAAATGATTATGTAGCATTGGATTATACACCAAATAGTGATGTTCCAGTGGTTCCTCATGCTCCACAACAACAACAACAACAACAAATGCCACAAACTCCAGTGAATGTTAAAGGATGTTCAAGAATAAGTAGACCTCCAAAAATATTTTCTCCCTTTTTATATTATGTTTTATTAACTGATGTTGGTGAACCGAAATGTTATGATGAAGCTATGTAGGTGGATCCCAAGCTTTAATGAGAGCATGAAATGGAAGAAGAAATGGAGTCCTTGCTGAAAAATTAGACTTGGGAATTATGCAAGTTGCTTGTAGGTAAAAAGGGTTTATAGGCTGAAAGAGGAGGATGAAGGTAAGAAAATATTTAAATCCACATTAGTTGTAAAGGGATTTGCATAGAAAAAGGGTGTCGATTTTAATGAAATCCTTTTTCAAGTTGTTAATATGAATTCTATTCATACTATTTTAAATATTGTAGTAGATGAAGATTTGAATTTAGAATAGCTTGATCTTACAATAACCTTTCTCCATGGTGATTTGGAAGAGGAAATATACATTGAACAACCACAAGGATTTGAGGTGAAAGGTTAGGAGAAATTTGTGTGCAAATTGAAGAAAAGTTTATATAGCTTGAAGCAAGCACCTCGGCAATGGTATATTAAATTTGATAACTTTATGGTTGAGCATGGCTAAAGTTGATGTAATTGAGACCATTTTGTTTATTTTAAGAGGTTGGATGATGATAGATTCATTATTTTATGTTTATATGTTGAAGATATGCTTGTAGTAGGGTCTAAGATGGCTCACATAAAGGAGTTAAAACAATAGTTAGCCAATTCATTTGCTATGAAGGATTTGGGGGAAAGAAAACAAATCCTTGGTAGAAGAAAACATAATTTTTTTTTTTTGTTATCTTAGGTTGATTATATTAAAAAGGTGTTGCAAATATTTCATATGGAGAATGCAAAAGTTGTCAACACACCTTTTCCTAATCATGTAAAATTGACTAGGGATATGTGTGCATAGACACAAAAGGAAGAAGAAAAAATGTCTAAGGTACCATATGCTTCAACTGTAGGTAGCTTAATGTATGTCATTGTATGCACAAAACTAGATATTGCACATGTTGTAGGAGTTGTTAGTAGGTATATGAGTCATCCTAGAGTTGAGCATTGGAATGCGGTAAAATGGATTCTCAGGAATTTGAGAGGTACATCCAATAAATTTTTATGTTTTGGGGGCTCTAATACTGATTTAAAAGGCTATGTTGACTCATATTTGGAAGGGGATATAGATACCAGGTGAAGTACCATAGGTTATGTCTTTTACAGGTTGTGGGACAATAATGAGTTGGATTTCTCAATTGCAAAAGGTGGTTGCTTTATCCACCAAAAAGGTAGAGTATGTTTTTTCAATAGAGGCAGAAAAGGAGATGATATGGCTACAACTTTTCATGGAATAGTTGGGAAAACAACAGGCTGACAATCACTTGTTTATAGGCAGCCAAAGTGTTATACATCTTACAAAGAATTCTACCTTGCACTCTAAAACCAAACACAAATAGTTGAGATATTATTTCATTCGGTCAGTGTTGGAGGATGGATTGGTAAAGCTAGAAAAGATACATATAGATGCCAATCTAGCAGACAATTTTGCAAAGGTAGTGAAAAGGGAGAAGTTGGCCTCCTCTTCAACTTCAGTTGGTCTTCATGGTTAAAAGTATAACAGAGTAGCAGGGTCCAAGGTGCTTATTTCTAGTGGGAGCTATAAGTGCAACGGTGTCATCCAGGATCAATCTCCAAGTGGGAGATTGTTTGGTGTGGAGCTCGATCAGTCTCTAAGTTGGAGATTTTTGGTATGTGGCAACTGTTCATACTATATTATGCACTCTTCATGTATGCTTGCTGGGGTCTAGGGATAGGTCGAGCCTTGGGTGGGGTTTCGGTGGTGGTAGCCCCCAAGAAATTTTTTTTCCCCATTTTTCACTTCATCACCAACAAAAGAAAAAAATTGACTTTGTAGAACCCTAATTCTGGAAGCTTCTAAAAAGCTTGTTATAAGCAGTTTGGATAGGATTTGCAATGGGGCATTACTAGCGAGATTGAAATATTTTTTACATTGGATCATAAAATCATTGGATGGTTACAGTTTTGTGGATGTAGCCCAGATTAGGTGAACCATGTTAAATTCTTTGTGTTTTCTTATTTCTACTATAATTTTTTGTGTGTTTTATTTATCTATTTTATTGATCAAATCTGCATTTAATTCTCAAATATCTACCTTATAATCCTAACAGATCCTAGCAAAATCAAATAATTTTTTCTAAGAAGAATAAAGGAAGAATTGATATAAGATATATGCTCATAAAAATGTTTTCAACATTTATAGTATTCTCCTTGTATATTTAGGAAAAGAAGGAAGAATGGAGGTGTGCACAAAAGATTGAATAACCCTCCAAAATTTTTTACACATGTGGGCACACCTAGAAAAATATGACGACACATGTGATGCATACATGATGTGAGACAAGGAAAAGGAAAGTTATATATGTGAGATCAAGCACTATGTGAATAGGACATATAGGTAGGTTTGAAATAGAACTTATGTAAAATATCTTTTCATACTAACACCCACATTAAAGTGATGGGTAGGGAGAAACTGAAATGGAGTGATCCCATAATATTGGTTTATAAGGTTTGGCCAAACTAGACACTGAACTGATTTTTTCTAACTAAATCTTCACTTTTGAGAACCTATAGAGGATAAACTATGATGAAGACGATGAAAACTAGTGATTTGTGGCATTTTTTCTATAGATTATAAATATATATATATTTTTTTTTTTGGAATTAGTTTGCACTTCTTTTTCCATCTCCTTTGAAAATTAGTTTTTTTCAATAAACACTAATTTTAAGGAGTGACGATCACCGTATAACACATAACGTTTTTATCATGAAGGATAAAATTATAATTTTTGTGAATTTATATTTGTAACTACAATATCCAATGCTTCCAATTGGTTTCATACTTTTTTATTGAATATTTTTTTCTTAATCAAGTTTCAAAAACAAACCAATTATAATTCAGACATAGGCAGACTACATAACACAACTTTTTTTGTATGTATCAAAATTCATATTTTTTTGTTGGATCAAGGACTTCAATATTTGGTGTACTCATATTTTTCAAAAAAAAAAATTCATAATCTTCTATTTTTTCTCATGTCCAGTACAAAGAGCTTGATTTTCAATGAAAAACCTACATTCACAAGAAATCAAAAATAAAGATAATAAGAAAATTAAATTTATTTAAAATTATATTTTTGGGAAGCTTATAATAAGGACTACATACTTAAAAATATGAAAATTAATTCATTTGATCCCCCAAAAGGTAAATCAAAAGTTGCTTTTTATTAGCATTTTGATAGGTGTAAAGGAGACTCTGTTATAGGTATGGTTTAAAACTAGCAGGGTTCTATCCAAGGGGTTTGATCCAAGGCATTTTGATCAAACCATCTTCAATTGTAAAGCTTTAAATGGAAATTTTAAAGGCTTAAATCATTATATTTTTTAAAAATATGTGATTTCAGCAAAAATCAAAATCTCCTAGCTTTGTGGGATCGCCCAATGATAAAAAGTTACTTTCAAAATTTGTGCCTTATGAGGTACCCATGTACAAGAAAGTCTCTTAAAAGTGGAGTAAAGGAAAAAATATTTGGGAATAAAATTCCATCACCCCAAGCATAAGCTAGAACTCAAGTTAATGAGAAAATCAAAATTGCTTTTGAGTAGAAAAATACTCTAATAAGAGAATTACATCATGAATGAGTTTTTGAACAAAATGCATATGTATCTCAATGTAATTCACCCTCTAATGCTCTACTAGGTTGTGAGAAGTATGAATGGTAGTGAAGTTATCACAACAAAGAATAGTAGGGTTATCAAGTGGTAGACCAAAATTTGATGACCCATCCTTCAGTAATTTATTATCATACTAATTTTATGCTCCTTTCATCATCATTTGACTTGATATCTCCATGGATAGTTATGTTATGGTCATTACATAATGTTGTCAACCTCTGATTCTACCATTGACTTTATTTTATGATATTTCATAAACATTGTTGATTTTGATTATGATTTGACACTATAACTATGGTTAATAATTAATCAAGTGATTCCATTCTATGCGATTCTCATGTTTTTATTAATTTATGATTTGATGGCTATAGTACATTTGTATATGCCATGAATTGATGATCGCATACCCTATAATAAATTTTCCATTTGGGAGAGAAATATTATCATGAAGACTAATGAATTAAGGAGTAGATATGTTATTTATTGAATATTGATTTTAAATGCATTAGATTTTCTTATTACTTCAACTTTGAATTTTTTATAGTAGACTAAGAATTACAATTGAGTGCACAGGAGATTTTGATTTCTAATGGAAATATGGTCAAATGGTAAACCCAATTTTTCTTAACCATTGAATTCGATCCTAGTCCATATGGGAGGACTAGCATCTTGTGTGATGTGAATTTAGTATTTCTTGATGTGAAATTTGGTTTCTATGTTTTGTGGGTGCATTATATTTTGATGTGTGGAATTAATGGATGTAATAGAATTATGTTAAGTGGGTCATGTGATGAAAGGAATTATCATCTATACTGTAGACAAAAATGAAACTTGATTGACATGGGAATAATTGATGATAAATTGGACTTAATGAGGCCTTGATTCAAGTGTTGTGAGACATTTTATGCATCCACACTAGGTCTTGGACACTTTCAAATTGAATAACATGCTTTTATTGGTGTCTTGTAAAGGTGTTGTAAAATACTTTCACTATTTTCTAGACTTAATAAACCCATTTTCCCTTAATTCACCATTATAAAATGTGTTTAATAGCATTATCATATCAATATAGAAGTCTTGTAAAATAAACTTAATGTTAAACTAGTGTTGTAATGTGTATTTCACATTCACATTGGTTCTTGTGCCTTTCTAGGCTACGTGGACCTAATTTGAGTGTTGAAAAGTGTATTTAATCACACTTTCACATTGAATTTTGTGTCCCAAGCCCTAATTGACCTTTACATCATCACTAATAGGCCCCTATTAACCCATATTGTGCATTGTGGGGAAATATTTGATAAAATACCCAATAAAGTTCCAATTTAAACATTATTTCCTTATCTCCTAGCATCTTAGCTAGAAAAATGGCCCCTATGTGACCCATTCACCATAGGTAGTGAATGAGTCCGATTTGGCCCAATTTTGACCTTTGAGTAGGAAATTTTGGAATTTAAGTTTAATCTTACTTCATTTCAGCCTTAGGGATCCAATTTTTAGGAAAATAAGGTGAATTTCCTTTAAAATAAACTCTATGAACCTTAAATCACATTCATTCTTCATTGTTCATCCATCATTCTTCCGTCTCAAGTCAAACAAGTTAGGGCTTCATGATTCCAAGGCATTAAGATAACAATTTTTAGACATTCAATGCTAGATTCTTCATGTTTTTCTATAGAACTTCAAGATTTATCATCACGGAAAGGTAATCAACTCAATTATTGAATGTTTCATTACATTATTTCTCTATTTTTGTTTAATTACCTAAAAGGGGTTTGAACAAAGCAAACCCCCATGCCTTAACATTCAACATTTCTCCTTCTTGTCTTGTGTGTTTGCAGATTTAGGTCTCTTGGAAGCTTGGAAATCATTGAAGATCAAGTTGAAAGATTTTTAAAGTCTTCTCTTCATTCAAAAAGTCAAAATATCAACAAAAATTCACTTTCAGGTTAAAAAATAAGAGTTTCGAAAGCGAACACCTATAGAGAGCCAAAGTGTAGACCGAAAGCTCTGGATTCCACTTTTGAATATTCAGAAATTCAAAAGTGGAATTATTCAACATGGTTGGTGAATGAGTCCCATTCCAATGCTATTTTATTGTTTTCCACATTTTTAGATACCCTTTCATTTGAAACAACTTCAGGCACCGTTTTGCAGAACTAGGACTGATTTGCCCAAAATAGTGAATGAGACCCACCAGGCCTAAAAATAAGCATTAGAAGCATTCCAAAAGTAATTTCTAGTATCCATCCATATTCTAGGTGCACACTTTCAGTTTTGTCAAGTTCTATTGCAATTTGCATTCATTTCTAAGTGTTTTTGCATTGCACAATGTGTTTTCAAACAAGTTACATTTCTTAGGTTTTGCATACTTAATCAATCAATTTCAATACTTAATTACATCCACATCATTTAATTTAGTCATAATCACATCATACATTCCCTTAGTTTGAATGAACCACCTAGATTTTGGGTGAGGGATCTATCTCTTTTCATTAGGTGAAAAATCCTAATTGAGCAAAAGAGACAGCATATCACACCCCTAAAATCTATGGTTCATCACCTAATTTTTTTATATTAATTTTATATTTTTAATTTTTGTAAAGTGAATTTATGTGGGAGTTTTCAATTTATTTAATCAATATTAAATTTTTATGTCATAGGAATAATAGTTGGGGTCATTTGGAAGATAAAAATTAATTAAAAATAGAATTCTAACCTCCTAAATTTGGAATTTTAAAAAATTGATGAAATTGAAAGGTTTTTAGGATGAGGGTGGGTGACGTGTCACCAACCCATCCCATCCTCTAGTTTGTTGTTGGTTTTGTTGAGTTGAGGATAAGGTCCTCCATGAATCTATATGGGTGAGGACACACAAAGGCCTATCTTGTAAGGGAATCTCCCAACTAAAAACACTTGGGAGTTTCTCAAAGGGGATAGATTCCATTAATAGCTCATAATTTTAAGGGTTAGTGCAAGATCTATCACTTCCACATCAAGGATGAGAGGATCACAATTTATATTTATTCTCCCCTCTAAATATGTTGAAGAAATTTTGCTTTTTGGATAAACAATTTTAATTATCTAGAGAGTGTATAAAGGAAAATATTGAGAATAGTTGAAGACTTGGAGAAGTTTGGTGTGGAGTCCTCATAAATTCATTCATTAACTATGTTGGAATAATAAATATGATGGGCTCTTCAATATTTTTAGTAGTAGTTAACCATTGATTATGGATGAGTTTATATGGTTTTGTGTAAATGTGTTAATAATGTTTGTACATGTATATGAAATTTCTATAAATTTGTGTTTTTGGTTTTTTTTTTTCATTAGATAAGTAGGGTTAAGGGCCTTTATCCCATAAAAAATCATAAAATAGTCCTCATGGTGAATAGATCAACCCAAAACAAAAATGATAATAAAAAATAAGACTCCCAACAACAAATCAAACCAAGGCCAAACCTATAGGACACCCACAAAGCTACAAACAAAAATAGTAGCCGAACAAAAATAACCACCCCAATGGTTTAAAATACTATAATTGCTGCAAAATGAACCTAAAACCTTTACAAGAAGGTTTTGATGGGACTCAAAACCTAAACCACCAAAACCAAAAAATCATAATTATGCTTAGAAAATGTTGTGACCATCAACACTCCTTGAGACAACAATCTCATAACAATCCTATTGCTCAAAGAACCAATTTTTGAGCCTTAAAAAACCATAGTACTGATGGAACAGAGAAAAACCATCATCCAAATTGCCTCTCCACCTCTATTCTCTATGCCAACCTCAATGGGAGAAATCAGATCCATAAAGAGATAAATGTGATAGAAATGTCTAGATAGTAAACCCATTAAAATATCAGCCTGAATCAATGAGGCAACAACTAACCAACTACTTAGAACAACCAAAGATGAGCCAAGTAAAATGGCTATCATAAAGTAGTAGAACACCAACGTACCCATATTTTTTAATAAATCTAGCACATCCAAACTCCCCACCTCAATAGGAGAGTTAAAAGAGCACAACTAAAGACTAAAACAATACAACTAACCTAAAGAACAAACCTGCTTAGTACACCAACCCAAAATCCACCTCAATAAGAGAGAGATACCCTCTATAAGAGAGGATAAAATGGAAACTCTTACCACTAGAGCCACCATTCTCCTGCACACTCAAGCTCCACATTAAATAAGAATGAATAGAAGAGAAGAGATCTTCCCACCACAACTATAACATCCAACTCCACCTCAATAGAAGTAGTCTCCACCTCTATAGAAGAACCCAATTTTAGAACCTAGCATAAAGAAAAAAATCTAGTACAAAGGGTTTTCACTGCATTCTTTGGTAGCACGAGCACCTAGTACATGAAGGAAGCCATTGAAAGCTCCCTAGAAAAAAGTAGTAAAAAAAAACACACTTGAGCCTTCAAGATGTACATTTGGAAAAATTTAGCTAGTAGAAAGAAGACTATAACATGAGTAGGAACAACCACCAAAGAGATGGAAACCACAACCTACATCTTCTTAGCCTAAAAGGGGTTGGAAACAACACACATCTTATATTTCTGGGACTTAAGGAGAGAAATCCCAAAGAATAACCCAACCAATAGAACAAACTCTAGGTGCAACCCAATCAACAAAACCCCCATCAACAACATAAGGAGGATCAATACCACATAGACACTCCTCGACAACATCAAGACATGCAAAAAGGGAGACCATTGGGGACACCTTCAACAAAATGAAACAATCTACCCCAAAGTCTAAAAAAATGCCCCCAAAGAAGAAGTAACAACCACTTGGGGAACACCAAAAGCTAGGGCTGGCCCAAGTGAAGCATACTAGCACCCAAGGAGAAAAACTAGACTATGCAAGCACCAAGAGAGATAACTAAAATCAACAACAAAGATAGGCCAAAGCCAGGCCAAATTCCAAGAACTAATAGCCGACATCCTGATAAGTAGCCAAGAGAGAGAACAGGCCATACCAAAGAAACAAAGCACCCAATCACAAAAAACATAAATACCAAGTCTTCCAAATCACGCAAAAGAGGAAACTCCACATGAAAAGAAGCTTCAAGTAGAAAAAATGCCTCAAAAGAAACCAATTGAAACATAGAGAGATACGAAGCCACAATCAGAGCTACCTTGGCCTTAATAGTATCCTCAACCTCATCAACAACCATTACCACTCTCAAAATAACTTCTGACTCAACAAGCTCTAAACCAGCACCATGACTAGCCAAAAGATGAGAAATTTATTTAAAATATTTCCTTTGAATATATAATAGTTGTAGGATTAAAATAAATCAGCAAGGTGGTGAATTCAATTATTAAGTAATTGACTATTCAAGGTAAATAAAATTGGGAAAATTAACTAATTTTTTATGGTGTAGGTCTCATCTTAGAGACTAGACCTTCATTCATTCATATAGAAAACTTTAATGGGAGTGACACTATGATGGATCACCATTAAAAAAAAATTTCATAGGAGACCTAACTTTACTAGGTCTACATCTATCAAAAATGTACAAAATTGGTTATTTCACACCCAAATATAGGTTTCGCTTCCCTCACCTTCTAGGTAACTTGTGTTTATGATTTCCCTACATGTACATTGTTAATGAGTGTGCACAATATATTGTCATGCTGAGCATGATCTTAGTTGATTAGTGTATTATTTAAGAAAAATATGAGTGGGTTTGTGGTCTATATTTACTTGTTAAAATATAGGCCCATGGAAAAATTAATTCATAACTTGTTATTGATTGAATCAAGCCTCCTAGCTAGCATGTACTATACCTTAATAGTGAGCCTCAATGGATGATAATTTAACATTGAATTTCTTCATAAAATAACATGAAAATTGACAACAACCAAGCAAAGAAACTAGATGAAAATAGACCTCCAATAGTTAACATTAGTAAACTAATGGGAGAAAATGAATCCTACTATATGGGAAGCTCTTAGTGTGTGTTGAATGAAAAAATGTGTAGTTCCTCTAATGTACCTAGATATACATGTTGTTTCCTTCCAATGACTCAAGAGGGTCATGGGAGAATTTAGTGACTAGCCAAATAACGAAGGTCATATTAGGATGAGTTTTCATCAAATACAAAGGACTACCAACTAACTATATATACTAAGTTACCATAAACATTAGGTGTGATGTAGGAGGCAATTAGAGTGATGCTTGACTAAAGAATTCTTATAACTATCTATGGGACAACTAATAAATATAGTCAATTTCATAGGTATATTAGTATATGGAGGTCCCTTCAATATATTTAGATTGAATGACCTTCAGACCAAGAAAACATTTTTGAATCTAGAGATTAGTCATGTTGAATTTCTCCATTAAAAGTATGTTGAATGCCTTAAGGCCTGGATTAGGAACTATCAAAGGGAATAAAATAATCTACATACAATACTAGCATTAAAAGATCATCTCCATGTCTCTAAAGATTTATCATGTAATCTGAGGGGTGACTAATTAAAACCAGATGTAAGAGAACAACAACAAATCTTCTTATATGAAGCCTTAGACTGGGCTTGTTTTTTACCACATAATCAATGTCAAAGTTGTCAATTTATTGAAGAGTTCAACACTAATTTTGGAGATAACTCTATGTGTAGATCTCCTCATTAAGATCAACATGAAATAAATTTCTCTTCATATCCATCTATAAATTAGCTACCTTTGAGATGTAGTAATATAAAGGACAAGGAATAAGGAATCCATCTCTGCTTGAGGGTATAAAGTCTTCAAATATTCAATATCCTCAATGTGTGAGAAACCCTTATCTATTAGATAAGCATTATATCTTTCAATAAAACCATCAACTACACACTTGGTCAAATACACCAACTTGCACTAGGAACCATATTTCCTCTTGTAGAGAGAGAGAGAGAGAGAGAGAGAGAGAGAGAGAGAGAGAGAGAGAGAGACAAAGGGAGAGAGAGAGGGAGAGAGATAATTAATTTGTTGTTCTTCATCAAGGAAGAATCCTACTCTTAAATAGCACAATCCCACTCTAGAATACCATAAGCCTCTCAAAAAATCTAATGATCAATTCTAATAGAGTGAATGGTAAAAACAATAATGTCATAATTATATGAGTGATTGTGGCCAAAACTTGTATTATCATCAACCAAAGATACAACCTCTACTACAAGCCCATTTAGGAAAATAATGAGTAGGAGGAGGTGGATTTGGTGCTAAAATAACAAGACTATAATATGAAGTATCCTCAAGTACTAAGGCATCATCATGCGATCTCGTTGTAAGCCAATGATTGCCATAGATTCATTTAATGTTTTCATATAGTCAAATTATTCATGTCTCCTTATAAATTATGGTTGGCCACTATACAATTTCTATAATCCTTTATGTTATAAGAGTTACTCAACTTTGAACTTCTAGGTGTGCTTATTGTGTGTATTTAGAAGTTTAATTTTAGGATACATGATAGACACAAAGAGAGACAATTGAAATTGTTCCTTATGACTTGCCACTATTAGTTATTGGTATAAATATGGCACCTAAAGAAAAAAATATAATTTGTGAGAATAATTGTGCAAGTTAAAAGCATAAATAAAATACGTTCAACAAACAAATTTTAAAATATTTAGGAAAAAATCATTGAAAAGTTGTAAAAAAAATTACATTAAAAATCCTCATATTTTTCATGTTTGTTTTTAATTGGTTAGTTTTGATAACATGGGAAAGATTTATTCTGGATTGAAAAAATAAAGAAATAGAAACTTTTAGACTTAAATGCTAGGTACAAGTATAAAATTTGGGGAAAACCATAGATATTCAAAAAATTCCCTATTTTAGAGCTCTATAAACTTACACATGTATTGTAGCACTATTGGGGTAGCTAGGGGGTGCCACCTCTTGGGTGGGTGGAGATTTAGGGGTTTAATACAATTTGATCAAAGACCTTGTTTTTTGACATCACATGCAACATTTTGAAGTACTAGAACAAGAAGAATTTTTTTAAAAATAAAAAATTGGGATGAATTTCATCCAAGACATCTATATAGGCAATCTGCAAGCATGCAATGATTGTATAACTATATGGCTGGGATTTTTTATAAATTATTCACATGATGGTGTAATATTTTGTGCAACCTAGATAATAAATTCCCTTACAAAAAAAAAAATGAACATGATAGTGAGAAAAACGTATTGAGTTTACTATCAATCCTTATGTTCTATGTCCCCCTTGATGCAATAGTGATGTTGGATTTTTAAAGGACAAACTATATGAAATTAGGTGACTTGACTACCACAAACAAGAGAAAAAAATTATGGATTCATAGCTCTAATATAGTGTTGGAGTCATCAAGAGACACATAGGCTCACAACATCCCTTTAAAATCAAATAAACCTTCTACAAAAAGATTAAGAAAAAGAGTCTATAATATCAATAGTCATATAAAGGTGTGTAAAATTTACACTGTATATGTATTAGAGAAGGAATGGGAAAGAAGATAGGAGTAGGAGACTACCTATGCTTCCGAAATTGGTGACACATGTGGGAGCACTTGGGACAAGTATCAGTAGACATATAGTGCACACATGAGGTAAGAGAAAATAAAGAAAATTATCTAAGTGAGCTTAATCACTAGTGTGAATAGGACAACTTTGGTAGATGTGAACTAGTAAGGTAAAGCCTCTTTTCACACTAACATATATAACTACAAATTTTGGCTATAGCTACTTACATGAAAAATATTAGCCTCGTTCTCTAAAAAATTATATGTTAATAATCATTTGTAGGTATGAATTTTTTCATAAAAAACACTCTTATCGGGGGATTTCAATGTGAATCTATTTAACTTTAGTAAATTTGAAGCTAATGAACATTTATAGTTAAATAAAATTATGTAGTTTTTACAATATTTTTCACTATTTTTTTTCAATTTGGAAGATCCATTTCTTATTATACCTTGGATGTGAGTGGTGAAACTTTCAAATACATTGATCTTTATGAAAATTATCTTTCAAGTTCTAAGCTATTGAAGAATAAGTACTGATACAATCATCATCTTCAATCAATGATTTAGTTTAAGTGGATGATTATTAAAGTCCTAATATATCTAAATAAAATCATGTGTATAGTTATCATATACATTATAATTTTTAGTTTTTTTTTGGGTTATTAGTATTGTATTTATTTAAACAATAAGGCTCGTATAAAAAATGCATAAATTGTTTTTAATTGGGATGCTAATGAAGTGATATATTTTTTTCAACTACATTAACAAGGCTTGCATAAGAGAAAATTTCAAATACTATACAAACTATATCAACATGTAAGAGATGAGTACCAAGCATTACAAAAACATAACAATTGCGAGATGCCTCTAGCATGTTGTAACATTGTGGTAGAAATAATAAAAGTACAACACTGATCAAATACTATAATAAGAAAATCAAATTACACTAACAAATTGAAGAAAAAGATCACTAGTTTTATATACCAAATCTATGTAGGACATTTAGGAAAGCTATATAATATCCAACCCCTATTAATTTATAAGTTATAGATCTATATAAATAGACATACAAATGAACTGTGGTGATAGAGAAAATACCACTACAAAATAAAATTATTAGTACTAGAACTTATAACTTGAAATCTAGATTAAAGAATAAATTTCCTCTCAACCCTTTTCTTTTCTATATTTCTACTAGATCAACTAAAACCTTGAATACTTGATGCTTAACCTAATGAGAATATGTGATGCTATCTCCAAAAATACAAAGAAGTTGTAATCCTCTATTAAAGTTGAAGCATATATTCTCTCAATTGAGTAGAGCATTATTTGGTTTCATATAATACCATCCCAATTCTTTAAGTGATTCTTCAATGAGATTGGTGATGACATTTAGAGCCTCTTCTTTTGAACATCTAGGATGGCCCCTCATATAACTCAAAATGGTAGAGGTGATCTCTCCATGGCACCTATCATCCTTCATGAACATTAAATAATTATGTTAATATTACAACCATAAGAAGATTTTTTTTCTATATTTATTGTTTCTATTCAAATAAAATAGCAAACCTCAAAATCTTGTGTATCAACAATTAAGTGTATACACATCCATATGAGCTCATAGAATCTAGATTTATTTTCGATAGCATCATCATCTAAAATATGTCTTGCTAATAGGATAGCATTGGATTCATCGAAAAAGTAACCCTTCTAGGTATGTACCGGATCATGATGGGCCAAAAAGTGGCAATATTATGGGTATTTGTAGGGTATGTGGTTGACGACCTTTTTTTACCCAATCTTGATGAAATGAAAAGGGTTTTTAGAGGAGATTCTCAGCTTTCCACCAATATAAATTATGCTTTAATTTTAATTTAATAAATAATTATTATTGATTTTCTATTAGAATTATGACTAAAGTCTTGATTGATAGGTTGATTGAAAAACATCTATAACTTTCAAATGGTATCACATTTTTTGAATCTAAAACATGCCTTACATTCTATGCTTCACATAATATAGGATTAAAAAAACAAAAAATAAATTTCATGAAGTTTTGACCAAGTTAAGGTGGTTAGACATACGAGTTTTTATATTTTTCAAAGTTGTAATAAAAAATTCATAATTAATTATATAGTTGGAAAAAAATTACAAAAAAATATGCATCACATCCAAAAATGAGTCCTCTACTTTTATATAAAATCTTATAAAAAATATTATCATTTTATTATGGTTAGGTGGTCAACAGACACCTACTTCTTATTTTTCCTGAATTTAAGTACTCTTGCATTGAAATTTCAAATTTTCACCAAATAGATTTTATTTATTTTTAAATAAACCTAGTAGTTTAGAAACTACATTCAATTTTCTAAAGATTCTATTCTTACATATTTTTGAAATAATATAGATAAATTATTCAAATTTTTACGTCAAGTTGCCTAACACTGATTTTTCTGAATTTTTTGCCACTTAAGGGCCTATTTTTTCCATGATGATCCTGCACATACCCTTCTACTTTTTCTGACTTGTTGGGCCCTCTTTGTGATTTTGGATTAATATTTCTTTGATTTAATGTTCTAATGTGGATAACACATTCACATTAAATCTTAGGCCCTTGTGAACTAATAAATCTTTATGGTTTCTTGCAAGAGTTGTGATGTGTTGTAACACACATTCACACTTTTCTAAGGGTTTTCCAATTATGTAAACACAATAAACCTATTTTTAATCAAAATAAAAAATAAGCTTACCTTATTTGGAGTGTTGTAAAGTTTTGTAAGACACTTTCACATTTCCATAGGCTTGTCATTAATAATTGGGCTTTCCTATGCTTTAATTGGCCCTATTTTGCATCCACAAGCCTCATTTATTGCATCTTTTCAAGGATAATCCTACCACCAATTAGTAGCCAATCATAATTCAAGTGTTCCTAGCTTGTGTGGCCTAGATTTAGTGTCTGGGACTCATTCACCACTTTTGTTGAATGAGTTCCACCTAGGTCCTTTTGGCCCTAATGCAAGTTTCACACATTTCTAAGTACTTTTCATTTTTGGTGCCATACATTATGTATGAAGGGACTGATTCGCCACCTTGGGTGAATGAGTCCCATGTGACCAAAATTAAAATTTAATTCAAATTATGGCAGGATTTTATTCTCCTAGATCTAATATCAGCTTGTAGTGTTGTAATTTTGGGAATTATTGCATAATTAAGTATAAATACAAGGTTCTTTCACTCATATTGAAGACCTAGCATTGAAGAGAGTTCACAAGAGCATTCAAAGTAATTCAAGGGTGGATGATCAAGCATTTTAGAGCATTGTTCAAGTCCCAATCATCATGTTTGTTATTGTGCTAACAATTGTGGTATATGGTTATAATTCAAGTAAGTGTTTCAAGCAAGATCAACTCCATTCAATCAAGAGTAAAGAACCACATCCATTGTAGCCATTTCAAGCATACTTGTCACACCTTATTGCTAGGATTTGGTGAGTTGCAATATTATTATTTGTTTATTGATCATTCTCCATTCATATTTGCTTTCATTTCAAGGTTTAATTACCAATAAGGGGTTTGACCAAGGAGAACCCCTATTCGCTAACCCCCACACATTTTCCCCTCTTTTTGTGTGTGATTTGCAGGAGTAGGTTGCATATTTTCCAAGAAGCAAAGTCGGAGAAAAGTTGTCAAGAAGAGCAGAGTGGACCAAGAGGAATAGAATGTAGATTAGAAATTGTAGAAAATTAGAAGTGGAGTGATTCACCACTATTCATGAATGATTCCCACTATATAGTCATAATAGAGATTTTTATAGATCTGAATACCCTTTTGGATAAAACCTATATTTACACATTTTTCCAAAAGCGGGACTGTTTCACCCAGCTTGGTGAATGAGTCCTAGTTAATCGTGACAACAAATTTTCTAGAATTCTAGACCTCCATCCTACCTTCCTCAATCTCCTAGGTGCACATTTTCTATTTCATAACCTTCTATTTCATTTTACTTGTCTTTTTAGGTCACTTGAATTGAGTTTGCATTCAACTAGGGTTTTGTCTTGCAACTTGCATTGCATTGTCATTTCCAAGTTTAATCTTGGTGGTGAACCCCTCATTAGGTCATATTAAATCCCTAGTGCATCCCTATTGCAAGATTTCAATCTCCTTTGCATTGAGATCTCTAGGGTTATCCTTGGGTGGAGTCTCTTGGAAAGTGGGTGTGAAAACATCATTCATTCCCCCTCTTAATATTCTATAGGTTCCATCTTGGTGAACCTGCATTTAGGACATCACAATTCTTATTTGGAGTGCATTTTCATCCTAGATTTATCTTGCATGAACATTGCATTAAGATTTACATTGGTTAATTTGCATTCTAGGGTTTCAAATTTGCATTAGTGAAAATCTTATTTAACATGCATTTTTTCACTTCAAATCATTGAAAATTAATAAAATTCTACATTTTCATCTCATGTGTAGCTCAAAAAACATAAAAAGCATAAAATTCAACTCAAAAATTCAAAAATGTCAAAAAAATTAGTACCTAGACTCATTCACCACCTTGGGTGAATTAGTTCCCTTGCATATTTTTCACTGCATTTTTTGGCATTTACAATTCAGTTTCTGAGTTTATGTTTGTTGTTTTTGCATTTCTATTTCATTTTTTATAATTTTAGTTATTATAATTTCATTCTTATTAGCTTCTACTGCATTTGCATTCACCCATCATTTAGCAATCTTTGCATGAGTGTTTGGTGTCATGTTGCTAATACAATAGTGAGAAGAATTTTGAGACTCATGTCACACCCTAGTATTGACACTAGTACACTAGGCATGTATAACACCCTTAGCAACTCTTTTCCTTCAAGTAGCATGCAAGTTGAACCAAGGAATGATAGTATCCTACAAGAAAACATAATTCACATTCATGAGGACTTAGTAAACTTACAACATAAAATAAGCCTTGAAAATGTCTCAACTATTGCAATTCCTACCATAGAAAACATTCACCGCATGGTTGAAAGTGGAGATGGCCTTGACCAAGTATGAAAAAATATAGTTCAAATCTTTGGAAAACATCTTCCCTCAACCACTAGTTGTCATTTTCCCACAAGTAATGTCATGAGCCAAGGAGGAACTCAAATTCCTCCTCCTACAACAATAGCCTCAATACCTACCTATACCACTCTTGAAGTCACAACCACAATGCAACAAGTTAGTAATGTGATTCCTTCCTAGGGTATTCCTACTAGCATCCCTAGTTCATGTATGTGGTAGCACAAGTTATATCTCCTACATTACAACCCATAATCATTCCATTCACTTGTTTTATGAACACATACACTCCATCACCACTTTCACTTCCATTTCATAACACAAGTAATGACCCTCTCATAACACAAATTTTCCAAGATGTTTTATCCCTTTAAAAGAAATTTTCGACCATAAACCAAAACCAAAATGGCCCACCCACATATTAAGTCAAAAGTAGTCCATTATCCTTGGAGATATTGTTGTGGACACAAAAAAAGTAACCCTTCTACTTTTTCTCATGTTTAGGCCCTCCTAGTGGACTTTGGCTTGATTTTTCCTAGATTTAATCTTGTAATGTGGCCAAAAAATTCACATTAGGTCTTGGACCCTTGAAAATCGTTAATATTTCTAGGATGTCTTGTAAAAGTGTTGTGAAGTGTTGTAACCAACTTTCACACTTTTCTAGGACCCTTTCATTATAATTAACTTAAATAACCCCTTTTTATCACTTACCAATCCTTGTTTTAAAGTGTTCTAAAGAGTTGTAACAAACTCTCACACTTTTATAGACTTTTCATCACTAATTCAACACTTTCTTATTTTTAAATGACCCCTTAATGCACTTTTTGGCCCTACTTAAGTGTATTTTTGAGGATATTCCTATTAAACCTTATTTAATACACTTTAGTTTCTGACAACTAGTCAAAATTCCCTCGTGGGACTAAGTTGCCACCTGGGGCAACCTAATCCCACTAGGCACAAAAATCAAAATAATATTTTATGGTGGTATTTTATTCTCTTACTCTTAAGGTTGGCCTGTGATGTGTTATTTTTGAGAATTATCAGAAAATAACATATAAATAAAGGGTTTTCCCCTCATTTTACATCTCCTAGTTCATCCAACATTCAATAATTCATTTACATAATCATCCAAGCAATTATCAAGCACTCCAAGCATAATCAAGCATCCATTAGAGCACTTCATTGCATATCTTCAAATTTCTACATCAATGGTTTGGTAGGTCTATGACATTGCATATGTGTTGTTTATTTATCATTCTCTTCGTATTGTATTTCATTTCATAGGGTTTTATTACCAAAGTGGGGTTTGACCAAGGAAAACCCCTATACTCTAACTTTTAACCCTTTTCCCCCTCTTTGCATATGTGATTGTAGGTCTTGTATGCAGATTTGTCAAAGAGTAAGGTGTTAAAAAAGTTTTTTCTATCCATGAAAGTCATAAAAGTAAAAAAACCCCTAATTGAAGCTTGGAGACCTCTTTCAACCTGAACCATAGATTTTAGGAGGTGTGAAATACTATGACTCTCTTTCACTCAATTAGGGTCTTTCACCTAATGTAAAGAGATAGATCCCACACACAAAATCTAGGTGGTTCATTCAATCTAATGAATGTATGATGGAAATATACCTAAATGAAATGATCTAAATGCATAAAACTAATGAAATATATTGATTATTGAATGGAAAGTAAAGAAATACAACTTGTTTGAAAACCCATTGTGTAATGCAAAAACACCTAGAAATGTGAACAAAACTGAAGAGAAATGAACCAAATTGAAAGTGTACACTTGAGATATGGATGGAGACTGTAAATTAATTTTGAAATGCTGCTAATGCTGAATATTAACCCTGGTGGGACTCATTCACCATTCTAGGCGAATTAGTCCCATATCTGTGAAACTATTCTAGAACCTGTTTCAGACAAATGGGTATCCAAAAATGTAGAAAACCAAAAATAGGCCTAGTAGTGGGAATAGTTTTCCACCCATGGTGAATGAGTCCACTTTTGAATTTTTGAATATTCAAAAGTGGAAACAAGGGCTCTTGGTCTACATTTTCTGCTTCTATAGGTGTCTAGTTCTAAAATTGATAGATTCGGGCAAGAAAAGTCACTTTTTGTTTATATTTTTCCTAAAAAAATAAAGAGAAGAATTAAAAAAATTTGCAACTTGATTCTTAATGATTTCCAGGCTTCCAAGATTCCTAAATATGCAAACACACAAGACAAGGAAGAGAAATGTTGGATGTTAGGGAATGTGGGTTTGCCTTGGTCAAACTACTTTTAGGTAATTAAACCAAAATAGAGATATCATGTAATGACACATGCAATAATGGAGTTTATTACCATTCCATTATGGTTAATTTTCAATTTATGTAGGAAAACATAAAGAATCTACCCTTGAATGTCTGAAAATTGCTATCTTAATGACTTGAAATGATGAAACCCTAACTTTCTTGACTTGAGATGGAAGAATGATGGATGAATGATGAAGAATGGTTATGATTTATAGTTTAGAGAGTTTATTTTATAGTAAATTCTCTTAATTATCCCATAAATTGGATCCCCAAGTCCGACATGAAGAAAATAAAAACTTAAATTCCAAAATTTCCCCCTCAAAAGTCAAATATGGGCCAAATGGGACTCATTCACCACCTTGGGTGAGTTAGTCCCACCTGTTAGGGACTCATTCACCACAAGTGGAAAATTAGTCCCGATGGGGCCCATTTGACAATTAAGATGATGGGGAATGAAGAATTTTGGTTCTTATGGTGACTTTATCAGAATTTTGGTTCTTAGTGATGTGACTTTATCAGTTGATTTCACTTTACAACACTAAAATTACCTGGGAAGGCATCTGGGGAAGCACAATATGAAGATGGTAATGTTGTAGAATATGGGCTTATTAGTGATGGAGTAAATGCATTTGAAATTAGTGTGGATGTGGACTAGGAGCAATGTGAAAGTGTGTGATTAAATCACACTTTACAACACAAAAATGAGGTCCACATCACCCTCAACAACATCCAGTGAAAATGCATACTCACTCTGGGGTGACAAAACTCTTGGTTATCCGTCGGGTGAGAAAGCCCAAAAGAGGTGAGAAACATGCACTAGTTAGTATGCACTCACAAACACATAGGTGTATATGGGGAAAGTTATTCCTTGGAATGCGCTTCTCGCTCAACCATATCAAAGTTATACCTCTTGATAACTTTAACAAGGCACAACAAAGGAAAATGTTGGTTTGAGCTCTATGAAGTAAGAAAATTTTTGTATGCTTGACACTCATATAAATTGTTAAAATAGTTTAAGGAATGTTCAAAGGGATTTTTCTTTGTTCATGCAATGTATCATCTTAGAGAACAATGTGCCAAATTCTTCCAAGAGAGGACAAGTGTGAGATCTCATCATGGGAAACATTGTACCTAATGCTTCCAAGAGGAAAAATTGCAAGAAAAAGAAAATCGTACAATGAAATGTGAGTGGTGATGTACACCCCCAATTTAAAGTGGTTGTGAGAACTAATACTATGAGAAATTTATTTAAAGTAGAAGAACATGAGAGCTTACTCAGAAATCCCTATGCCAAGTCATATGTTTTTGATAAGCTACATCATGAAAAGGTAATATGTCACATGTGAGCCAACTGAAGGAACATCATCCATGTCCCAAGCTTTCTCTTATATGTTCATGAAAGGTTAATGACTAGCCAAATGAGGCAATGACAAGTGACATACGAGGAAAAGGTTATCAAACCCATTTCCCTCACTTAGTGTAGGAAAAGGGTGAGCCAAAATTATTAATGAAATGCATGGTGGAGTGAAAATTGGTATCAATTAGAGGTAGGTACCCCCACTAAGGGAAGCATACCAAACTCCTTAAGATGTTGTATTTTACACTCAAATCCTTACATTCATTAGTGAAGTGACCATGAACTCTATGATAGGCACATAATGAAGTCTTGTAAGAGCATTTATTTTGAGGTCTAGGAGGGAGAGAGATGAAGTGATCTTGGAGGAGTCCTAAAAATATACCCTCTTGATCAAGGGGAGTAGTTTTTGTTGTTGGTGGAAAAGGGATGTCCTGCTTAGTACAAGATGTCATACCTATGCAAGGCTCTTTAGATTGCAATATTTTTTTCTCACTCTTACATGGGGAGGGAAAATCTAACAAATGTAAATATTTAGTGCTAGGAAATATGACATTGATGTTAAGCGAAGAGTTCATTGTATGTTTTGGTGTAGGAGAAAGCTTAAGACCAATAGTGTGAATCAACTTAGGATGTACTACTGTTAAGGTTTGCTTAGAAGCATTTTTTGTTATAGTATTGATATCAAGGGATGGATTTTTTATCTCAATCAAAGGAAAATAACCAATAACATGAGTCATTTGTTGTGTGTTAGGCTCTATAGGGTTGTGGATACCTTGTTCTTGAGCACCACATCCTTTTCCATTATATCCAAGTTGTTTGATAAGCTCATAACCATGTCCATAAAAGTTTTTCATTGCTTTTGAAGTTGGTGGTTGTTCATGATTAAGTTCATCAAAGGTTTTTGTGTAACCTAGAATGTTTATTATTCTAAAGTGGTTGAGGTGGATGCTTGTGAAGGGTTGTTTGAGTTTTGTGTTGATAGAACTGTGGTTTCTTTTCCCTCTCTAGATTCTTTGTGTATGATTTGGTATTCTTCGAAGGAGGTGGGTGTGAAGTCTAAGGAACCCCAATCATCATCTAAAAGCTTTGAAATAGGATCCAGATGTTGGACAGGGTCCACTTGTGTGGTAGGTGTTACTGTGTTCAAGGGATTTTCTATATTTTTCTCAATGTTTAAACAACTATTTGGATAATGGTCAACTTCAACTGTGTACAATTTGTTGTTGTAGATTTATTTCATTTTTTGATGAAGAGTAGAAGGCACACCATTCATTACATGAATCCATAGTTTTCCTAAGATAAGGTTACATGCAAGATCATTAGGTAGAACATGGATTGGTTTTTCCAATTTGGCCACTCCATCTATAATAGGTAACATGATCACACCAAGTAGTTGTTTACTGATATTGTCAAATCCCCTAATGGATAAAGGATCAGGTTGAATGCTTGATTTATCAACAATAGTTTTATCAAGAAGGTTCACTCCACATACATTAAGAGAAAAACCAGTATCCACAAGAGTTCTCTTAATCCCTTTTCATTTATATTGAGTGATAATCATAAAAGGTTCATTTTTTTTTGCACTTCCAAAGGAGGAAGCTCACTCTGGTGGAAAAAAATGTCAACATTTATGGGATGAATCATGGTTGCTATATCATTTGGTTGTGTATTAGAAGGGACAAGAACTTGTTGCAAGGCTAATTGGATCATGTTGTGATAGTGAGGGGGGACTTGAATAAGGTCCCATAATGAGATTTTAGTAGGAGTATTCTTTAGTTTTTCAACAAGATTTTACTCCTTTCCATTAGAAAGACCTAGTAAGATAGGGTTAGAGGGGATAGGATTAGGAAAAGGTAAGGGTGTTGGGTTGGTTGAGGATTATTTTAAGTCTTATATGTATGAGAAATGGTATTATGACTCAGCTACTATGAAACATTATTCTAAGGTGGGTAGAGGATGAGTTCGGGTTTGTTTTGAGTTGGAGGTTGAATAATGTTAACATCCCTTAGCAAATGAGAGTCTATATCATTATTTTTGTTCTTGGCTTATAGCACAATATCCTTCCTAGGAGGAGAACTACAAACCAAATTTTCTTGACATTCTAAGGTTGGTTCTTCCAAAAGGACTTCATCACAAGTAGGGGAATGATCAATGAATGAATTTTCTTGCCCAAGAAGGGTTTTTTTAGGTGAAGGGGGACAACTAAGATTCTCATGAAATTCATGGAATAATTTTTCTATAATCAAAGTATCATCATCACAACAATGAGAAATACTAGGAGAAGAAGAAATTGTAGTGTCATGATCATCTAAGGTTGTGGTATGTTGGTTGTGAATGTTTTGTCCACAAAGATAGGTAAAAGGAGAGGAAAAACTGTGATTCTCAAAACTAACATTAATTGATTCTTCTACTAGAATATCTTTGTCATGAAGAGGAAAGATATTATGAGAAGAACAAGTATGATAGTTAGGAATGGCCCAAGTTGTAGTCTTGCTCAGAAAAACACTCTCATAGGGAGGGGATAGGAAATGTTTCTTAACATGTCTAAATATGTAAGATACTAGCATTTTTTGAATGAAAATTAAAAGCACATGTAACCATTTTATGCAATTTTTAAAAAATATGAAAAATGTATATGCAAAGATACAAAACACTTTTATATAATGTATGCAACATCTTAAGAATGTAAACACTGTATATGCCAAAATGAAAAACACTTTTATCAAACTTATGCAAATCTTTATCAATAGAAACATGATGTATGCAAAACTGAAAAGTGATTTTATCAATGTTATGCAAAATTGCAGAAATGTAAGCATTTTTAAATGTAAAGATGTTTGTAAATAAAATGATTTGAAGAATGACTAGTATAGAATGATGTTTTTGAGTGGAATGCATAAAAAAAATATTGTAAAAAATTTCTAGACCTGTAGTATATGGTACTAGGAGGCTGAGGAGGCGCAAAAATGAGGTTTCTAATGTTGTAATAGTAAGTTAAAAATCTAAATAGGGACTAATTCGCCTAGCATGGCGAATGAGTCCCAGTAAGGGTTTTTTGAAATATTTTTAAAAATTTTGAATTTTTTTTATGTGTTTGATGTTGTATGATGTAGACCTAAGATGGAGATGTAGAATTTCAAAAATTTAAAGGAAATTATATGAAAAAATCTAAGCTAAATGAGCTTTTCACTAAAACAAGTTTTTGAAACCCTAGAATGCAAAATAATGCAAAATCTCTTCCATGCAAGCTATTCCTAGGATGATGATGGATGCAAAATAATAAAATAAAGTGTTCTAAAATTAAGTTCACCAAAATGAACCATATATTTTAGGAGGTGTGAAATGCTATGACTCTCTTTCACTCAATTAGGCTCTTTCACCTAATGGAAAGAGATAGGTCCTACACCAAAAATCTAGGTGGTTCACTCAATATAATGCATGTATGATAGAAATAAACCTAAATTTAATTATCTAAATGAAGAAAACTAATGAAATTCATTGATTATTGAGTGGAAACTAAAGAAATGCAACTTGTTTGAAAACACATTATGTAATGCAAAAACACCTAGAAATGTGAACACATATGAATAGAAATGAACAAAACTGAAAGTGTGCACCTGAGATATGGATGGAGACTAGAAATGACTTCTGTAATGTTGTCGATGCTAACTTTTAAGCCTGGTGGGACTCATTCACCATTTTGGGCGAATCAGTCCCAAATATGTGAAACTATTCCAGAACCGGTTTTGGACAAATGGGTATCCAAAAATACAAAAAACTAAAAATAGGCCTAGTAGTGGGACTCATTCACCACACATGGAAAATGAGTCCACTTTTGAATTTCTAAATATTCAAAGGTGGAAATAGGATCTCTTGGTCTACACTTTAGGCTTCTATAGGTGTCAGGTTCTCAAATTGTCAGATTCAGGCCTAAAAGTTAGTTTTTGTTGATATTTTTCCTTAACCAATGAAGAGAATACTTAAAAAACTTTGTAACTTGATTCTTAATTATTTCCAAGCTTCGAAGATTCCTAAATCTGCAAACACACAAGACAAGAAAGAGAAATGTTGGATGTTAGGGCATTGGGGTTTTCCTTGGTCAAACCCCTTTTAGGTAATTAAATAAAAATAGAGAAATAATGTAATTTAACATGCAATAATGGATTTGATTGCCTTGTTGATGACTGATCTTGAATTTCTACAACAAAACATGAAGAATCTTCCCTTGAATGTTTGAAAATTGTTATCTTAATGACTTGAAATGATGAAACCCTAACTTGATTGACTTGAGATGGAATAATGATGGATGAATAATGAAGAATGGTTATGTTTTATGGTTTATAGAGTTTATTTTATAGGAAATTCTCCTAATTATCCCATAAATTGGATCCCCAAGGCCGACATGAAGAAAAATAGAACTTAAATTCCAAAATTTCCCACTCAAAAGTCAATTATGGGCCAAATGGGACTCATTCACCACCTTGGGTAAATCAATCTCACCTAGCAAGGACTCATTCACCACAGGTGGTGAATTAGTCTCAATGGGGCCCATTTGATAGCTAAGATGTTGGGGAATGAAGAATTTTGGTACTTATGGTGACTTTATTAGTTATTTCATTAAATTATGCCTCAAGATGCACAATATAGGGTAATAGTTGCCTATTAGTGATGATGTAAACTTCAATTAGGGATTTTGACACATAATTCAATGTGAAAGTGTGATTAAATACAATTTACAACACTAAAATGAGGTTCACACAGCCTGGGAAGGCACAACATGCAATGTGAATATGTAAATCACATTACAACACTAGACTAACATTAAGTTTAATTCAAAAGCCTTCTAGAATGATGTGAAGATGCAGTTAAATACATTTTATAATTTTGAATTAAGGGAAAATTGGTTCATTAAGTCTATAAAATCATGAAAGTCCTTTACAACACTTTACAACACCTTTACAAGATATTATTAAATGCATTTGAAAGGGTCTAGGACCTAGTTTGGATGTGAAAAACACCTCACAACACTAAATCAAGGACTCATTAAGTCTAATTTATCATCAACTATTCCCCAAATTAGGCAAGTTTCCTTTTTTCTACAGTACACAACCTATTTTCTATAGAACCATGATCAAACACTTGTCACAAAAGGAAGTGTAGGCTGAAAGATTAAAATTTTTTCCCTTAATTTCTAGAAATTCCTAGGTGGAATAAGTCACCATATATGATGAATTAGTCCCACTTCCATGCCTGAAAAGTGGTTTCTACATTTTTGGATACCCATTTGGAAAATTCTTGTTCTAGTAGATTTTCTCCAAAACTAGACTAAGTCACCTAGCTTGGTGTAAGTGTCCTAGTCAACATTTCTAGTCAGCTCTAGGATTTCAAAGTCCCTCTACATTAGACTTAGAAATTCTAGGTGCACCTCTCCAGTTCTATTTAATTCTATTATCATTTACTTGCATTGTTAGGTGTTTTTTGCATACATTAGTGTGTTTTCTTGTACTCTGCATTTCTTAGGTTTAGCATCAATACATCATTTCTTTTTTCAATATGTTGCATTTAGGAATATTTCACCCATGTAACATTAAAATTTGAATGTTTACATTACATTTTTTCCCATCTTTCCCCTTTTAGGTGAAAAACCCTAGAAGGGAAAGAAAGCATTCGGGTGCCAAAATCTTTGTTTAGATTTTAGTGAAATTGACTTTTGAACATTTTTTCTTCTTATTTGAAGTGCATCCTAGGTTTAATTTGCACTATAATTGAATTAGGTGTTGCATTGTTTGATTTGCATACTAGGGTTTTAAAAATTGCATTAGTGAAAGGCTCGTATAGCTTGCATTTTTGCATTTTATTCCATTGAAAAACAAAAAAAAAATCTGCATTTTCATACTGTAGCTACATTTGTACATCTAAAAGACATCAAATTGCATTTAATTTTTTTGAAAAATTACAAAAAATCCTCTTTGGGACTAACTCGCAACATTGTACAACTTAGTCCTTATGCACATTTTGCATTGTAATTTCTAGCATTTTATGCATTTCTATTTTTTTCTATTGCACTTCTGTTATAGTTTCCATAATTATAGTTATTTTCATTTTCTTTCTCTTCATTTAATTGCATTTCAATTCACAAGCATTTAGAAATCCTTTGCATGAGTGCTTACTATCCTATTGCTAATAACTTAGTGAGAAGAAGCTGAAGACTCATGTTATCCCACAAAAATTTACTGGTTGTGGATCTTGGATTTTCTAACACTTCCACTCTTAGTATTGCAACTAGTACACTAGACATGGACCCTAACCTTAGAAATAATTTTCCCTCCAATAACATGCAAGTTGCACATAAAGTGACCACATCCCACAAGAAAAGTTCATTCAAATTCATGAGGATTTAGGACATCTGCATCAAAAATTGTGTCTTGAAAACATTTCAACCATTGTGATTCCTACTATAGAAAACATCTATCACCTGATTGAAAGTGATGAAGGCTTAAACATTATGAAACAAATTGATGAGATATACAACAAAAACACCTCTTCCACCTCTAACACATCCCAACTAGCAAACACTGTGGTTAGTCAAGGAGGACTTAACACTCATCCTCCTTCCATAGTAGCATCCATGTACCTACCTACACCACTCCCCAAGTTGCAACAATTATGCAATATCTTAGTAATGTGATAGCTTCCTCAACTATTCTTGCTAGCATTCCTAATTCCTCTATGGCATCAAATTTTTTCTACTCTTCCACCATACCATCTATTAGCATTCCATTCATTTTCCCTACTACTACATACATTTCATCACCACTTTCCCTTCCACCTCATACCACTTACACTAACCCTCTCATCACACAACTTTTCCAAAACATCTCCTCCATGCAAAAACAAATATCTACCATCAACCAAAACCATAATGGACCACCCACCTATTATGTCTAAAGTAGCCCACTATCCTTAGAGATCTTATGGAAAATGATGCCGCAAGGAATAGAAATGCCTAGAATTGAGAAGTATGGCAAGAAGGGAAATCCTACTAATCATGGTAATTCTTACACAACCTTATGCAGTGATTTTGTCCTTGATGACAAACTGTTGGCCAAACTATTTCCTAGGACTTTAAAATACACTTCCTTAGTGTGGTTTTTATCCTTATCAAATAATTCAATTCATTCATTCAATGAACTATTTGATGCATTCATAAGTCATTTTCAAATGCATATGACTCCAAAGAAGACATTAGCTGATTTAATAAGATACATACAAAATTTGGATGAATAAGTAATCGATTTCATCTCATGCTATCAGTCACTTTATTCCCAACTTGATGTCAAAATTCCCAATCCACATCTCCAAAACATTTTCATTGAAAATTTACAAAGTCACATTTAGGATAGATTGACCATGATGAAATTTACCTCTTTCATGTACTTGTGTACAAACCTTTGTGATTATGACAATTTGGTTAGTAGTCGTGATGCAAAGTCCACTTCTAACTGACCTAAAAAATTTGAACCTAGCACTTCAAACAATTCACAACCATTTCAAAAACCAAAAAAAGGATTCTTACAGTTCAATCCCCCTCAACAAACAAGCAATAGTTGTTAAAGCAACAATACCTTATAGTTATGGAGATCCAAAACAACAATTTACACCTTTACCAAAAACTCTTTATAACACCATGTCCCAACTTATACAACAACAAATGATTTCTTTACCTACTATTAAACCATTGGATCCTACTAACCTTTTGCCTCCAACCTTTCAACCTGACGCTTATTGCCATTATCATAGAAAAAATGGACATGAAATAGAATAGTGTGTCTTAAACACCTCATAGAAGACCTCATTGATTTGATCCCTTCAAATGTTAATTTTAAAGGAAATAAGTCTATTGCCCCACCAAATCAAAATTTACATTTTTTTACTGATCTGATTCCCAAGCACAATGTGTCATTTTTAAAAGGTGGTGAAACTCCACAAATGATGTGATGAATTTTCATATAGCTATTGAAAATCCTGATCCTATACATGAAATGGTAAGTGCAATAGACATTATCCCTCATAAGGTCCAAACTAAGAAATCTCTTGTTATTACTTTCTCTTCTAAGGATATTTTTCTGAATCTTCTTGATGGTCCTCTTTGCATAGCCAGTTGTATTTATGATAAGCCCACTAATGGGATACTCATAAATCTTGTTTGTGGTGAGAATGTGATCACTAAGGAATTTTTGGTATTACATGATCTTTATCAAGATGATTATGAAAAACCAAGAGCATGGATTGAAACACACAATGGTTTTACGTGTTGTACGATATGGTCAATTATTGTTCCCTTACAGATAGGACTAAGATGGTGGATGTTACATTCTCTATAATTCCAAAATTGGATCAGTTTCATCTATGGCTAGGCCATTCATGGTGTCACTTGACGAAAGTTCTCCCTTCGGTCATACACAAATGTTTAAAGTTTCCTCTTGACAATGACATATTCACTGTTCACCATAGTGGCTTTAACCCTTTGTCTTCTAAAGGAAAATTATCCTTGGAATCCTTTTGGGTTGAGCCTATGGAAACTATCAGGCCTCATAAAGAATTCTTTTTCATTGCTTACCAAAAGTTTAAAGCAAAGAAAATTGTCAAATTTTCCCTCCATAACATGGCCCCATCCACTTTAGACACTCCTATTCTATATGAAACAATGCTTCAACCTGAAGATGAACCAACCCATCAAACTCAACCAACACCCAAAAATTCCCCCACCTCATCCAAACGACCATGCAATAATGATATCAACCCGATCATGCCTCCTCGTATAAAGAAATTTTATAAAGAAAAAAAGAAAGTGATTGACCCACCTCCTATGGTTCCTTTTGTTCCTCCCCTTAGGGAAGAAAATGATCCTATGGTGGATCAACCTACTCTTATAACCGCACAACTTCAAAATAGAATAAAAAGAAACTGAGGTGTTAGGGAGCATAGACGTCGATGTCATCTCCTTGCCCATGAATTACAAAATGAAGAAAATAAAGAAAATCCAAATCTGTTGATGAAAAACACAATGCATCATGATCCACCTCCTTAATCACAATAGAATAATCCAATAAAAAAACAACAATTCATAATAGGGTAACTGCATGGATCAGTGACACAATTTTGGCTCTTAAGATGCCACTTTTCTTTTCTAAAATCAGAAAAATATGATTTGCACGAGAAAATAAAGATAGTTACACTCAAAATTTCAAGATGCAACAAGAGAAAAAATTTAAGTTCTTTGAGTCTACTTATAAGCTACTAATTTTTAAAAAAATTAATGAAGATTAAGGGTCTTAAAAAGGAGGGGAGGGAAAGGCCCTATTTTTATCAAAAAAATTAGCATAGCGCCTGAGGGATCCCCCCTTTTTGAGGGCACCAAATGTGATATGTCATTTTGTGAGCACCAAATTTGGTGCTTGCCATGACCTAATTTGAACAAAACTTGAATTTCCCCTCTCTTTAGTTGACAAATTTGATAATGCTTAGAGTGCACAGTTTATGATCATAGATGGATAGTCGAGGTTTTACCTTTCATATGCTCTTTGACTCATTACCCTAACTAGATAACTCTTTATGCCTTTGAAATATCTCTCTTAGGTCTCAATCCCTCCCACATGAACTAGACTACTCTCTCTCTTAGTCCAATCCCCTCTCTTTGGTGTCATTCCCTCCCACCTAGGTACCTGAATAAATCTATCTCACTCCAACCTCATTTCTCACTCTCCCTCTCTCTCCCCCTTTTGGTGTTTTTATCTCTCTCACTTCATCTCCCTCTCTTAGGTCATTATATTTGTCTCTTTCTCTCTCAAGTATCTCCCTCCTTCCCCCTCTCCCTCTCTT
>VDFB02193867.1:331197242-331223163 GCA_007258455.2 Sequoia sempervirens | reverse complement strand
TGTTGTACTTTTATTATTTCTACCACAATGTTACAACATGCTAGAGGCATCTCGCAATTGTTATGTTTTGTAATGCTTGGTACTCATCTCTTACATGTTGATTTAGTTTGTATAGTATTTGAAATTTTCTCTTATGCAAGGCTTGTTAATGTAGTTGAAAAAAATATATCACTTCATTAGCATCCCAATTAAAAACAATTTATGCATTTTTTATACAAGCCTTATTGTTTAAATAAATACAATACTAATAACCCAAAATAAAACTAAAAATTATAATGTATATGATAACTATACACATGATTTTATTTAGATATATTAGGACTTTAATAATAATCCACTTAAACTAAATCGTTGATTGAAGATGATGATTGTATCAGTACTTATTCTTCAATAGCTTAGAACTTGAAAGATAATTTTCATAAAGATCAATGTATTTGAAAGTGTCACCACTCACATCCAAGGTATAATAAGAAATCGATCTTCCAAATTGAAAAAAAATAGTGAAAAATATTGTAAAAACTACATAATTTTATTTAACTATAAATGTTCATTAACTTAAAATTTACTAAAGTTAAATAGATTCACATTGAAATCCCTCGATAAGAGTGTTTTTTCTAAAAAAAATCATACATACAAATGATTATTGACATATAATTTTTTAGAGAATGATGCTAATATTTTTCATGTAAGTAGCTATAGCCAAAATTTGTAGTTAAATATGTTAGTGTGTAAAGAGACTTTACCTTACTAGTTCACATCTACCAAAGTTGTCCTATTCACACTAGTGATTAAGCTCACTTAGATAATTTTTTTTCTTTTCTCTTACCTCATGTGTGCACTATATGTCTTTTGATACTTGTCCCAAGTGCTCCCACATGTGTCACCAATTTCGGAAGCATAGGTAGTCTCCTACTCCTACATTCTTTCCCATTCCTTCTCTAATACATATACAGTGTAAATTTTACACACCTTTATATGACTATTGATATTATAGACTCTTTTTCTTAATCTTTTTGTAGAAGGTTTATTTGATCTTAAAGGGATGTTGTGAGCCTATGTGTCTCTTGATGACTCCAACACTATATTAGAGCTATGAATCCATAATTTTTTTCTCTTGTTTGTGGTAGTCAAGTTGCCTAATTTCATATAGTTTGTCCTTTAAAAATCCAACATCACTATTGCATCAAGGGGGCCATAGAACATAAGGATTGATAGTAAACTCAATACGTTTTTCTCACTATCATGTTCATTTTTTTTTCGTAAGAGAATTTATTATCTAGGTTGCAAAAAATATTACACCATCATGTGAATAATTTAGAAAAAGTCCCAGTCATATAGTTATACAATCATTGTATGCTTGCAGATTGCCTATATAGATGTCTTGGATGAAATTCATCCTAATTTTTTATTTTTTTAAAAATTCTTCTTGTTCTAGTACTTCAAAATGTTGCATGTGATGTCAACACACAAGGTCTTTGATCAAATTGTATTAAACCTCTAAATCTCTACCCACCCAAGAGGTGGCACCCCCTAGCTACCCCAATAGTGCTACAATACATGTGTAAGTTTATAGAGCTCTAAAATAGGGAATTTTTTGAATATCTATGGTTTTCATCCAAATAGAACTTTTTTAAATTTATATAGGCCTTCAAAATATTTTTTCAAGCCATTAATTATGGTATTAGAATTTTTTTCCCCAAATTTTATACTTGTACCTAGCATTTAAGTCTAAAAGTCTCTATTTCTTTATTTTTTCAACCCAGAACAAATCTTTCCCATGTTATCAAAACTAACCAATTAAAAACAAACATGAAAAATATGAGGATTTTTAATGTAATTTTTTTTACAACTTTTCAATGATTTTTTTCCTAAATATTTTAAAATTTGTTTGTTGAACATATTTTATTTATGCTTTGAACTTGCACAATTATTCGCACAAATTATATTTTTTTCTTTAGGGGCCATATTTATACCAATAACTAATAGTGGCAGGTCATAAGGAACAATTTCAATTGTCTCTCTTTGTGTCTATCATGTATCGTAAAATTAAACTTCTAAATACACACAATAATCACACCTAGAAGTTCAAAGTTGAGTAACTCTTATAACATAAAGGATTATAGAAATTGTATAGTGGCCAACCATAATTTATAAGGAGACATGAATAATTTGACTATATGAAAACATTAAATGAATCTATGGCAATCATTGGCTTACAACGAGATCGCATGATGATGCCTTAGTACTCTCCGGACGATCCGACTTCCGGATTTCGGAATATTGTTTGACCAGATTTATGGACGATCTGACTGACGATCTCCCGGATTGATTTTCCTGAATCCGACGTCTCGGAGGAAATATGGTTCCTAGTGCAAGTTGGTGTATTTGACCAAGTGTGTAGTTGATGGTTTTATTGAAAGATATAATGCTTATCTAATAGATAAGGGTTTCTCACACATTGAGGATATTGAATATTTGAAGACTTTATACCCTCAAGCAGAGATGGATTCCTTATTCCTTGTCCTTTATATTACTACATCTCAAAGGTAGCTAATTTAATAGATGGATATGAAGAGAAATTTATTTCATGTTGATCTTAATGAGGAGATCTACACATAGAGTTATCTCCAAAATTAGTGTTGAACTCTTCAATAAATTGACAACTTTGACATTGATTATGTGGTAAAAAATAAGCCTAGTCTAAGGCTTCATATAAGAAGATTTGTTGTTGTTCTCTTACATCTGGTTTTAATTAGTCACCCCTCAGATTACATGATAAATCTTTAGAGACATGGAGATGATCTTTTAATGCTAGTATTGTATGTAGATTATTTTATTCCCTTTGATAGTTCCTAATCCAGGCCTTAAGGCATTCAACATACTTTTAATGGAGAAATTCAACATGACTAATCTCTAGATTCAAAAATGTTTTCTTGGTCTGAAGGTCATTCAATCTAAATATATTGAAGGGACCTCCATATACTAATATACCTATGAAATTGACTATATTTATTAGTTGTCCCATAGATAGTTATAAGAATTCTTTAGTCAAGCATCACTCTAATTGCCTCCTACATCACACCTAATGTTTATGGTAACTTAGTATATATAGTTAGTTGGTAGTCCTTTGTATTTGATGAAAACTCATCCTAATATGACCTTCGTTATTTGGCTAGTCACTAAATTCTCCCATGACCCTCTTGAGTCATTGGAAGGAAACAACATGTATATCTAGGTACATTAGAGGAACTACACATTTTTTCATTCAACACACACTAAGAGCTTCCCATATAGTAGGATTCATTTTCTCCCATTAGTTTACTAATGTTAACTATTGGAGGTCTATTTTCATCTAGTTTCTTTGCTTGGTTGTTGTCAATTTTCATGTTATTTTATGAAGAAATTCAATGTTAAATTATCATCCATTGAGGCTCACTATTAAGGTATAGTACATGCTAGCTAGGAGGCTTGATTCAATCAATAACAAGTTATGAATTAATTTTTCCATGGGCCTATATTTTAACAAGTAAATATAGACCACAAACCCACTCATATTTTTCTTAAATAATACACTAATCAACTAAGATCATGCTCAGCATGACAATATATTGTGCACACTCATTAACAATGTACATGTAGGGAAATCATAAACACAAGTTACCTAGAAGGTGAGGGAAGCGAAACCTATATTTGGGTGTGAAATAACCAATTTTGTACATTTTTGATAGATGTAGACCTAGTAAAGTTAGGTCTCCTATGAAATTTTTTTTTAATGGTGATCCATCATAGTGTCACTCCCATTAAAGTTTTCTATATGAATGAATGAAGGTCTAGTCTCTAAGATGAGACCTACACCATAAAAAATTAGTTAATTTTCCCAATTTTATTTACCTTGAATAGTCAATTACTTAATAATTGAATTCACCACCTTGCTGATTTATTTTAATCCTACAACTATTATATATTCAAAGGAAATATTTTAAATAAATTTCTCATCTTTTGGCTAGTCATGGTGCTGGTTTAGAGCTTGTTGAGTCAGAAGTTATTTTGAGAGTGGTAATGGTTGTTGATGAGGTTGAGGATACTATTAAGGCCAAGGTAGCTCTGATTGTGGCTTCGTATCTCTCTATGTTTCAATTGGTTTCTTTTGAGGCATTTTTTCTACTTGAAGCTTCTTTTCATGTGGAGTTTCCTCTTTTGCGTGATTTGGAAGACTTGGTATTTATGTTTTTTGTGATTGGGTGCTTTGTTTCTTTGGTATGGCCTGTTCTCTCTCTTGGCTACTTATCAGGATGTCGGCTATTAGTTCTTGGAATTTGGCCTGGCTTTGGCCTATCTTTGTTGTTGATTTTAGTTATCTCTCTTGGTGCTTGCATAGTCTAGTTTTTCTCCTTGGGTGCTAGTATGCTTCACTTGGGCCAGCCCTAGCTTTTGGTGTTCCCCAAGTGGTTGTTACTTCTTCTTTGGGGGCATTTTTTTAGACTTTGGGGTAGATTGTTTCATTTTGTTGAAGGTGTCCCCAATGGTCTCCCTTTTTGCATGTCTTGATGTTGTCGAGGAGTGTCTATGTGGTATTGATCCTCCTTATGTTGTTGATGGGGGTTTTGTTGATTGGGTTGCACCTAGAGTTTGTTCTATTGGTTGGGTTATTCTTTGGGATTTCTCTCCTTAAGTCCCAGAAATATAAGATGTGTGTTGTTTCCAACCCCTTTTAGGCTAAGAAGATGTAGGTTGTGGTTTCCATCTCTTTGGTGGTTGTTCCTACTCATGTTATAGTCTTCTTTCTACTAGCTAAATTTTTCCAAATGTACATCTTGAAGGCTCAAGTGTGTTTTTTTTTACTACTTTTTTCTAGGGAGCTTTCAATGGCTTCCTTCATGTACTAGGTGCTCGTGCTACCAAAGAATGCAGTGAAAACCCTTTGTACTAGATTTTTTTCTTTATGCTAGGTTCTAAAATTGGGTTCTTCTATAGAGGTGGAGACTACTTCTATTGAGGTGGAGTTGGATGTTATAGTTGTGGTGGGAAGATCTCTTCTCTTCTATTCATTCTTATTTAATGTGGAGCTTGAGTGTGCAGGAGAATGGTGGCTCTAGTGGTAAGAGTTTCCATTTTATCCTCTCTTATAGAGGGTATCTCTCTCTTATTGAGGTGGATTTTGGGTTGGTGTACTAAGCAGGTTTGTTCTTTAGGTTAGTTGTATTGTTTTAGTCTTTAGTTGTGCTCTTTTAACTCTCCTATTGAGGTGGGGAGTTTGGATGTGCTAGATTTATTAAAAAATATGGGTACGTTGGTGTTCTACTACTTTATGATAGCCATTTTACTTGGCTCATCTTTGGTTGTTCTAAGTAGTTGGTTAGTTGTTGCCTCATTGATTCAGGCTGATATTTTAATGGGTTTACTATCTAGACATTTCTATCACATTTATCTCTTTATGGATCTGATTTCTCCCATTGAGGTTGGCATAGAGAATAGAGGTGGAGAGGCAATTTGGATGATGGTTTTTCTCTGTTCCATCAGTACTATGGTTTTTTAAGGCTCAAAAATTGGTTCTTTGAGCAATAGGATTGTTATGAGATTGTTGTCTCAAGGAGTGTTGATGGTCACAACATTTTCTAAGCATAATTATGATTTTTTGGTTTTGGTGGTTTAGGTTTTGAGTCCCATCAAAACCTTCTTGTAAAGGTTTTAGGTTCATTTTGCAGCAATTATAGTATTTTAAACCATTGGGGTGGTTATTTTTGTTCGGCTACTATTTTTGTTTGTAGCTTTGTGGGTGTCCTATAGGTTTGGCCTTGGTTTGATTTGTTGTTGGGAGTCTTATTTTTTATTATCATTTTTGTTTTGGGTTGATCTATTCACCATGAGGACTATTTTATGATTTTTTATGGGATAAAGGCCCTTAACCCTACTTATCTAATGAAAAAAAAAAACCAAAAACACAAATTTATAGAAATTTCATATACATGTACAAACATTATTAACACATTTACACAAAACCATATAAACTCATCCATAATCAATGGTTAACTACTACTAAAAATATTGAAGAGCCCATCATATTTATTATTCCAACATAGTTAATGAATGAATTTATGAGGACTCCACACCAATCTTCTCCAAGTCTTCAACTATTCTCAATATTTTCCTTTATATACTCTCGAGATAATTAAAATTGTTTATCCAAAAAGCAAAATTTCTTCAACATGTTTAGAGGGGAGAATAAATATAAATTGTGATCCTCTCATCCTTGATGTGGAAGTGATAGATCTTGCACTAACCCTTAAAATTATGAGCTAATGGAATCTATCCCCTTTGAGAAACTCCCAAGTGTTTCTAGTTGGGAGATTCCCTTACAAGATAGGCCTTTATGTGTCCTCACCCATATAGATTCATGGAGGACCTTATCCTCAACTCAACAAAACCAACAACAAACTAGAGGATGGGATGGGTTGGTGACACGTCACCCACCCTCATCATAACAACCTTTCAATTTCATCAATTTTTTAAAATTCCAAATTTAGGAGGTTAGAATTCTATTTTTAATTAATTCTTACCTTCCAAATGACCCCAACTATTATTCCTATGACATAAAAATTTAATATTGGTTAAATAAATTGGAAGCTCCCACATAAATCCACTTTACAAAAATTTTAAAATATAAAATTAATATAAAAAAATTAGGTGATGAACCATAGATTTTATGGGTGTGATATGTTGTCTCTTTTGCTCAATTAGGATTTTTCACTTAATGAAAAGAGATAGATCCCTCACCCAAAATCTAGGAGGTTCATTCAAACTAAGGGAATGTATGATGTGATTATGACTAAATGAAATGATTTGGATGTAATTAAGTATTGAAATTGATTGATTAAGTATGCAAAACCTAAGAAATGTAACTTGTTTGAAAACACATTGTGTAATGCAAAAACACCTAGAAATGAATGCAAATTGCAACATAACTTGACAAAACTGAAAGTGTGCACCTAGAATATGGATGGATACTAGAAATTACTTTTGGAATGCTTGTAATGCTTATTTTTAGGCTCGGTGGGTCTCATTCACTATTTTGGGCAAATCAGTCCTAGTTCTGCAAAATGGTGCCTGAAGCTGTTTCAGATGAAAGGGTATTTAAAAATGTGGAAAACAATAAAATAGCATTGGAATGGGACTAATTCACCACCCATGTTCAATAATTCCACTTTTGAATTTTTGAATATTCAAAAGTGGAATTCAGAGCTTTCAGTCTGCACTTTGGCTCTCTATAGGTGTTCGCTTTTGAAACTCTGATTTTTTAACTTGGAAGTGAATTTTTGTTGATATTTTGACTTTTTGAATGAAGAGAAGACTTTAAAAATCTTGCAACTTGATCTTCAATGATTTCCAAACTTCCAAGAGACCTAAATCTGCAAACACACAAGACAAGAAGGAGAAATGTTGAATGTTAAGGCTTGGGGGTTTGCTTTGGTCAAACCCCTTTTAGGTAATTAAACAAAAATAGAGAAATAATGTAATGAAACATGCAATAATTGAGTTGATTACCTTGCCATGATGATCAATCTTGAAGTTCTATAGAAAAACATGAAGAATCTGGCATTGAATGTCTAAAAATTGTTATCTTAATGCCTTGGAATCATGAAGCCCTAACTTGTTTGACTTGAGACGGAAGAATGATGGATGAATAATGAATAATGAATGTGATTTAACATTCATAGAGTTTATTTTATAGGAAATTCACCTTATTTTCCAGAAAATTTGATCCCTAAGGCTGGAATGAAGTAAGATTAAACTTAAATTCCAAAATTTCCTGCTCAAAGGTCAAAATTGGGCCAAAAGGGAATCATTCACTACCTATGGTGAATGGGTCACACAGGGGCCATTTTTCCAGCTAAGATGCTAGGAGATAAGGAAATAATGTTTAAATTGCAACTTTATTGGGTATTTGATCAAATATTGCCCCATGATGCACAATATGGGTTAATAGGGGCCTATTAGTGATGATGTAAAGGTCAATTAGGGCTTGGGACACAAAATTCAATGTGAAAGTGTGATTAAATACACTTTTCAACACTCAAATTAGGTCCACGCAGCCTAGAAAGGCACAAGAACCAATGTGAATGTGAAATACACATTACAACACTAGTTTAACATTAAGTTTATTTTACAAGACTTCTATATTGATGTGATAATGCTATTAAACACATTTTATAATGTTGAATTAAGGGAAAATGGGTTTATTAAGTCTAGAAAATAGTGAAAGTATTTTACAACACCTTTACAAGACACAAACAAAAGCATGTTATTCAATTTGAAAGTGTCCAAGACCTAGTGTGGATGCATAAAATGTCTCACAAAACTTGAATCAAGGCCTCATTAAGTCCAATTTATCATCAATTATTCCCATGTCAAGTAAGTTGCCTTTTTTTCTACAGTATAGATGATAATTCCTTTCATCACATGACCCACTTACCATAATTCTAATACATCCATTAATTCCACACATCAAAATATAATGCACCGATAAAGCATAGAAACTAAATTTCACATCAAGAAATACTAAATCCACATCACACAAGATGCTAGTCCTCCCATATGGACTAGGATCGAATTCAATGGTTAAGAACAATTGGGTTTACCATGTGACCATATTTCCATTAGAAATCAAAATCTCCTATGCACTCAATTGTAATTCTTAGTCTACTATAAAAAATTCAAAGTTGAAGTAATAAGAAAATCTAATGCATTTAAAATAAATATTCAATAAATAGCATATCTACTTAATTCATTAGTCATCATGATAATATTTCTCTCCCAAATGGAAAATTTATTATAGGGTATGCGATCATCAATTCATGGCATATCCAAATGTACTATAGCCATCAAATCATAAATTAATAAAAACATGAGAATCACATAATATGGAATCACTTGATTAATTATTAACCATAGTTATAGTGTCAAATCATAATCAAAATCAACAATGTTTATGAAATATCATAAAAGAAAGTCAATGGTAGAATTAGAGGTCGACAACATTATGTAATGACCATAACATAACTATCCATGGAGATATCAAGTCAAATGATGATGAAAGGAGCATAAAATTAGTATGATAATAAATTACTAAAGGATGGGTCATCAAATTTTGGTCTACCACTTGATAACCCTACTATTCTTTGTTGTGATAACTACACTACCATTCATACTTCTCACAACCTATTAGAGCAGTAGAGGGTGAATTACATTGAGATACATAAGAATTTTGTTAAAAAACTCATTCATGATGTAATTCTCTTATTAGAGTATTTTTCTACTCAAAAGCAATTTGGATTTTCTCACTAACTTGAGTACTAGCTTATGCTTGGGGTGATGGAATTTTATCCCCAAATATTTTTTCCTTTACTTCACTTTTAAGAGAATTTCTTGTACATGGGTACCTCATAAGGCACAAATTTTGAAAGTAACTTTTTATCATTGGGCAATCCCACAAAGCTGGGAGATTTTGATTTTTGCTGAAATCACATATTTTTAAAAAATATAATGATTTAAACCTTTAAAATTTCCATTTAAAGCTTTACAATTGAAGATGGTTTGATCAAAATGCCTTGGATCAAACCCCCTTGGATAGAACCCTGCTAGTTTTAAACCATACCTATAACAGAGTCTCCTTTACACCTATCAAAATGCTAATAAAAAGCAACTTTTGATTTACCTTTTGGGGGATCAAATGAATTAATTTTCATTTTTATTTTTAAGTATGTAGTCCTTATTATAAGCTTCCCAAAAATTATAATTTTAAATAAATTTAATTTTCTTATTATCTTTATTTTTGATTTCTTGTGAATGTAGGTTTTTCATTGAAAATCAAGCTCTTTGTACTGGACATGAGAAAAAATAGAAGATTATGAATTTTTTTTTTTGAAAAATATGAGTACACCAAATATTGAAGTCCTTGATCCAACAAAAAAATATGAATTTTGATACATACAAAAAAAGTTGTGTTATGTAGTCTGCCTATGTCTGAATTATAATTGGTTTGTTTTTGAAACTTGATTAAGAAAAAAATATTCAATAAAAAAGTATGAAACCAATTGGAAGCATTGGATATTGTAGTTACAAATATAAATTCACAAAAATTATAATTTTATCCTTCATGATAAAAACGTTATGTGTTATACGGTGATCGTCACTCCTTAAAATTAGTGTTTATTGAAAAAAACTAATTTTCAAAGGAGATGGAAAAAGAAGTGCAAACTAATTCCAAAAAAAAAAATATATATATATTTATAATCTATAGAAAAAATGCCACAAATCACTAGTTTTCATCGTCTTCATCATAGTTTATCCTCTATAGGTTCTCAAAAGTGAAGATTTAGTTAGAAAAAATCAGTTCAGTGTCTAGTTTGGCCAAACCTTATAAACCAATATTATGGGATCACTCCATTTCAGTTTCTCCCTACCCATCACTTTAATGTGGGTGTTAGTATGAAAAGATATTTTACATAAGTTCTATTTCAAACCTACCTATATGTCCTATTCACATAGTGCTTGATCTCACATATATAACTTTCCTTTTCCTTGTCTCACATCATGTATGCATCACATGTGTCGTCATATTTTTCTAGGTGTGCCCACATGTGTAAAAAATTTTGGAGGGTTATTCAATCTTTTGTGCACACCTCCATTCTTCCTTCTTTTCCTAAATATACAAGGAGAATACTATAAATGTTGAAAACATTTTTATGAGCATATATCTTATATCAATTCTTCCTTTATTCTTCTTAGAAAAAATTATTTGATTTTGCTAGGATCTGTTAGGATTATAAGGTAGATATTTGAGAATTAAATGCAGATTTGATCAATAAAATAGATAAATAAAACACACAAAAAATTATAGTAGAAATAAGAAAACACAAAGAATTTAACATGGTTCACCTAATCTGGGCTACATCCACAAAACTGTAACCATCCAATGATTTTATGATCCAATGTAAAAAATATTTCAATCTCGCTAGTAATGCCCCATTGCAAATCCTCAAACTAATCAGTGAGTTCTAAGTCAGTGTCAATCAGGAAACCCCACCCAAGGCTCGACCTATCCCTAGACCCCAGCAAGCATACATGAAGAGTGCATAATATAGTATGAACAGTTGCCACATACCAAAAATCTCCAACTTAGAGACTGATCGAGCTCCACACCAAACAATCTCCCACTTGGAGATTGATCCTGGATGACACCGTTGCACTTATAGCTCCCACTAGAAATAAGCACCTTGGACCCTGCTACTCTGTTATACTTTTAACCATGAAGACCAACTGAAGTTGAAGAGGAGGCCAACTTCTCCCTTTTCACTACCTTTGCAAAATTGTCTGCTAGATTGGCATCTATATGTATCTTTTCTAGCTTTACCAATCCATCCTCCAACACTGACCGAATGAAATAATATCTCAACTATTTGTGTTTGGTTTTAGAGTGCAAGGTAGAATTCTTTGTAAGATGTATAACACTTTGGCTGCCTATAAACAAGTGATTGTCAGCCTGTTGTTTTCCCAACTATTCCATGAAAAGTTGTAGCCATATCATCTCCTTTTCTGCCTCTATTGAAAAAACATACTCTACCTTTTTGGTGGATAAAGCAACCACCTTTTGCAATTGAGAAATCCAACTCATTATTGTCCCACAACCTGTAAAAGACATAACCTATGGTACTTCACCTGGTATCTATATCCCCTTCCAAATATGAGTCAACATAGCCTTTTAAATCAGTATTAGAGCCCCCAAAACATAAAAATTTATTGGATGTACCTCTCAAATTCCTGAGAATCCATTTTACCGCATTCCAATGCTCAACTCTAGGATGACTCATATACCTACTAACAACTCCTACAACATGTGCAATATCTAGTTTTGTGCATACAATGACATACATTAAGCTACCTACAGTTGAAGCATATGGTACCTTAGACATTTTTTCTTCTTCCTTTTGTGTCTATGCACACATATCCCTAGTCAATTTTACATGATTAGGAAAAGGTGTGTTGACAACTTTTGCATTCTCCATATGAAATATTTGCAACACCTTTTTAATATAATCAACCTAAGATAACAAAAAAAAAAAATTATGTTTTCTTCTACCAAGGATTTGTTTTCTTTCCCCCAAATCCTTCATAGCAAATGAATTGGCTAACTATTGTTTTAACTCCTTTATGTGAGCCATCTTAGACCCTACTACAAGCATATCTTCAACATATAAACATAAAATAATGAATCTATCATCATCCAACCTCTTAAAATAAACAAAATGGTCTCAATTACATCAACTTTAGCCATGCTCAACCATAAAGTTATCAAATTTAATATACCATTGCCGAGGTGCTTGCTTCAAGCTATATAAACTTTTCTTCAATTTGCACACAAATTTCTCCTAACCTTTCACCTCAAATCCTTGTGGTTGTTCAATGTATATTTCCTCTTCCAAATCACCATGGAGAAAGGTTATTGTAAGATCAAGCTATTCTAAATTCAAATCTTCATCTACTACAATATTTAAAATAGTATGAATAGAATTCATATTAACAACTTGAAAAAGGATTTCATTAAAATCGACACCCTTTTTCTATGCAAATCCCTTTACAACTAATGTGGATTTAAATATTTTCTTACCTTCATCCTCCTCTTTCAGCCTATAAACCCTTTTTACCTACAAGCAACTTGCATAATTCCCAAGTCTAATTTTTCAGCAAGGACTCCATTTCTTCTTCCATTTCATGCTCTCATTAAAGCTTGGGATCCACCTACATAGCTTCATCATAACATTTCGGTTCACCAACATCAGTTAATAAAACATAATATAAAAAGGGAGAAAATATTTTTGGAGGTCTACTTATTCTTGAACATCCTTTAACATTCACTGGAGTTTGTGGCATTTGTTGTTGTTGTTGTTGTTGTGGAGCATGAGGAACCACTGGAACATCACTATTTGGTGTATAATCCAATGCTACATAATCATTTTATTTCTTCTTATTTTGTTGTAGCTAATCTTTGTACAACACTTTCTCATTGAATATGACATCCCTGCTTCTCACAATTTTTTTATTTTCAAAATCCCAAAGGCTATAACCAAATTCATCAATGTAGTGTCCCTCCAACTTAGACATACTGTTAGTTGCTTTTTCTTGATAGATGCTTTAGATTACTTTCATATTATGTTGTTTTGATTTTGAGGATGATACATTGACATCTTGGTTATTTGGTTATGTTGGTTTGATGATACTATGATAGATTCATTCATGATATGGCTTATTCGTTATGATTATTGTTTATGTTATCATGTTGATAAGGATTGTACATTATTGATCTTGTTCAGGTTTGTGTCGGTGAAGGAAGACACGTGGCATTACTCATTCGTGAAAGTATCCCGCCACGCTGCAATTCCTTATTCACAGTGGTTTGACGATGAGACAGTCCTGATCAGATATCCCATTCAATCTTTATTATGTTGGACCAAAGATTTTGACAGTCTGTGTTTAACCATCATTCTTTGCGAATGAGTATCTTTATTTTTCTTGTGTTGTTGTTGTCGTCTTCATTTTATCACCGTCGTCGTCATCATCGTCATCGTATTTGTCTTTATCATTCTTATTAGTTGTGTTTCGTCATGTTCATTCGTACCGTCTTGGTTGTGAATTCTGTATGTAAATTTAGTGTTTAATTGTTTGACCATGTATACAAATATTTAATAAGTTTTGATTTATTTAATTGGTAATGTTATTCTTTTGTAAATATTAAATTATTTCTATGAGTTAAATAGGTGTATATCTGTTTATTATTGTGTATTAAAAGAGAAATTTGATCAAATATGCAATCTATCTTATGCGAGTAAATTAGTTCGTGAATTGCATATATAAAAAAAAAAAAATTGGTGGAGACGGGCATTTAATTATGTATTTGTTTAAAATAATGAATTGAAGGATATATGTAATGAGAAAATTACTTTTATTTAGAAAAACTTAGGTTGTAAATTTTAATCACACATAATTTTGTGAATATGTGAAGTCCGTAGTGATAGTGAAAACAAGTTTATTTTTTGAAAATTAAAAAAAAGAAGAAAATTAGTGCATTGATGTCATGCTAGATATTATGCATAGGAGTGTTCAATAAGCAATGAATATCTATCGGCATGTGGGAGGAAAAATCGGTATGGAGATAATTATTGGAACTGGTAATTTGGAAATGGGGGAAAATATCAACTAACTAGTCGACCATATTAGGGAAAAACTTATTGCTTTAGGGAATTAGAGGTGCTTCCAATGTATAGCATAATTACTTCAGTCAACTATTTTATGGGCCAGTTGTTGTGCCTGTGGAATCTATTTTTATTTAAATTAACAGTAATAATGAATTTGTTGACCTGGAGATGGACGAGTGATCAAAGGAGCAGTGAAATCGTGGGTTTCTGTTGAACCCTAACTGCCGTCCTACTTGGAACTCATAGTGCTCTGTGATAGCAAGTGAAGTTGACACCGAGGCATGCAAAGTAAATCATCACCCCTTGTTTTATGTATGGTTACCAGCTCCAACCTGCCGAGAGGAGATTGCACGATTATGTACAAAGAAAGGAGGACGGGATTTTCCCTGAGGCAAACTCTGCACAAAAAGAAAAGAGCTGGATAATCATTCAAAAGGCTTCATGGGAAGTGCAAGCCTGAACTATACATAAAAAGAGAGAAACAACTTTACAGGGTCAGCATAAAAGAGTTTGAGCATACCTAAAAGGTGAATCCACTAGGCAATATAATGTTGTATTGAGGAGCTTCAACAGCCAGACTACCAGTTTTATGGGATACAAGCGTAACTTACAAAGGAGATTTCTTTAAAAGAGGAGGAGGGTAATATTTCAGGAGAAGTTTCAGAACTTGTTTCAGCACGATTTTCAAAGATTACCAGGTTTTCATCTCTTATTTTTAAGTTTCTGTAAATTTCTTTAAGTAATCCTGTGGAAAATTAATGGTTAATCAACCTGTATATAAAACAAAGAAAATGTTAGATTAGATAAATAATTTTTTCTGAAAACATATTTAAATCGAGACATAAAGGATTCAAGAAAATAGAATTTAGTGTATGAATTCAAGAACTAAATTCGGTACTTGATTTCTTCTGTAAATCTATAAAATTTAACTGAAATTTTCAATTCTGAAACAAAAATGAATTTGGAATTAATTTATTCTCCCTTTAGATGAAATAATCTTATCTGGTCACATAATATAAGTCTGTACTTCCATAAAAATTTTCCTGAAGTTTGAAACTAATTCTTAATTTCAAATATGTGCCTTTGCATATGTATATTTAAGCCAAATATTATCATCAGACGTCTATATTTATTTTATAGGCTATATCCTTAAATGACATATATCTTTCTCTAGGCATATACCAGATTTTGAGACTCTAAAGAATTGAATTGTATATGATCTATGAATTAAACTAAAATAATATTATCCAATAAGTTGCTTGTTTGTTTCAAATTTACTATGTTTTATTTTCTTCTAGGGTAGACGCCATCGCACTATGCACGAGAATATCTTAGTTAATGTTAGGGACAGGCACGGTTTAATCTTTAAACTGCATACTAATATCTTCAACGCCTGTACTTTTATTAGATACTCTTTGCTGATATATGGGTTATGCCGATACGTTTAGAATATGCTATTTGAAACCTTTCTGCCACTAAAGTTCTCCATGTTGATGCACAAATTAGTTTACTGGTGTCAGCATTTTTCTCTTCAACATAAAATCTGGTAATATTATAAATTTCTATACCAAAGATTAAGCCCGACTGTAGCTATGAAATAGAAGAGTTTACCAAGAAATTTCTTTGGTACCGTGTTAGTTGAATATTTTCTTCCTACGTCCATCCCTAGTTTTCTCTGAGCTTGAGTTACTTGTCAATAGCATGTGTTATATGTTCTAATTTTAGTATGTTTCCTATACTACGCTGGAAAAATCTGTACTTCGATATATGTGAATGGAAACTTGAATATATTTTACAGTCATGATAATATCTGAAACTAACACTCTTAAATGCAAAGAGAATTTTCTATTGCTTGCAAAAGGGAAACCAGTGACAGTTAACACATTACAAACTACCAGTAGAAATATAAAAATTAGGCATAGGAATTGGATAAATATGAAGTTATGACTATAAACTTATAAAAAAAATATATCTTCAATCTGAATCTTAGCGCCTTGATGTAGCATCTTGAACTAATTTCATTGTTTAAATCATCACCGCCCATGTCTAGTATTGCTGTCAAGGGAGTTAAAATATATCATAAAATAGAATTTTTGTCATGCAATCATCCATCTGTAATTGTTAGAGTTTTTGCTGCGTCTTTAGTTAAATACAATGCTAATTGTTAGGCGAAATTCTTTTTAGTCTTTGCTAGTGTAGTAATCAGTAGTTACTGATTTTCTTAGAAAATATCTTTGAAGAATTCAGATTCGACACACCTTAATATAGCATTCGAAGTTATCAATAGTTAACTGTAATATATTTTTTTTTTTTAGACTTTTATGGACAAATAGAATCTTGAATTTATGATTTAAAATTAGACTCTTCTGGAACTGAATCTTCAAGCGGTTCTAAAGTTATGTATATATTTAAATATATTAGTGTATAATTAAAGTAAATAGCTCTACCATGGTTGATTTACAAGTATAAAGATTTTATATTATACTTAAAGGATAATTATCATCGTTAAAATAATAAAATGTAGGACATTTTATAATATCAATAGATTGTTGTTTTAAACATTTAATTCCTGAAGGGTAAATAAATGTATTTGATGAGAAATGTATATATTATAAGAACGAAAATGTAATATTATTGGATTTTTAAGTAGATCTTCCTTAATTTAAGAGAAGTAAAAAGGTATTGTTAAGTAAAATATGTAATGATCATATTGCTCTGTTACAAGTACTTTTTATATGGGGATTATAGCTTTGCTCATTTCGTCGTTATATATTGAGGCATCCTTGAAATTTTGGTTGGTCTATAGCGATGAACATAAACTTTGTGATTTTGAACTTTACGCTTGATAGCTACCCCTAGATTTTTATGTTGAGTCATGTTATAGAAGAGTGGCTTGCGGTAGGGGCCGAAATCCGGAAGTGATTATCTGGGTAACCTATCGTAGGTGTGATAATCCAAGTGAAAACTTAACTAATGTATTAGGGGTTGGGTAGTTGTAAATACTATATCAAATAATGTTTGGCTTGCCTACTTCTTAACGCTCGTTTAGGTTGAGAAAAGGCTGAGAAGGCCTGGAATGGCAAGTCGCCATCTTGTCTTCTTGAAAGATGTGTCGACTCCACATTAGTCTGCATAGGGGCCGGGAATCGGTAGAGACTACCAGGGTAACTCTTGGAGAGAGGGCCGGTAGTCTAGGAAGGTTCACCAGGGTAACCTATCCCGAGGGTGTGATGACACTCTTAGTCTATACCATGATGGTGTTTTCTTGTGTTCAATTTTCTATTTTGATAAGATTTGTTACTTGAATTGTATCTATTTGAATTTGTAAACCCTATAAATGTAATGTTCTATCTACTTTGTTTGTGGACCTGTCAAATATCTCCTAGCACAGAGGGAGTGGACCTTCAGGTTTCACATGGTCGGGAGGAAACCGTGCTCTAGTTTCCTTATATTTTCTTGTAGATGATCCTATGTTTGCAACAGATTCCAATTACCTCTTGGATCATGACTGTGGATGCGAAGCATATTCGAGGATATGGACATCAATTGTGTGGTGATCACTTTCTACTTTGTAAACTCACCTCTTGTATAAGAGTGTACTTACTATATCATCTTATTGTTGTATTAAGATTTGTTGAAATCTCTCATTTTGTAATCTGTTCAGTTGGTTATTTGATTATATTAAGTTATGTAAACTGGAACATTCATGATATTAGTTATGTACTTGAATTATGATAATGTGTTGAGTTTATTTAATATGTTTATGCAACACTGTCTTGGAAACTTTATAGCATTTGTGTAATCAATTAACTTTTAAAAAAAAAAAATTTGATTAACTTTACTCATTACACTTTGTTATAACGGTAACCAAGGAGGGGCATTACAATCAATGCCATATCCAATAAATATATATTTCTTTGATTTTTCATCAAGCTTGGTTCTATTTTCATAATCTTAATGTGCAAATGCTTCACAACCGAAGGTCTTGAGAAAAGAATAACTCACCTTCTTACCTATCCATGCTTCCTTTGGAATACCACAACCCAAAGGATTAGAGGGAACCCTATTGATTAAATAAATAGTAGTGTTTACATCCTCTGCCCACATGTTTAAAAGGAAGCCCAACATGAAATCTCATAGTCCATGCATGCTCCATTATTGTTCCATTAATGTGTTCAACCACTTCATTTTCTTGTGGAGTCCTTGGAACCATTTTCTACATACAAATACCATTAGAGGAACAATAATTTGCAAACTCTTTGTTTCAATACTCACCACCATTATCATATTTGAGACATTTTAACTTTTTACCTATCTCATTCTCAACCAAGCTTCTCCATTTCTTAAAAGTTTCAAATACATCAGATTTCTACCTAAGGAAATAAATTCATACTTTCCTTGTTGCATCATCAATAAAAGTGACATAATAATGAAAGCCAGCAAGAGAAGATACTTGAGCTAGTCCCAATACATCCATATGCACAAGATCCAATTTCTCATCTTTATTTTGCTTCCCATCCTTGAGAAAACTAACTCTCTTTTGTTTTCCATGCACACAACTTTCACAGAAATCCATATTAACACATTTCAGACCTCATAAAACAATCTTTGAATAAAGTACTTTCATACCTTTTGCACTCATATGCCCAAGTCTATTATGCAATAGTGTTGATTTACATTCCATAGCAACTATCTGATTTTCTACCTACTAAACTACAACAATTGTTCCTAAACATTGAATTTTATTTACAATAGTTAAACTAGAAGGAACAGTATGACCTGCACAAAGATATAAGGTTCTTACTTTCACACCTTTTCCTACCACTAAGGCACCTTTTGTAACCTTCCAATTTTTATCAAGTGCTAAATGTACCAACAAAACTTCATCATCTAGTTTCCCTACTAAAATTAAATTTATTTTAGCTTTGGAACATGCCTTACCTCATGTAGTAGCCAATGATTCCCATTTTGCAACTTACTCTTGATTCTTTCCTTTCCAAAAATATAATAGGGTTTGTTATCTCCCAAATAAACCATCCCAAAATCCCCTTGGACATAATCAAGAAAATAACTTCTATGGGGTGTAGCATGAAATGAAGCCCCTTAATCTAACACCCAAGAATCATGAGCATTAATAAGGGAAAGAATCAAAGCATCCTCATCAGATTTATTACTTACCACATTTTCCTCTTTATTTCCTTCCTTTTACTCTCCTTTATTTTTCTAAGACCAGCAATCTTTCTTTAAATGACCCGGCTTACAACAATACCAACAATCCCTCTTGTCTCTAGATTGGGACCTTTTGTCCTTTTATTTTCCTTGTGACTTCCCATGACTTCCAGAATTGTTTCCTCTCTCCTTTCTTCTACCCCTATTTTCTTCATTCAAAACACTACTTGATGTGGATGTTCCACCTAAGCTTTTCATATGAATTTCCTCACTCAAAATAACACCAACAACATCATCAAATTTCAATGTATTCAAACTAGAAACTAAATTTCTAACAACCATTATCAAGCTATTCCAGCTTTCAGGAAAAGAATGTAGAATCAAAAGAGCCTTAACTTCTTCATCAAAGTTTACATTTATAGAAGTTAATTGAATGGTAACCATATTAAACTCATGTAAATGATAAAAAACTGACACATCTTCTACCATTTTCATATTAAAAATGCTTCATAAGAAATACATTATTCAAAGTAGAAGGATTTTCATATAACTTCACCAAGGCTTCCATCAAATCTTGAGTTGTCGTTGTTCTTGTAATATTGAATGCCACCGATTATGCCAGGCATAAAAAAATTCCCCCCATTGCCTTTCTGTCTAGAAGATTCCAATCCTCATCACTCATTGTTGCTAGTTTCTTGGCTATTCCTTCCAATATCATCTATAAATCATTTTGATAGAGATAATCCTCCATCAGCATCTTCCATAACTGATAGTTCTACCCATTGAATTTATCTACCTTCAATTTACCCTCGTCTACCATTGCTCCCACTGAACTGTGAGACTTTCCTGTAGAATATAATTAAATACAACCCGCTATAATACCACTTGTTAGGGTTAGAAGGTAGATATCTACCAATTAAATAAAGATTTGATCAATAAAACACACAAAAAATTATAGTAGAAATAAGACAACATAGAGAATTTAACATGGTTCACCCAATCCAAGCTACATCTACAAAAACACATCCATCTAATGATTTCATTATCTAGTGTAAAACATATTATAATCTCTCTAATAATGCCCCAATACAACTCCCATCCAAACCACTTATAACAAGCTTTTTAGAAGCTTCCAGAATTAGGGTTCTACAAAGTCATTTTTTTTCTTTTGTTGATGACAAAGCGAAAAACTGGAAAAAAAATTCTTGGGTGTTGCCACCCCTGAACACTCACCCAAGGCCCGGCCTGGCCCTGGAACCCAATGAGGATACATGAATAGTGTAAAATATTACATGATCAATCACCACATGCCAACAATCTCCCAAAAATTTGTCTCATTAAAAAATTAGTAGTTTGTATTATATGTATCTATATTTATATGTTCTTAAGGTTTAGTAGGTTTCTCAGGATTTCTCTTTTTTCTCAAAATACTATATTTCAAGAAAATTCATCCATTCCTTATGTTTTTTGTTAATCATAGCTATACATCCATTCCTTCTTAGACTTTCTTTACCAAGATCTGAAATGTACCTACAATAGAAAGAAATGAAGAGAAACACCCTAAACTTTGGTATTTATATAGAGAATGTAATGCTTCAAGTGATCATGTTATGCAAGAGAAGAGTGTAGTCAAATTTTCAAGAAAATAAAATATCTACAACCTAGACCTCCAAAATAACTATCAAAAAGTAATCCCAAAATATTTTTAAAATGTATGAGATTTCTAAGGATGTGGCCACCAAGTATCAAAGAGATTAATGGTATCTATATTTATATGTTCTTAACATTTAGTAGGTTTCTAAGGATTTCTCTTTTTTTCTCAAAATACCATATTTCAAGAAAATTCATTCATTCCCTTTTTTTTTTGTTAATCATATTATACGGCCATTCCTTCTTAGATTTTTTACCAAGATCTAAAATGTACCTACAATAGAAAGAAACGAAGAGAAACACCCTCAAATTTGGTATTTTGTAGAGAATGCAATGCTTCGAGTAATCATGTTATGCAAGAGAAGAGTGTAGTCAAATTTCAAGAAAATAAAATATCTACAACCTAGATCTCGTGATCCCACAAAATGGTTTATAATTTCGAGATTTTGATTTTTGCTGAAATCACATTTTTTAGAAAATATAATGATTTAGCCTTAAAATTTTCCATTTAAAGTATTCTAATTGAAGAGAGTTTGATCAAACTACCTTAAATCAAACCACCTTGGATAGAACCCCACTAGTTTTAAACCATACCTATAATGGAATCTTCTTTACACCTATCAAAATGTTGATAAAAACCACATTTGATTTACCTTTTTGGGGATCAAATGAATTCATTTAAAAAAAAAAGGTATGTAGTCCTTATTATAAGCTTCCCAAAAAGTATAATTTTAAATAAATTTAATTTTATTATTGTATTTATCTTTATTTCTTTTGAATGTAGGATTTTCACCAAAAATCAAGCTCTTGTTGTACACATGTGGAAAAATAGTAGATTATCAAAAAAAAAATTGAAAAATATGAGTGCACTAGATATTGAAGTCCTTAATCCAACAACAAAGAAAAATTGAATTTTGATACATACAAAAAGGTTATGTGTTATACGATCAAGCTATGTCCTGGATTGTAATTGGTTTGATTTTGACACTTGATTAAAGAAAAAATATTCAATAAAAAACTATCTAACCAAGTGGAAGCACTAGATATCAGAGTTATAAATCTAAATTTGAAAGAATTAGAATTTTATCCTTCACGGAAAAAAAAATATACATTATATGGTGAGTGTCACTACTTAAAAATGTTGTTTTCTGAGAAAAACTAGTTTTTGAGGGAGATGGGAAAAAAAGCACAATCTAATGCCAAAATTTTTGAAAAAATTATATTTAGAATCTATAGACAAATGTCACGAAACTCTAGTTTACATCATCTTCAAATTCCTCACGGTTTAGCTGCTATAGGTGCCCAAAAGTGAATATTTAGTTTAAAAAATTATTTTAGTGTCCAGTTTCACCAAAAATTGTAAACCACTATTGTGGGATCACCCTCTCCAAAATAACTATCAAAAAGAAATCCCAAAATATTTTTTCAATGTATGTGTTTTCTAAGGATGTGGCCACCAAGTATCGAAGAGATTAATGTTATCTATATTTATATGTTCTTAAGGTTTAGTAGGTTTCTAAGGATTTCTCTTTTTTCTCAAAATACCATATTTCAACAAAAATCATCCATTCCCTATGTGTTTTGTTAACCATAGCTATATAGCTATTCCTTCTTAGACTTTCTTTACTAAGATTTGAAATGTACCTACAATAGAAAGAAATGAAGAGAAACACCCTCAACTTGGGAATTTCTATAGAGAATGTAATGCTTCAAGTAATCATGCTATGCAAGAGAAGAGTGTAGTAAAATTTTCAAGAAAATAAAATATCTGCAACCTAGATCTCCAAAATAACTATCAAAAAGTAACCCCAAAATATTTTTAAAATGTATGATTTTTCTAAGGATGCGGCCACCAAGTATTGAAGATATTAATGGTATCTATATTTATATGTTCTTAAGGTTTAGTAGGTTTTTAGGATTTTTGTTTTTCTCAAAATACCATATTTCAAGAAAATTAATCCATTCCTTATGTTTTTTGTTAATCATAGCTTTACGGCCATTCCTTCTTAGAATTTCTTTACCAAGATCCGAAATGCACAGGTTACAATAGAAAGAAACGAAGAGAAACACCCTCAACTTTTCTATTTCTATAGAGAATGTAATTCTTCAAGGAATCATGCTATGCAAGAGAAGAGTGTAGTCAAATTTTCAAGAAAATAAAATATCTACAACCTAGATGTCCAAAATAACTATAAAAAAGTAAACACAAAATATTTTTAAAATGTATGAGTTTTATAAGGATGTGACCACCAAGTATCAAAGAGATTAATGGTATCATATTTATATGTTCTTAAGGTTTATTAGGTTTCTAAGGATTTCTCTTTTTCTCAAAATACCATATTTCAAGAAAATTCATCCATTCCCTATGTTTTTTGTTAATCATAGCTATACAACCATTCCTTCTTAGACTTTCTTTACCAAGATATGAAATGTACCTACAATTGAAAGAAATGAAGATAAACACCCTCAAATTTGGTATTCCTATAGAGAATGTAATTCTTCAAGTAATCATGCTATGGAAGAGAAGAGTGTAGTGAAATTTTCAAGAAAATAAAATTTCTACAACCTAGATCTCCAAAATAACTATCAAAAAGTAATCCCAAAATATTTTTAAAATGTATGAGTTTTCTAAGGATGCAACCACCAAGTATCAAATAGATTAAATGAAAGCTAAAAGAGACCTAAAATGAGAGAATAATTATATGTTTTCAAAAAAATAAAATATACAATGTTGAGGGATTTCACAAATGAGAGCTAAAAGTTGGCATATACTAGATGCACCTCTAATAGTTCAGAATGTAAAACCTGAATGGGATAAAGGAAGTATGTGTGCATAAAACCTCCTTAAACCTACAAAATTATAAGTCATATGATGCAAAAACAACCTGTACAATCCATCTTACATGTCTTAGGCATATAATATACAATAAATTATTTGACTAAAAATAAAAATTGATGAAACAGTAATGGAGCATGCCCAAAGTTTATATATTGAAGTTATTTTCCTTATTTTAAACATGTTTACATATGGATATTGATATCCCATTATACTTATTATTCACATTTGAATTAGTTTGATCACGTTAGTTATATTTTAGACACATTTAATATTGAATAATTTTTATTAAATCTAATAGTGGGGCCATTTGAGCCTCACTTTTTCTATTCATACATATTTTATGTCATTGAAATTTTATTCAAAATTTAAAACACACATGGATGACTTATATTGGCCCAAGGCACTAATGAGATATTAGTAGGTGGGTTTACATGTGTAGGAAAGGAAATAAAAAGACAAGAATTATAAATACATGAAAGTGTAAACAACAAACCAAATCAAACTCTAGTCTAACAACTTTAATGAAAATCTCAAAATTTAAGTTGATTCATCTTGGATGTGTGTGAATGAAAATTATCATAAAACACTTAAAATGGATTTATTGTAAAGTTTGACATTATAAACATGCATAAGAGTGACTAATCATGAAGAAAACAATGAATGGACAATTTTATTTATAAACATTCATAGGAAATATCTACTAGGAGATGAGGATAACAATTCAGACTTCAATTAACTAAACTCACAATGGAGTCAATTGAACTGAAATATTGAAAAACATAAGGAATACATTTATATTTGAAGATGATGATGAGTGATGCAAAAAGAAGTTTCTTTAAAATGAAGATTGTGTTAACTGATGATTACTTTCAAAGGAGTTGAATGAATGGATTCAAGAATGGAATTTTTTTGAAAATTTATAATTAGATATCATTTAATTAAATAATATGTATTGTATAATTAAATGGATAAGGGTAAATTATTATAATTAAATGGATAAATTTTGTTAAAAGATATATAATAAATGGTAGATGAAAATTAATGGTACTAAATGATAAATAAGTGATGATTAATAAATTATGAGTGGTGTGATTAACATCGATGCTAAGGAGAATTTTTTTTCTCTATAGCATATGAAAGGAATTTTTTAGTGGTTATATGTCACCATTTGGCTCCTTGGTTGATTTTTACCCAAACATTTGGCTATTTCTAGACACTAGATAGAAGTTTCCAGTTCATCCATATTTGATAGATTTTACATAATCTTGAAACAAAATTTATTCAAGTTAGATACTTTAATTATGTAAGATGAATACATAATCTAGGATATTACACATAAGAATTTGAGCTCTAATCTCAACAATTTATTAGGAGCTATTTTTTACTTTTATACTTGGCCCATTTTAACATCATTGTTAAGAAATTATAAAAATGATTATTGTAAAATATATTGACTTCATTTTTTTATACTCCACCATGATCCCATACCATCCTATAACCTTGAATCTTCTACCAATATGAGGTCTCAATTTTTTCATTCTTATCTATGTGATTATCTAGGCCAAAATATGATCATGTGTGCACTAGTGTATCTCATTGAATTTATTTGTGCTCCAAATCCTTTAGTTGTCTATGTTATTATCTAGCTCAAAATGTGATCATGTGTGCTCTAGTGTATCCCATTGCATTTATTTGTGCTCCAAATCATTGTTGGTGTTCTTTCACTTGTTTAGTTCTCCTCTATTATCACTCATGCTTAGAGTATTTCATATTTCTCGCAACCTAGTAGAACATTCATATTTATTATTAGAGTATTTCTCTACTCAAAAGAAATTTGGATACACTACCATTCATATTCTTTGTTGTGATAACTACACTACCATTCATATTTCTCGCAACCTAGTAGAACATTTGAGGGTTGTGTACATTGAGATATGCATGCATTTGGTTTGAAAACTCATCCACGATGTAATTCTCTTATAAGAGTATTTCTCTACTCAAAAGCAATTTGGAT
>VDFB02193867.1:330941676-331197142 GCA_007258455.2 Sequoia sempervirens | reverse complement strand
TGAGGGTAGAGGGTAGTTGGTTTAAGGGTTTGGTATTAAAGGTTTAGGGTTGATGGTTTAGGTATCCCATTCCTCCATCTCCCACTCCCTCTCTCTCCCACTCCCTCTATCTCCCACTCCCCACCATAACTGAATAAATCCTTCCCTCTCAAGTTTCTCTCTCTTAGGTCTCCCTCCCTCCCATGCTACCTAGACTAATCTGTGTCACTCCAATGCCCTCTCTCACACTCCCTCTCTGTCGGGTCTCACTTACCTCCCACCCTACCTAGAAAAATATATTTCACTCCAACCCGCTCTCCCACACTACCTCTCTCTCTCCCCCCCTTTGGTCTTTTTGTGTATCTCAAGTCTCATCCCTCATTACCCCTCTCCTATTGATAGGTATTTCCACCCACTATAACTGGATAACTCTCTATCCCTCTCAAACCTCTATCACTCTCAGGTCTCAGTTGCTACCATACTAACTACACTAATCTCTCTCTCTTATCACCTCTCTCTATCTCAAGTCTCACTCCCTTTGTCTCTACGGAAGGTGAATATTTCAAAACAACACATTTGGCACTCTCCAAATTTGACGAATGCAAAATGTACTTTACCTTGAAATGGTAAAATAAGGGTTGACCCTATGATTCAGGCACACATGCTTTTGTATTTGTCTGGTTCAACACTTTATCTAATTCAGAAAAGCCTTTTTTTATGTAGTTGACTCCATGTTATACCAATCTATGCTTGATCCATCACCTTTTTACCACCAATCTTCATGCTAGACAACATAGAAGAAGACATTTTGAAGTTTTTACATCATTTTACATTATCTCAAGTAATATATTGATTTTGGTAATATTGAAATGTTTATATTTAGTATATTTGTTTGTTTTTACAATATAAACTAGATTCCTTTAATGATTTTATTAATCATAACAATTGCACATAGAATTAAACATTGAATTAGATGGGAGTTGCATAAAAAAATTTAATTTTTATGAGTTTGAAGAAAAAAATGAAAAACATAACATTTACTTAACACAAATTTACATAACACAAATTTACTTATGAATTCTATTTGCATTGCTTATAGCAGTCCACTTCTAGCATGGCTAGTGGAGTTCAGTCTTTTTCATTTTAGGTAGATGTTTATATTGATTTGTATTTTTATTTTCATAATTTTTAGACCATTCATTTGATTATTTTATTAATATTCATTGTTACACATAGAATTGAACATTAAATTCATTATTACTCATGGTTGTGGGAAAACTTTTATTTTCAACTAATTTGGAAAACCTAAGAGCTTTGATCAATGTTAATGTGCAAGTTTCCATTAATTTTTTTATGCCATAAAAAAATCACCTTCATCATGTGCTTAGATAATTTGAAGTGACTCAAGACATAATTGATTTGATGCAAGTTTACATTATTTCATATCATTTACCATTCTAAGGAAAAAAAGGGAAAATAAGCACAAGATTCTTTAGTTTCCAAAGGTGTAACAACTTATACCCTGTGTTTGACACAATTATTTGCTCTTGAGAACTTTTCCACACACCAAATACTCCCCTCAAATTCTTCTTAACATTGATCAATGCTTACATGAAGCAATTTTGTACAAATATGATGTCAAACAGGGAAGTAACTTGTCTCCAACCTCAAATTAAACCAATTCAAACCCTCTTTCAGATTTTATAACCTTTCCTTTCCTATATTCCAAAGCCTCACTTATTCATCCTTGTAGGTTTTCAACAGAGGTTTCTTGACCTCAAAACACCATTAGGTTTCTTTGGAATAACTTTGACAAAATAAAGCACCTACACTGTCCTAGACCACAAATTAGGTCACTTTTACAAAGGGGCCCTATTAGAAACTCCTCTTCAAGACCAAAAATCAATGGGGAAATGAAAACCAGTCAACAAAACCTCCAATTTCACTATTTATTTATAGTGACACTTTCCAAGACATGTAAACAAGAAACACTCATTTTAGGCAATTTACAAGGGGGTTTATTGGAAAACTATATCCCAAACCTTCTCTAGCCCAACCACCACTTCAAACACACTTAATTATGTTTGAATATGCTTATAAGTTCATTCAACAGCCTCTATCATCAATATTTCAGCAAACCCTAGTTCAAAACCTTCTTTTTCAAGAAAAATTTGCACAAAACCTCTAGGATTGCAACACAAAAATCCTTCAAACATATTCCTTGCTCCAAAAAACCATGTATACACCTAAATCATGCCCTATTGATCCATCCCACCAAGTTACAAAACAAAATAATGGGTTGAATGGCTTAAAATATCATTTTCATACACTGAAAACTCTTAAAACAGTGTATATAGACTGATCCTTTGTAATTTGTCTCTAAAATGCACAAAAACCATTGAAATAAATCCAAATTAAGTCTAAAATGGTGTTAGGCATACTACCCACAAGATTCACTCCATGAAAGATACAAAATTTCCTGTACATAACCATACAGAAAGGGGGTGTTTTAATTACTTCTCTTCTCTGAATTACTTTTGTCTAAATTGACAACTTTTTGACATGATTTGCAACTTTTACATTTATTGCCCAAAATGTCTCAAATAACCACAAAATGCAATGTAATCAGTGGTATGGATATGTTTGAAAATATGCATTACAATTACTTTTCTTGTGGTATGGAGGTAGATGTATATATGAAAAATGTTGTAGCATATAGACATGTTTGATAATTCCAAACAACTCGTTGCCTTCTTTCATAAAATGCTTTGGTGTGTTCAAATAAATGCAATGTAATTAGCATTATCAATATGTTTCATAATATTATTTGCTTAATTTTTTTCTATGTGTGATAGTGAACATGCAACATTCAACGCCATGCTGAGGAAACAACCAAATCCTCTAACACCGGAAGGTGCAGTAAAAAATGCAAGGAGAAGAGAATAAAAAATTGCAACTTGTGAAGCAAATGAATTGCAGCCCATATAGCTAGAAATTCTTATGCAATATAAGAGAGATGTACAATTGACAAAATGAAGGGCACGAGTGAACAAATTTCATGGAATGACACAAATGGATCCACAAGTTGGAGGAACATCATCAACCATAGGTGAAGTTCAATGCACATCTCTAGTTGATGACACACCATCAACAACATTGCATTTTGAAAGTACATTAGCAAACACACCTCTATTTTATGTCACTCCACAAATGGCATCTCATGTTGGAGGAACAACATCATTTACATTTCAATCTCAAGGTATGTAATCAATTGCACCTCCAATTGAAGGTACATGATCTATCCCTGATGTTGTTGACATTCCTAACATTGACAAAAATTTACATTTGAGAACTCCTCCTAGATTTTTACATAGAAAAAAAATATTTTTGATTGATATTGATGGACAATGCTTTGAAATGGATGCTTGATAAGATTTAAAAATGTACATGTCAAATATTTGTATAGAGGATGCAGAGTTTATTTTTTGAGAAGCTAAGTGAGGGTGGAAGATGCCAACTATTTTTTGAAATGATGAGGCAACTCAAATTGAGGCCCACCATGAAGGCTCTTGTGCTAAGAGTTTCAAATGACTCAATTGAAAATTTCATTGTAAAGAACTTGATTAGTGCATATGAGAGCGTGGGTTCTACCTCACGTGCGAAGGATAGTTGTGCCACAAGACATGTGATGACAACAACACTATTAAGTAGTCAGACAAGGAACAAGGTGAACATTACAATGAAAATTAATTCTTTGAAAATAAGTAGATCATCTCTAATGAGAGCCAAAGGAAGGCGTGAAAGATTGGAGGATCCAAATAGAAATGAGTTATGGGCATTCTCGAGTAGAGTGCCACAAAAGGATAAAAGAATTGCCTAAGGCTTGAAATCTTTAATAATAGATTATTGGAAGGATAACACAAGGACCTCACCTAATCAAAGATATGTTCTAAGAAGGAGAATTGGTAGGAAAATCCATGAGCCATATCCAAAGAATTATTTGGATACCACTCAAGCCCAATTTTTTGCTGATTTTGTACAAAATTTTCCTGAAATTAAAAATATGTCTAAGGTATTTTGAAATGCTAAAGCCTTATTATGTCAAAATAAATCACACACACACTACATTTTTTTGTAGAGTGCATATTGATTTTTCTAACCATTATGATGTTTATCTACGTATATGTGTAGATATGCATACTGACAATGTTTTGCAGGAATGTAACATAAGGCCTCCACCTAAATCCTCAAGGGAATTCTTATCTTCCATTTTATGTGAAAGAGAGGATGGCCAATTTTTTTACAAGTCATGTTTGGATGGCACATGTGATCATTGTGGTTGCATGCAACATTTTCCAATTTTCCAACACATGGCTAGTACACACACAATTGGAGAAAAAATTGTCGAATTTGGAAAATACAAGACAGTGGCCTATAGTCTAAAAGATGGGAAAGAAGCAAAGAAGTGTGAATTGGTCAACAATAAGATTCTAGTATATCAGTTTATGGGAATTTTTCATCATCATGTGGTGTATGAGTATGCAAGGCATACAAATAAAGCTCGATGGTTGGACTCACATTTCAAGTTATGCAAGGACACATTTCCACTTCATATCATCATTTTTTATGTCAACTTCGCAAAGAACTAGAAACTACAACCACAAAATGGGGTGGAATCATAGTACTACAACTCCACGTAGTTTGTTATATTTGTGCATATAGAATTAATTCATCCAAATGATAGTGCAAAGGATAACAAGAAAGTATTGAGGGAGTATTACTTTTACATTAGTGATGATTGTACACATTCTACTGAGTTTGTGCAAGGTTTCTTTTAGATGTTCTATGTTGATTTGGCTAGTAGGGGCATATAATTCAGTGAACATATTATATGGTCAAATGAATGTACATCACAATTCAAAAACATAATAATGTTTTATTGGTTGAGAAGGATGCATAGGATCAGTTGTGTTCAACATATGAGGAACTTCTCAAAGGCCAGGCATGGAAACAAGGAGCGTGATGGAGTAGGTACATGTATCAAAAGAGCCCTAGCATGAGAAGAGTTAAAGTACAAAGAAAATGTAAAGTTGATAGATGCAAGATCAATTGTTGAGTGGTGCAATCGTGCAATGGGTCCAAGTAGTCAAGGTAATTCTTTAGTTCATCTATTTTTACATTTAGTAGATGATACTAACATTGCAAAATATGAGGATTGTTGTACACTAACATGATCAAGTGAGCTACACTCTTTTAGAAGCTCTAGTGCAAGTACATGGACTATCCATATGCGAAAGATGGCATGATTTTTTTTTGCATGTACACTTCAAGCATGGAATGATTGTGAGTTAATAGAGTGGGTTGACGAATGGTCTATAAGAATTCTAACCCCACTTGACACTTATCAGCTCCCGACGACTCTACAAATCACAAAGATGCAATCATCTATTGAATTTGGTCATGTATCAAACCTTGTAGAACTAGTTAATATATCTTACTTATAGGATTTATTTTGATGTTCATTAAATACATCTAACAAGGTGAACATATCAATGTAGGGAACATATATGCAGTGATTGTAGATGAAGACAATGAAGAGGGTATAAATTATTATCTGTGTTGTTGTATCGAGGCTAAAAGAAAATGGAGGCTACAGTTATATATGGAGAAAACATAGAATATCCTATAGGTCTGGTGATTGTTACTGGAACATGGCTTAAAAGGTACCCAGTTAAGAATGTTGCAATTTGGTTGTTTGAGGACTTTGACACACATCAATAGATTCTTCACTACTCAAACCTTGTCATTACCACCAACATTCATTTGATCAAATATAAGGTCAGATCTACGAACAAGAACTTTTGGAAAGTGTATGAGTATAACCACGAGGCAATACTTGTCACAATAAAGAGTAGAGCAGACCCGGATGGTTCCCTAAATTGATTGGTAAGTATGCACATTTAATTTGTAAAGTCATGTTATTGATCATGTATTTATTTCAAGCATTTAAGTTTGATTGTATAAGGGTTTGCAAGATTGCATTAATTTTTAGATATGCAAAATGTTGGTTATATGTTGCTCTCTATTTAGTGTAGGGGCACCAAGCTTCAGTGGTTGTCATTAGGGTGATGAAGTATTGTTTTGGCTTAGATAAGGTCATATAGACCATTTCTTGATGTAATAAGTCTATTTTAGTGGTTATTAGTGAGTTTGAAGATTTTAGTTGCAAATTTGCTAAATTAGTGCAAAGTGTCATTTTTCAAATTTTGAATTGCAAGAAATGCATAGTCGGGAAGTTGAACGGTCAAGGAAGGCCAAAGGTCACTTGTGGCATTGGTTTTCAATAAATTATTCATTAAGGGAGTTGAATATATGTATGTGAATTTTGAATGAAGGGGTGTGCATGGAGAAGACGAGAAGATTTTGTATAAGCATTGATCAATAAAGCTCTATTTTCTTTGAAAATTTGAGCTTGTTTTTCTCATTTTCAGTGTTGTAGTACTCAGTTGCATGAGCCCATACTGAAGGGAATTGAAGAAAAGTTTTTTTATTTTGGTAGAGAGATGTGTTAGCCACATTTTGGTTTCTCTAGCATTGAAATCCATCTTGTTTTGAGCTCTTAGGGTGGATTTTACTGTATGCGGGTCTAGAAGTCTAAATTTCAAGTTTTGAGGTCATCAAGTGATTTAATGGCTCATTCCACCTAATGTATATACTGTAGCTCTATGGAATGAGTCCATTAGGTTGGGAATAGGTTAGAATATGATTCTTGGAAAAGGGGAGATTGTTTTGGAGTATGGGATGTAGCCTTGGGTGTGAAAATGTGTGATTTTGAGTGAATTTGAGTGGTTTTCGATTACGAATGGATGAAATTCTTTGGGGCAGTCAACTTTTAGAGTCTTTTGAGCATGTACAGACATCATATGGTATGTTTTATGTGTTTTATGTGAGATTTAATTGGGGGAACAATGATTTTCAATAAGGCTCCTTGGAAAACCTAGGTTTGGTGGCTTGAGAGTGAGGAGTTAGTGGATTAGTAGATTGGTGAGCAGTTGGAGCTCTAAAAATTATGAGATCTTAAGGTTGGTAACCTATTTAATAAATTTCCATGGTGTTTGACTTGATTTTAGGTGTTTGGGAAGGTTTCCCTTTGGAAAAGAGGCCTAATTGGCCTAGTTGCCCCTACGGTAAAGTGGGATTTTGGAGAATACATTGAAAAACCCATCTCCAGGCCTCATGTGACCATATCACCACTTCAAAAACTCTTTTTTAAGCCTACACATGCTTAATAATACTTAATATCATGCTTCCCCCAAACTTCACCCACGTTTAGTCTCTAAAACCTCAATTTTACATTAAAAAATGCACTTATCTCAACTAGAGCTTCATGCCCAAACATACACATGACCTCCCCAATCCTTGAAAATCTTAAAACACATAAAACTCCACCAAATATCACTAAAATCAACTAGTTCTATCCTAATTCAAAATAGTTTCTTCAAAATAATCCTTAATATTATGCTGCCCCCAAACTTCACCCACTTTTAGTCTCTAAAACCTCAATTTTCCATTAAAAAATGAATTTATCTCAATTACAGCTTCATGACCTACCCAATCCTTGAAAACCTTCAAACACATAAAACCCCACCAAATCTCACTAAAACCAACTGGGTCTAGCCTTAATACTTGTAAGCACCTTACAATTTGAAATAGCTGAAGCATATATCAAGGTTGTTGTGTTAGCTTTGATCAAGACACAAATTGATTCACAAATTTTCAATATACTTGAACAACCACTCACAATATTACTATTTTGCTACTTTTGTTCATGCACATTTGAAACTTTAAAGATCATAATATATTTAGAGAAAAATGCTACAAGTTGGAAGAGAAGAAACATGTCTATCACTTCATGGTATCTGGGGTACAAGGAAATGTGCAAGGCAACAATGGTGGATGGATTGAATAGCTAAATAAATATGTATAATTGTGTGTGTGTAATGATCTAAGATAAACAACTCAATAACATATATTTCCATCATTATTTATTTATTTAATAAAATTTAGAGACATATAAGGAATCCATTCCTACAAATACATCAAGAGACATGAAACATTACTACACTTTAAAGTAAAGGGTGGATGCAATTTTTTTTTACCTTTTTCATAGCATGTTATTCACATGGCTGCATTTGATACTTTCTTAGATTTATGCATTATTTTTTATGCATGTCTATTTTTATTGTACATCCAAGAGCCACTATATTGTTGGAAAATTTCCAATAATTTACCATCACATTCAAGCTTTGAAATTTCCCTAATTTTTATAAGAATTTTTTCAAAACTTTTTATTTGTGGTCATTTTTTCCTAAAACTTGTATGAAGGGGATTTTAATATTTTTCCTATTAGTTTGGAATTGAGATTCAAAACCAACTACATCAGCTATTAGATTCATCATGAGTTTAATCGAAAGAAAAAAGGTTGCTTTTTAATAATTGACCACTAAATATCTTGAAAAATATAAATTACTAATTAAACATGATGTACTAATACCAAAAAAATTCTTCTTATTACATGTTCCTAATGGGCAAGGGACACTAATATTTGAATTGGGACTAGCACAACAGTCTAAACAACCACCTGTTGAACTATAACTTCACATTCATATAGGACACATGAGTGGGTGGGCAAAGGGGTTTTGCTTGGAAATCAACAAGCATCAAATTGTGAGCCTCCAAAGTAGGTCACTTAGGAAGATTTATTAAGTGCACTTATGAGAGTGCAAAGCCAAAATTTTGAAATGTGCATCTCAAATTTTCAAAGTTTGAGAGTGCCAACAGTGGCTCCAACTGGGGATGCATGACCTCTGTGGGAATAACAAGATTGCAGATCTCTAGGGAGTAGACCAAATACTGAGTCCATCAGGTGCTCTAAAACTACTCCTTTATTCATCTTTCAACTTTCAACTTCACTTGATGACACCTAGGCCACCAAATGAAAAATTTGAAGTTAGTGTTTACCCCTGTCAAACATTTGGTTCTATGTTATCTACCATAGGCCAAATATGAGAACATTATCATAGACCACCCACAAACTGGCTCGATCATTGACATGCTCCACTATATCACTTTGAAACTATCATTATAGATTACAAAGTAGTAGCAAAAAACACTTGGAAAGTATTATATGGATACCCAGACATAGATACTTACATACACAAATACATGATACACATATATATGTATACAGAACTCTGTCAAGATATTTTATGCTACATGCATATACATAGAGATATCCAATACACATACATATATCTACAGATGTCTGTAGTAGAAACTTCTATACCCAAGGATATTTCAATTGCATGCATGTATATTTGTCGATATGCATACGTAAATGTACACATACATAAAACTGTGTCCACAAGTAGATATATTAATAGATGTAGATGGTGTGGTTTGTCTATGCTGCCATATGGAAATCATAAATGAGATAATATGTTGAAATTTTATTGGCTAATTGTATCAACTTTGGTTAGAATTCTTGTGTGTCTATATGGTTTTCTACCCCTTTGGTGTTGGGGAAAAGGTGTCAGGTCGTCCTCTTGTTATTCTGAACTTTGGTTGGAATTTATGTTAGCCTTCATGGTTTTTAGGCCCCCAATGCCAATGAGAATTTGGCAGATTTTCTTTTTTTTTTTGTTAAAAAAAAAGCATTTGACATGATGATAGAGGAGGCCTGAATTCATGCATTATATAATTTCTTGTCATTTGAATTGTCATTAATGAAATTATATATTAACTTATACGTTTATCTCATTTTTCTCTTCTATGAGTAGGTGTTGGAACACTTGAAGGAGGAGGTGTTGAAACACCTCAGGGAGGAGGTATTGAAATACTCAAAGGAGATAAAGAAAAAGAGATTCCTAAAGAGGTATGTGTTTATTTTATTTTATTTTTGGTAAATATGTTCCTATTATTGACAATTGTATGTTAACTTGTATCAATTTGATGTTTTTGTTCACATATATAGATTGACATTACAAAAGTTGGTATGATTGGTTCTTTGAGAGGGGCATATTCTAGGACTCATGATGGTTTGAAGAGATGTATATGTGAGGTAATCAAGATTTCAATTTTAGAGTTCAATTATAATTCAATGTATGTTTATTTTGATGTTAATTATTTGATTTTAAATTATATAATATAACTAATCTCAATTATGGTTTGAATTTTTCTTGTCTAGTTACCTTCAGAGCCAAAGAGTGCTTCAAAGAGGCTCCATTTTGATGATCCACTAGTAGTTTAGGATGAGATAGACATTTTGGTGTGTATATTTGAATAGATATTGAGATGATATATGACACATTTTGTAAAACTTTTTTTGAGTTTGCGTTGATGCCATTTTTGTATATGGACATACACTTGATTATTGGATAATTTGATATATAGAAGTTGAGAATTGAAATGATTTTTTCATCATGTGCATGTTTAAACTATTCAAAAATTTAATCTTGAGCAATGGTTAAATATCAATGTACAATAGCATTAAAAATAATGGTTATATTATATAGTTGACAATAAAAAATAATGAATAATGGTTAAATTATATCATATATTGCTTAGTTATATTATGGTTAAATTATATAGTTTAAGAAAATTTCAAGACAAGAACAATGGTAAAGTTTAAAATTTTAACTTTAAAGTTTAAATACACAAATTTCATTGTCTCACACTACATATTTCATATTGTATTAACATTACATATTCAAATTCATAAAATATCATAGTTTTATGTTGATAAACATACCAAATTGATGTAGAGTAGGGTGGAAAACCCTCAACAAACCAACTACCCTTTAATCTTCCTTCTAGACACAAAACACCATTGGAAAGTCATGACTAGGGTACATAAGCACTAAATCAACAATCATCTTCCAATGAAACACTCACCAACAGTCCAAAACTCAAAACCCTCACTTTTGACAAGTTTCAGTGGGGGTTATTGAAAACCTCAGTATTTCAATGCCTCCAACACCTTCAAATATGTCTTTCCTTGCTTAATCAACTATTACAAAGTGCTTCCCCAAGTGTTTTCCATCACTACCTACTCTTAACTTTTAAATTTCACTCAAAACACACATTCTTGACAACTAGGCATCATGACCAAACCCCCAAATGGCCACCCCTGCTCTTGAAATCATGCACACATTTCCCATAGACCTAATTACACCATTCCACTAAGTTACAATAGAATATAATCTGTGGAAAAGACATTTGGTGGAAGTTTCCATGCTGCCCCCTGTGGAAAATGCATGAATTTAGGCCTAGGAGGCATAGCTTGAAGTAGCATATTAAAGCAATAGTTGGAAGAAGGTTAGAACCTGGTTGTTTCAGTGTTATTAGGTGGAGTTTGATGTCATTGAAGGTCTAAAAAGGTAGGGTAGGTCATTTGGATGTTTTGGCTTGAAGCCCTAGTTGAACAAAGAGTGAAAATGGGTGAAATTAAGATGTTTTAAGAAGGAAATGTGTGAGAACTTTGGGGGCAGCATAATTTGAAGGTGAATTAATTTTGTAAAAGGTGAAATAAGAGTTTTTGAAATCACCTACATAGACTCAAAATAAAATCACCTAACCTCTACATACAATATTTTATGAAACCCTAGGGTGAAACCTCATTTTTCATGCCTTTTTCCATCAAAATTTATACTTGAGTAGCAACACAAACCCCATAAAAATTATCCCCTTTCACCAAATAAGCACCCTAACATAAAATTGGGTTTCTAAATATGTATTTATTTTGTAAAAACACAAAGAGATTAAAAAGGAGAAAACAATCATCTTGTACAAAACTGTACAGTTCAAGGAAACATTAGATTTCTTGTAAAAGTACAAAAAAATGCAAGGAAACAATGAATTTTATTGATCTTCTTCTAAGTACATGGGAAATTTACACTAGGCATGGTACATTTACACTAGGAATGGTCCTCTTTCACACCCAAACACATGGAATCGCTCTGAGCTATGTTCAGCCAAATCGATCCCTTAAGGGTCCAAATTGAAAAAGGGCAACAATCTTTGACTGGGTATTACTTAGAAACCATGGAACTTACGAAATCTCCTTATAAGCCTATGAGATCATGTTTGAACCCTCTACAATAACCTCTCTCAATTTTTTCTATCTCGGAGTGGCTTTCTAGTGGTGTCAAACGCAAGTAGTGCAAATTAGCAAAGTGGTGCAACTTTCGTTCTGCAACTCGTGTGAACAAACAGACTATTCCAATGCATCTAAATATATATTTTTATGCTAGGAATGGTCCTCTTTCACACCCAAACATGTAGAGTCACTCTGAGCTATGTTCAACCAGATTGATCCCTTAAGAGTGCAAAGTGTAAAATGGCTACAAACTTTAGCATGTTGTTACTCAAATACCATGATGCTTAGAAAATTCTCGTCTGATCCTATGGAATTGTGTTGGGACCCTCTACAAAAATATCTCTCTATTTTCACTATCTTAGAGTGGTTTTCTTGTGGTAGTAGATTTTCACTTGGGGAAAAAGTTGTCAAATGCAAGTAGTTGAAAGTTGTAAAGTGGTGCAAATTTCATTCTGCAACTCATGTGACCAAACAAAGTATTCCAACACATCTGAATAGACATTTTTATACTAGGTATGGCCCTCCTTTGCACCCAAACAGGTAGAATCATTCTGAGCTACCTTCAACCAGATCAATCCCTCAAGAGTCCAAAGTGAAAAATTGCTGCAAACTTTAGCATGTTGTTACTCAAATATTGTGATGATTAGAAACTTGTCTAATCCTATGGGATCATGTTGGGCCCCTTTGCAAAAACCTCTCTCGGTTTTCTCTATCTCGGAGTGGTTTTCTTATGGTGGCAGATTTTCATTTGGGGAAAAAGTTGTCAAATGAAAATAGTTGAAAGTTTCAAAGTGGTGTAACTTTCGTTCTACAACTTGTGTGACAAAACAAACTATTCCAACACATTTTAATATGAATTTTTATGCTAGGCATGGTCCTCTTTCACACTCAAATATGTAGAATCACTTTGAGCTATGTTCAACCAAATCGATCCCTTAACAATCCAAAGTGGAACATGACTGCAAACTTTAGCATGTTGTTACTCAAATACCGTGACACTTATAAACTTCTCGTCTAATCCTATGGGATCACATTGGGCCCCTATAGAAAAACCTCTCGATTTTCACTATCTTAGAGTGGTTTTCTCATAGTGGCAGATTTTCACTTGGGGAAAATGTCATCAAATGCAAGTAGTTGAAAGTTGCAAAGTGGTGCAACTTTCCTTCTACAACTCGTGTGACCAGAAAAAAAATTCCAATGCATCCAAATAAGTATTTTTACACTGGAAATGGTCCTCTTTCACACCCAAACACACAAAATTTCTATGAGCTACTTCCAACCAGATCGATCCCTAAAGAGTCCAAAGTGAAAAATAGCTGCAAACTTTAGCATGTTGTTACTCAGATACTATGATTCTTAGAAACTTCTCATCTAATCCTATAGGATTATATTGGGCCCCTCTACAAAAACCTCTCTCAATTTTCACTATCTCGGAGCGGTTTTCCCGTGATGGCAGATTTTCACTTGATGGAAAAAGTGTCAAATGCAAGTAGTGCAAAGTTGCAAAGTGGTGCAACTTTTGTTCTCCAAATCATGTGACCAAAAAAATTATTCCAATGCATCTAAATAGGTATTTTTATGCTATTAATGGTCCTCTTTTTAATCCAAACACGTGGAATCAGTCTGAGCTACGTTCAACCAGATCGATCCCTTAAGAGTCCAAAGTGCAAAATGGCTACGAACTTTAGCATACTCATATTCATACACCATTATTCTTAGACACTTCTAATTTGAGCCTATGGGATTTTGTTGGCCCCCTCTACAATAACCTCTCCCATGTTTTTGTATTTTGGAGTCCTTTTCCCGTGGCAATGAATTCTCGATTGGGGAAAAAATGGTCAAATGCAAGTAGTTGAGTGTGTAAAAATGAATTTTTAGCCATTCCACCCATTGTATCCTACTATAACTCAATGGAATACAATAATTAGGGGTAGTGAATATATCTGCATGGATTTTGGAGAAGGGGAGGTGAGTTTAGTGGTTTGTTGTGATTCCCTAGTTGGAAATTTGATGAGTTTTAGTGAAATTGAGTGGTTTAAGAGTGGAAATGGTTGAAATCCTTTTGGGTAGTAGTTTGTGAGGGACATTTTATCATGTGTAGGTTCTTTTAAGCATGCTTGATGTTTTTGCAAGGTGTTATAAGTTGTTGGAATAGGATTTCCAATAAACCCACCCTAAACTTGCTAAAAATGAGGCTTTAGTAAAAATGGGCTTAAAAGAGTGGTTCTTAGGTTAAATATTATGGATTTGGAGGTTTTTTGGTCTTTTAAATGAATTTCTATAGTTATTTGGGATCGGAAGATAGTTTGGATTGTAGCTGCTTTGAAAATTTGGCCTAATTGGCCAATTGGGCATATCTCCTTGGTGTTGTCCTTTCAAATCAGGACCATCAGGGTTTCAAACACCCATCAAGGTACTCAAAAACATGGCACATCCACTCAATAGGTTACTTTGATACAACTCTCTCAAATCGGGCTTTGCACATCAACTAGGCCTCAAATTAGGTCACTTTTACAAAGGGACTCTACCTTAAACTTTCCCTTTCACTCAAGTTACCAAACCAAATATTCCATAATTTTTTCTCAGACATCCACCTTCCAATATACCTAAACTCAAAAACATCTTTTATAGCAAAAAATCAAGGGTTTTAATGGAAATCACATTTCTAGACCCCAATCAAACATTCCACCACCTCAAACCAGTCTAAAAAATCAAGGGTTTTAATGGTTAGGGTGGTTAGACAGAAACCTACTTACTTTTTCCCTGAAATTTAAGTACTACTACATTGAAATTTCAAATTTTCACCAAATAGATTTTATTTATTTTAAATAAACCTAGTAGTTTAGAAACTACATTCAATTTTCTACAGATTCTATTCTTACATATTTTTGAAATAATATAGATAACTTATTGATACTTTTATGTCAAGTTGCCTAACACTAATTTTTCTGAATTTTTTGCCACTTAAGGGACTATTTTTTCCATGATGATCCTGCACATACCCTATCATGGCATTCCATCACCTTGAGAACAAATTTATTTGAGGCATCTTTTCAAATAGTTCACTACCTTGTCTATGCATTGTCATGGCATTCTATCACCACATTTATTTGATGCATTTTTTCAAACAATTCATTGCCTTGTCTATTATATTGCTTACTATTATGCTTTTGATATATTTTATCTAACCATCCGTAGCTTGTTCAAAAGCACTTGTTTTAGGCTTTTAGCAATAGAAACAAGGTAGTGAACTGTTTGACAAGATTCTTTGGTAGACATGTATGAAAAATGTGGTAACATAGACAATAAAGTGAACTATTTGAAAAAATACCTCAAGGAAATTTGGTCTCATAGAATGCCATGATAAAAAAATGCAATTGGCAGTTGCTCCTAGTTATTAGTTACGCAATGTGAAGTAATTGCATAACTGCTTAGGTTGAATTTGGAGAAACTATATTGTAATTAAAATTTTGTCATTTATTAGCATCTAGTTATTAGATATACAATGTGAAGTAATGTTTTGACTTTGAAAGATGTGCAATGCAATGTAATCAATGATTTGAATATAAACTACAACAATCTATTTTTTTACAATTCATTAGTTAAAATCTTTATTTTATTTGCTCTCTATATCTCTATATCTTATGGAAATACCTTTAAAATTCAAAAAAATAGTTTTTATCTCTTGTTCTACAATGTTTTACGTTTTTTTAAATATGATTTTTTCCCAATTTAAAAAAAAACTCTTATACCTTTGGTTTGCAAATTTTTCCCCAAAATATCTTTTCTGCTATGCATTGGAAGCTTGAAGCATACACGTGAACACATGCAATATATGTGAAGTATACATGTGAATAAGTGAAGCATACATGTGAATAAGTGAGGAACAAGTGATTGAAGCATTCCAAAGGATACAAACCACCAAGAATAGAGCTTATTTACACATTACGCTTTAGATGGGGCTTATTGACTAGTCAACAATAATTAATTAAGCATTGGATGTAGATAAAATCCATGCATATAACATTTAAGCATACAATTTATAAAATATGCATTATAACATCATTCATGAATGGCAGTAACAAAATAAGATTTTCTTTAATCAAGAGGCCATAAGGCTATGCAATGCTATATATTGATAAAAGTATATAGAATATATACTTAAAAGCCATACATGCTTAGTAGAAAGGAGCCATATGGACATAAAATGTCATGTATCTATCGATAGTACAAAAAATATGTTCCAAAATGCCACATAGGCATACAAAAAACAACCTTAATACATAGTCCTTTCCCTCTAGGGGAAGGAAATCTATCTCGTGTTTCCTTCAAAATTTGGTTGGATGGAGTGACTGTTGGTTCTCTTGTCTTTCGAACATGCTCGCTAGTCCTCCTCGCTTCACTTTGGACCTTCAATTGATACAATAAAAAGTAAAGATGTTAATACATAGAAATTGAATTGTGGAATGAGATATAACAAAATATAATCACTTACCACATACATATAGTCATCACACACATTTACAACATTACCACATCCATGGTTTGGCATGACAACCACCTGTAGCAACCATCTAGGTAGAAATTAAACTACATAAAAGTATCATGAAAATTTTCTATAATAGACCATAAAAGAGTAAATATAATGTCAAATTGACTAATTTGTTGCATGCCTCTCTCAATGGATCAAAATTGGCTATTGTTGCAGCAACTCCATGGTCCATCATGCCATCAACATCACCAGGGAAATATAATGTCATCAACTGCAAATGAAACAACATAACTAACATCAATATAAAGAAGTTTAGGTAGTCTCTTTATAATTGTCATAAATGAAAGAGTAAATGGTTGGCCTTAGTTGAGACTATAATATAGTGCTTATAGATCACATAATCATGAAAGTACTAAGTCCACTGGGATAGACCAAAATCTTGCAAATTCCAAAGTTTAGTGCTCATTAAGATTCATATTGCACATGTTGATGAACTAATGTTAATGAGGGCATGCTATCAACATAGTGATAATGCCACAATGAAGTTCACATGAATGAAGTGAGGATTACTATATTACTAGCAACTTTCAAAGGGATAATGAAACATATGATGAATTAGGACATGTCTAGGGTTTTACTATAGCACATGAAGTTGGTTTTTGAGGTGTGCAATAGTAATGGAAAAGACAACTTTGGTCAATACTAAGTGGAGGAAAATTTATTTCTTCTAATGGTGTAAAGGATAAACTTTCGATGGAGGTGCTATAGCATAGATAGGATAAAGATACAAGACCAACAAGGGATAATGCAACATATGCTGAAATAATAGAGGGTATAATGGGATGGGCTAGGATGGGATAACAAAATATAGCATGGAATATTAGAGGTTAATGAGATGGGATTAGGAGGGAATAAAGGAACATAGTGTGAATTAGGGAAATACAATGGGACAAGACCAAGAGGGGATAATGGAACATAAGGTGAAATAAGAGAGGGTAATGGGATGGGAGTAAAAGGGATTAATGGAACTTAGGATGGACTAGTATAGATTGATGGGATGGGCTAGGATGGGATAAAAAAATGTAGGGTGGAAAATTATAGGTAAATGGGATGCAATTATTAGGGAATAATGGAACATAGGGTGAATTAGGAGGTGTCTAGGGTTTCACTATAGTACATGAAGTGAGAACCTGTCATGTGTCTAGCAATAATAGAGAAGAGTTATATTGGATGAAACATGGATAAAGATGGTATAACATAGAATGGATAAAGGAACATATGGTGGAACATAGGGGATCATGGAGCATCTAGGGTAAAATAATAATGGATACAATAAGATGGGAGTAGAAGGGCATAATGACACATAGCATGGACTAAAAGATATTAGCGGGATGGGCTAGGAGGGGATCATGGAAAATAGGGTGAACTATTAAATTTTAATGGGATGGGATTATGAAGGAATAAAGGAACAAAAAGTGCAATAGGGGAAGATAATGTGAAACAATCAAGGAATACAAATGCAATGTTTGTGTTTCTCATCAATTTTTTATATTTATATACGCAAAATTACAAAAACTAGCTAAAATTGTTTTACAACACCATTAATAAATAAAGGCTACCAAAGTGAAAGTTGTTTGAGGAAATGAATCATGATGTGTGGAGGTTGAAGATCCACCAAGAAACTGTTTAGAATCCAAAGCATGTTATGAGATAAACATTCAAATATAACATTCAACTATTCAAATGTAATAATAATATCTTTAATACTAGCTACATACCTATGAAATCATCATTGAGAATGAATAAGGGTCTATAGGAATAAAGTATGTCTCATGAATAGTCTAACCATAAAATTTCATCATATTTAAATTCTACTAATTTAGTTATTCTTAAATTTCAAAATATAATTTAATAAACAAAATTAAATCAAATTGTTAAATTTTACTTGAGTGTTAGTGCCAAATCTATCATTCAACAAATGATTTTTGAAATCCATCACCTCTATAGCTGATGTAGGTTGTGTAGCTACGTCATGAGCACTCTAATAATCATAATTGCAAACAACACTACAAGCACCACAATGGTGGGGTGGAGCTCGGGGCCTACACGTCTCCTCCACATCAGGCTCTACTAGAGGCCTCACACAATATAAAATGGTCTAGGTGAGTGAGTTAATCGAATCCAGCGTGTCCATCTATACATTATCCTTAACAATGGAAGGAACAATGACATGCTCCACCATGGCTCTGGCCAAGGGTCTCAGTGCCAATTATGGATTATGTAGTGCAACAAGTCTATCATGTGTGTAGCCACCACCTTTACCTTGAAAGTCTAAGATTTCCAAATAGTTTGGCATTTTATTGAGGACAAACTCACAATAGAGTTTCCACAAAAAGTATTATGGTACCTCATGGTTATTGCATGGAGGTTGGTCAAATACCATCCACCACCACTCCCAAAATTTATTTTTAATTAACTCATGGTGGCACCAATGGATGGGGAACCTCCTAATGTATGAGACAAAGGTGCATTGGTTCTTCGGTCTGTAAATAGGGCACACAAGTCGGCTTTGCTAATTTTTTGTTTTTTGACATCTACATATGACAAACCACTAGCATAAAATTGTATCATCTCATCCTCTTATTTGACCAAAAACAAATTTCTTGGCTCATCTCTCCTACATGAGTTACAATTGACTTCAATGATTCAACAATCCCTCTCCTATAAGGGTAGGTTTGAACATGCTTGGTTAATCTTCCAATTAATTGTTCAATGTCTCTTTTATTGTTTTCAATTTGATTTAGAATATTTTCTAGTGTTCCTTGAGGATGCCTATGAATTGATGGATGGGTTTCAATTTGTTCTTGTATAGGAGGCTCTTCATGAGGGGGTGATTGTGAATTCTCAATGTTTTGAGGTGGAGATTCATTCCCTAAGAATTAGAAAAAGGTTTTATTATAAAATACTATTTCAATCTACATTTGAAATCAAATTCAAAATAAATAGAATAAAATTACATACCTCTTCGCAGTCTTCAACCTCTCTAACGTGTTGGTGGCATCCTCATAAAAAATTGTAAGCTAAGGATGCAAATAATGGATGATATTTCACAGGTGCGAGATGTAGACCTCAAATCCTCCAAGCCAAGCCACGGGTTGAATAGAAATGAGGGTTTGAAATGTGTTTTTTCCTTTTATTTTACTTTTCACATTTGGTGTACGCCAAATTGGGTGTGCGCCAAATGGCCAATTTTGACCCTTTTTTTGTGAATTTTTCTGAATTTCTCACCTAAATTGTGTCACAAATTGGTTCACTTACCCAACACACCTATCATTGGACATTACCATCTATCCTCCTCTCGTGATTAATTTGGATGATGATGATGAGATCACTAAAATTGATGAAGAAATACATAATGATCTAAATACATTATTTTCCTCTTCCATGAGCTTAAATAACAAGATTTTTGTAACAAGTATAGAACCTAGCACTTCACCTAGTTAGGCCCTTTCTCTTGTCCCTCTAGCTAGTTGTCCACATTCTGAACATGATTGGGAGGCAGATGACTTGTTAGATGGTTGACTTGTATTCGCCTTGCTAGCCTTTTATATTTTTCTTTTCTTTTCTTTTGTGTTTGTATGTACATATCATGTTCCCTTGTAACATGAAGTTTAATGTTCTCCTTTCTTTGTAACATTCCTCTATTTGTACCCTCATTCTTCTATATGTCGTACATTGCTTTTTTCTTTCACCTTTGTTTTGTGTTTTCCTTTTGGGGATGACGTAAAGAATTGAGACTGCAATGTCTCTTCCATGTTGAGCCAAAAGGGGCGGGGGCCCTAGCTCGGTTGGCTAAGTAATTCCGTTGCGGCTCTGTTGGTCATGAGTTCTAGTCTCCCCCGTCCCGTCGTACCGGAGGGCGTGTCGCTCCAGCGCCTGTCACGTTAAAAAGTTTACCAGGCGCACTGCAGTTTATAGGGGGTCATGCTACCCGATTCCTGCAGTCTAAAAAAAAAAAAAAATGTTAAGCCAAAAGGACTTTCTATTTTCCTTTTCACTTTTGTTTTGTGTTTTTCTTTTAGGGATGATGCAAAGCATTGAGACTGCAATGTGTCTTCCATGTTGACCCAAAAGGTCTTTTTATTTTCCTTTCCACTTTTTTTTTGTGTTTTATTTTTGGGGATGATGCAAAGCATTGAGAATGAAATGTATCTTCCATGTTGACCCAAAAGGAATTTTTATTTTCCTTTTCTCTTTTCATTTGTGTTTTCCTTTTGGGGATGACGCAAAGAGTTGAGACCACAATGTCTCTTCCATGTTGACCCAAAAGGTCTTTCTATTTTCCTATTTTCTTTTGTTTTTTGTTTTCCTTTTGGGTATGACACAAATCATTGAGAAGCCCTATGTCTCTTCCATGTTGATCCAAAAAGCCTTTTTATTTTCCTTTTCACTTTTGTTTTGTGTTTTTATTTTGGGGATGATGCAAGGCATTGAGACCACAATGTCTCCTTCATGTTGACCCAAAATATTTTCAATTTTCATTCACCTTTTCAGTGTCCGTTGCTTTTTTTTTTCCTTTTGGAGATGATGCAAAGTGTTGAGACATCCTATGTCTCTTCCATGTTGATCCAAACGGATCTTTCTTTTTCTTTTTTTCTCTCTCTTCATTCCATTCTTCTAGTTCTATGTATTCAAGTGATGATGATAGTTCTGAACTCTCTAATAAAACATTTCAGCAAAGAACATACTGACCCCAAATCCATAGATCCCTTATAATGTTTTTGGTGTTTTCATTTTGGGGGAAACCCTTTCTCTTTCTTTACCTTTTTCTCACATGACGTAGCCTTACTCAGAAATGTATGACTTGGCATAGGGGCTTTCCAAGTTGGCCATCATGTCTTCTTTGTATTTTCATTTTTCATTGTGCTACTTTAAAGCAATTTCTCATAGAATAGTGTGTAGAAATTAATTTAAAGTTGGGGCATACACTGGCATAATTCATTTTCCATTCTTCTTTTTGGTTCTTAGTGCAGCCTTGTTACTTTATACAATGTGTTTGTCACTTTGTGGATGACATTGGGTATAGTCTCCTTCATAAGCATGATCCATCTTAGCATATTACATTCCTCTTAGTGACTTGATGTGACACATAGCATCCCATAAGTTGTGAATTTTCTATTCTTTGATATGTCCTCTCTTGGAGATATTAGACACAATGCTCCTTAAGTTAAAGACCTCACATGAACTAAAGAAGACTCCTTTGAACATCTTTTGCATGTTGCATTTTGCATTTATATGGCCACCTTGGATAACAAATCTTACATGCCTATGGTGCCATCACATTTGTTCATGATTTCTAAGCATACAAAGCTTTTCTTGTCTCATGAAGTGGGTATGTGTAGGATCATCATGGAAAAAATAGGCCCTTAATAGGTGAAAAATTCAGAAAAATCAAAGTTAGGCAACTTGACTTAAAAATTTGAATAAGTTATCTATATTATTTCAAAAATATGTAAGAATATAATCTATAAAAAATTTTATAAATTTTATAAATTACTAGGTTTTTAAAAAAAAAAAACCTATTTGGTGAAAATTTGAAATTTCAATACAGTAGTACTTAAATTTCAGGGAAAAAAAAAGAAATAGGTGTTTATTTGACCACCCTATCCACAATAAAATGATAATATATTTTTTATAATATTTTAAATATAAGTAGAGGACTCATGTCCCGATGTGATGCATATTTTTTTGTAATTTTTTTCCAAGTAAATAATTACTTATGTTTTTTTATTACAACTTTTAAAAAATATAAAAATGTGTATGTCTAACCACCTTAACTTGGTCAAAACTTCATGTAATTCAATTTTTTTTAATCCTATAGTATGAAAAGCATAAAATGTGATGCATGTTTTGGATTAAAAAAATGTGATACTATTTGAAAGCTATAGATGTTTTTCAGCAACTTATCAATCAGGACTTTAGTCATAATTCAAATATAAAATGAATAATAATTATTTATTAAATTCAAAGGAAACCATAATTTATATTGGTGGAAAGTTAAGAATCTCCTTTAAAAACCCTTTTTCTTTCATCAATTTTGGGTAAAAAAAAGTGATCAGCCACATACCCTATACATACCCATCATATTGCCACTTTTTGGCCCATCATGATCTTGCACATACCCAAGCATGAAATGATATTTTCCTTTGTGGCACCTTATTAAATTTATTAGGAGGCATAACTTTGATATGGTTGAGCAGGAAGCCCATTCTGAGGAAAGAATTTTCCCCATAGCCACCTACGTGTGTGTGAGTGCATACCAGCTGTGAGTGTATGTTTCTCACCTTTCAGGCCTTCTCACCTTGTAGAAAACCATGAGTTATGTCACCCCAGAGTGAGTATACATTTCTTTTCTAGATAAATAGCCTGGATTTGATCCACAACGAGCTAGAAAAATGATCGAAGCTTGATCTAACTTTCTTTCTCTTCTTTGAACTTCTCTCTTTCATTCCTTTTCATTGTTTTAATGTGTGTTCCTTTATGTTCATGTTTTATTTTCCATGAGATCTTCATCCTAGGGGTTTGATCATCCCTCTTGATCATTGTTGTCTCATATTGCCAACATCAGTGCATTTAAACCCCTCTTGGTGGCATAATCAGCTAGTTTAGTGTGAGTTTGAAGTAGGTTCATCATCTCACTAAAGTGGGGGCTAATTGTGGACACGAAAAAAGTAACCCTTCTACTTTTTCTCATGTTCAAGACTTCCTAGTGGACTTTGGCTTTTTTTTTCCTAGATTTAATGTTTTAATGTGGCCAACACATTCACATTAGGTGTTGGACCCTTGAGAATTATTAAGATTTATAGGATTTCTTGTAAAAGTGTTGTGAAGTGTTGTAACCCAATTTCACACTTTTCTAGGACCCTTTCATTATAATTCACTTAAATAACCCCTTTTTGTCTCTTACCAAGTCTTATTTTAAAGTTTTGTAAAGATTTCTAACAAAATCTCATGCTTTTCTAGACTTGTCATCAATAATTCAATGCTTTCTTATGTTTAAATGACCCCTTAATGCACTTTCTTGCACTACTTAAGTGTATTTTTGAGGATATTCCTGTTAAACATTATTTAATGCACTTTAATTTTTGACACCTAGCTAAATTTCCTTGTGGGACTAAGTCACCACTTAGGGCGACTTTGTCCCACTAGGCACAAAAATCAAAATAATTTCAATTTTCTAGTGGGATTTTATTCTCTTACCCTTAAGGTGGACCTGTGATGTGTTATTTTCAGGAATTATTTAAAAAGCAAGTATAAATAAAGGGATTTCCCCTCATTTTACATCTCCTAATTCATCCAACATTCAAGCATTCATTCACTTAATCATCCAAGCAATTATCAAGCATCCTAAGCATAATCAAGCATCCATTGGAGCACTTCATTGCATATCTTCAAATTTATACATCAAGGGTTAGGTAAGTTTATGACATTGCATGTTTTTTATTTATTGTTCTCTTCGTATTTCATTTCATTTCATAGGATTTGATTACCAAAGTGGGGATTGACCAAGGCAAACCCCTATACTCTAACCCTTAACCTTTTTTCCCCTCTTTGCATTTGTGATTGTTGGTCTTGTATGTAGATTTGTTAAAGAGAAAGGTATTAAAAAGGTGTTTTCTATCCATCAAATTCATCAAAGTCAATAGAGCCATAATTGAAGCTTGGAGACCTCTTTCATCCCATTTTTTGCAGAACCAGGATTGGACACCTATAAGAAAAGGAAGTGCAAATCGAAAGCTATAGAATTCTGCCCCAAATTTCTAGAAATCACCAGATGGACTAAGTTACCATCTATGGAGAATTATTCCCACTACCAGGCATGAAAATTGGTTTCTATATTTTTGGATACCCATTTGGTAGATTCATGTTTCGACAGATTTTCCCCAAAACTAGACTAAGTTGCCTAGCTTGGCGTAAGTGTCTCTGTCAACATTTTCAATCAAATTTATAGGATTCCAGAGTCTCTTTGCATCAAAATTCAAATTCTATGTGCAATTCACCTATTCTAGTTAATTCTATTATCATTTACTCTCATTCTTAGGTGTTTTTGCATACATCACTGTGTTTTCCAACATTTTGCATTTCTAAGGTTTAGCATCAATAAATCATTTATTTTTTTAGTTTATTTCATTTAGGACATTACATTTAGGAATATTTAATACATATAACATTAATATTTGAATGTTTACATTGCATTTTGACCCATCTTTCCCCTTTTAGGTGAAAAATCCTAGAAGGACAAGAAAGCATTTGGGTGCCAAAATCTTTGTTTACAATTGCAAAAAATAGTGTTGCTTTTGGTGTAGAGGTGCCTAGATTTGAGAAATATGAATTGAATGGAGATCCTTTTAACCATGTTATTTCCTACACTACCTTATGTAGTGACTTTGTCCTTGATGATAAAATTTTGGAAAAACTTTTTCATAGATCCTTGAAAGATACTACCTTAGAATGGTTCTCTTCTTTATCAAACAAATGAATTCATTCATTCAATGAACTTTTTGAATAATTTGTAAACCATTTTATCTAATTCTATCAATCGCTTTATTCCCAAATTGATCTCAAGGTCCCCAACCCACACCTTCAAAATGTTTTCATATAAAAATTACAAAGTAATATCCAAGAAAAGCTCACTATGATGAAATTTCCATCCTTCATGCACTTGTGTACTGCCCTCCATGATTATCAAAAAAAATTTAGTAGTCAAAATACAAAGTCCACTCCTAGCTGAATCGAGAGATCCAAGCCCAAAAACTAGAATAGTTCCCAACCTTTTAGAAAAAATAAATTAATGGTTCCTTCAATTCAATCCACATATAAAAAAACTCCAAATGTCAATAACCAAGCAGTTGTTTTCAAAGCCACAGTACCCTTTAGTTATGGAGAGATTTGAAAAGACAATTCACTCCCTTGCTCGATACCCTTCATAACACAATGTCCCAATTTTTAGAACAACAGATGATTACCTTGACGCCTATCAAAAATTTTGACTCTAATAATCCCTTACCCCCAAGCTTTAAATCAAATGCTTATTGCCACTATCATTGATAAAATGGACATGACACAAAACATTTCAAGCATCTTAAACATCTTGTGCAAGACCTCATTGATTCTGGTCATCTATCCATTGGAGGTGTTAGCAATCAAGGCAATACGTTTGTTTCCCTTCTAAACCAAAACTTGCAAATTTTCACCAATCCAATGCCCAAACATAATATTTCATTTTTCAAAGCTATTGTGAAACTACAAAGAATGATGAGATGAATGTTGATACAGATGATGAAAACAATGATTTTGTTCTAAATAATGCTATCAATATAAATCCTATAGATGAAATTGTAGTGGTGATAGATGTCATCCCTCGTAAGGGCCAAAATAAGAATTCTCTTGGCATTGCTTTCTCCTCTAAAGATATACTTAAAATTTTTCCTAATGGTACTCTTTATATAGCCAGTCATATCTATGATAAGCCCACTAATGGGATATTAATAGATCCTATCTGTGGAGAGAATGTGATCACCAAGGAATTTTAACTTTTGTATGAGCTTTATCAAGATGAATATGATAAACCAAAATCATGGATCAACATACAAAATGGTTTTTCTTGCCCTACGATAGGATTGATCACCTTACCATTCCAAATAGGAACAAAAAAATTAGATGTCACATTCTCCATCATCTCGTAGTCAAACCAATTTCATGTGAAGCTAGGTCACCCATGGCTTCACTCCACAAAATGAATCCCTTTGATTGTGCATAAATTCTTAAAGTTTCCCTTTAACAATGAAATATTCATTGTCCACCATAGTGGCTTTAACTCTTTGTCATCCAAAGGAAAATTTTCCCTAGATGCCTTTTGGCCCAAGCCCATGGAACCTATAAAACCTTGAGAAGACCTCTTTTTCATGTCCTATCAAAAGTTCAAGGAAAAGAAGATAGCATAATTATCTCTCTGAAACATGTCCCCATCCACCTCCAAAACTCCCATCCTTGATGAAACCATTCTTGAACCTAAACAAGAACCAAACAACCAAGACCAATCAAAAAAAAAAACTTCACTTGCATCCCACAAATGACCAAGAGACAGTGAAACCAACCCCATCACACCTCCTAGACTAAAACAAGTTTACAAAGTAAAAGAGAAATTGGTTGAATAACCTCTTGTGGTTCATTCCATTCCTCCCCTTAGGTAAGAAAAGAAACCTATAGTTGATCAACCCACTCCTACACAAGTACAACTTGAAAACAAAACCAAAAGAAACAGAGGTGCTAGAGAGCATAGGTTTAGATGTTGTGCCCTTACTTACAAGTTACATGAAGAATTAAACAATGAAAATCAAGATCCAAACTTGACTAAAGAAATGCATGATGATGCTCCTCCCCAACCAAAAAAAAATAAGCACATACAATAGTCACAACAAGAATCAAAATCTTCATGAACATTATCCTTCAACCTCTAGTTGTGATTAGCATACACAATGATGACGAGGTTGCTAAAATTGACGAAGAGGTGCATAATGAGCTCAATACATTGTTTTCCTCTTTTATGAGCTTAAATGAAAAATATCCTATAAAGAGTGTTGAACCTAATGCTTCCCCTATTTTTGCACTTTCTCTTGTCCCTTTAGCTAGTTTCCCACCTTTGGTATACAAAAAACATGATTGGGAGGCGGAGGACTTCCTCACTGATTGACTCACATTTTCCTTACTAGCCTTTTTCTTTATTTATTATCTATCTTTTGTGTGATTGCATGTGCGTAATGTGATCCCCTATGACATTCTATTTTATGTTCTCTCTCTTTGTGGAATTCCTCGATTTGTACCTTCATTCTTCTCTATGATGTACATCTCTTTTTCCTTCTCATTTTATCTTATGTTTTCCTTTTGGGGACAACACAAGGCATTGAGACAACCTATGTCTCTTCCATGTTGACCCAAAATAGCTTTCCTTCTTTTCTTTCACCTTTTAACTTTATCTTTTTTATTTGTCTTGTGTTTTCCTTTTGGGGATGACATAAGGCATCGAGATACCCTCTATCTCTTCACTATTTTTTATTAGAGGTAAAGTAAGTTTTAAAGGGGCACCAAAACCATTTACAAAAAAAACAACTAACTAAAAGATAACTACATTAAGCACAAAACAACTATAACACAGTAAACCAACAATGCAATAATAGCCAAAAAGGAGGAACAAAAACAAAAACACTACATATTGTCCAAGATATCAACAACCTTCGTGTTGCTCATCCCATTCTTCTGAAAGTTATCCATAACTTTAGACAGATCCTTAGTAGGAACTGCATCTTGTAGCTTGGTCTTATTGCACATACGTACATCAAGACTACCCAAATTCACCTTGCTAATCAAACCATTCTACACACCCCTAGCCTTGTCAATAGAAACCTCTTCCTCCACAAGCTTACCACCAGCACTATCAGCCTCACCAAAAACAATCTCCTTTCTTTTCTTGGCCATTTCCACAAGGGGAGAAATGCCAACAGATTCATACTTCACAAAAAATTTAGTCCCTTCCCCACCCTTCTCCAAAGTATCATTAATCCTTTCCATTTGGTCCTCAAGGGTCAAGATTCTCAGCTCTAACATTTGTTTCATGTTCAGATTTTGCTGAACAACAGTCTTCAAAGAGTCAAACAACTCATCAATTAGATTATGAAATAAGAACTTTCCCACTTTTCTCACCACCCCACAAACCTAAACATTGGTCATGTTGAGTTCATGAAACACCCATTTAACCAATTTAAACAAAGAAATAGAGCTCTCCTTAGCCATCCCCAGAACATTAGAGATATCCTCATGGTCAAAGTTAAAAAAATCCTTATCCACAGTAGTATCCTCCTTAGAGGAGCTAGTATTATCCTAACACAAATTTTCATACCTTTACCACCAAGAATCAACATTTGAAGCTTGCACATTGAATCAACAATATCCTCATCAACATACCTTCTTCTATTCAGCGTACCCAAGTCCACACTAGGGCAATCCACACCATCCTACTTGCCATCATCCTTCAAGGGAGAAGTTTCTTGTATCTCCAACAATTGGTTAGCAAACCTAATAGCTAATTTCTTGTTACGACCCACCTTCAGGTCCTTTTTTCTCTTGGTCTGTAGATAGGGGTAGGCAAGGACACTTCTTCAACCCTTTCCTTCCAAGTAGTAGAAGGGGATTCAATATTAATCAACTTATGATCATCCTTTTGTTTGCTACCAGTCTCATAGCCCTTCAAATTAGAACACGTCTCCCCTTTAGTAGAAATTCCTATATTCAGAGGCTATGAGACCACTTCCAAGGAAGTATGGGAGTTTGGGACATAGTCTGTGTCATCCTTAGTTTTAGAATCCTCAATAAAAAATTTCCTCTTTTTCCCTTTCTTGCAAACTGACTCTTCTTCAGAGATAGTATCATATAACACAGTCGAATTTTTTTGCTTACCCTTGGGAGTTGCAAGCGATTTGACAATCTCAAAGGATTTAGCATAATCTATATTTAATAGAATAAGCCTTGCATGCAATACTAAGTTCTTGGGAATCCTTTTGTGATCCTTCAACCCAAATTCTAGAGACACCAGAAGATAAAAAGGAAATGAAATTTCTTTTTATGGTGAAAGTAATTAAGGAGGATAAAGTGACAAGCATTTACTATAAAAAAAATGACATTTGAGGGTAATATATCAAATAATTTCCTTAGTGACATCCCCCCAAAGCACTTTGAGTGAGCTCCTCTAATGTCCACCACTCTTAGTTGGATTAAAGTCTTGAGCTTCATTCCCCTTGAAAAAAACCTACATCAGAGCCTTCAATTCCTTCTTGTCTCTAAAGACCTTTTTACCTTCCATTGAAAGCCTAGTGATATTAGCTATGAAATCCTCATTCACATCCAACTCTGTATTCCCTAATTTTAAAACCCTATTATTCTAGGCTTTAGCAAACATAGTCGTCGCCTGCGGGTTGTTTCCATGCAACCTTTCTAGATAAGGTGTGAGCCCACCTTTATCCAAAAAATGCCACACCTCCTCCTTTTTCTTAACAGAGTCACAAGAAAACTGCTTTGCACGATTACTATTGCCTCCCATGGCCCTAGAATTTGTAGAAGATAGAAGCTTGAGAACCTTGTAAATGATAAGGATAAACATCAAGAAGGAGAGAAAAATGCCCACAATCCATGTGGCAATGGTATTATGGAAAAGATAACTAATGATTTTTGAATGCTTCCCATTAAGAGATCAAGAAAGGTACTATCAACCCAATTATAATCTAGCTCACCATTACTTCAAATAATTACCTCCCATGTCACAATATCCATGTGATCCTAGATGAATAAAAGGTCATCAACCAAGTTGGAAATTTTGAAAATCATGATTTATATATGTAGTTGCCTCAATGGGGAGAGAGCCATTCACCCCCCATTCCCTAGAACCCGTAACACTAAGATTAGCAATAATATCAACTATTCCATCTCCTTTTGAAATATGTAAGATATATAATATTCATCTAAGGAGTTAAGGATTTCAATAACATCCAAGATGATGGCTTCAACAATCCATGAGGGGGCAAAGCATTTCTTCAAATTATTAATAATATTAAGACAATCCCCCTCAAGCCATATATTCTTATAACCTTTCAATCCCAAAAGGTTTTTCTTTGTTTTCACTCTCTTTATTTCATTCTTCCAGTCCTATGTGTATTTGGGGGATGATGGCAATTCTAAGCTCTTTAAAATCATTGCAACAAAGAACATGCTGACCTCAAATCGATAGATACCTTATGTGTTTGGTGTTTTCATTTTGGGGGAAACCCCTCCCTTTTCCTTTTCTCTTGTATGATGCAACTTTACTTGGAAACATACGACTTGGCATAGAGCTTTCGAAGTTGTCTCTCATGTCTTTCTTCTTGTTTTCTTTCTCATTTTCTACTTTAAATTAATTTCTCATAGTATGGTGTTCAACAATTCCTTTAAAGTGGGGGCATATATTGGCATTATTCTTTTGCATTTTCCTTTTTCTTGGTTCTTATTGCAGCCTTCTTACCTTATGTTAGCAATATAAGGGTAGACAACTGATAGGGGGGTGAATCAATTGTCACCAAGATTTAAAACTTATTTAACTTATAAACCTTATTATCAAATCTGATTGATATCAATGAAAGCATGAATCAACAACACATTAGAAACACACATAACACCAATATTTTTTTATGTGGCCCTATTAGGGGAAAAACCACAGTGGAGGTTAGTCCACAAGATTATACCATGTTAAAAGAATAATGAAAATAAATATAGGGAATGCAAATGCATTCAAGCACAGTTCCTAAAGCTCATTGCTCAATTACAAAGGAAGACACACTGTCTTACCAAGAGATTTGGATTATAGTAATCTAGATTTTGAAGTGAGAAAATAGCATCTACTAATGCCTGATTACAGTTTTGGTTAAGCACATAAACACTTCTTCACTCTTCTTCACACTCTGCTTTTCCTTCAAATGATTAAGACATTATTCTCACACAAACACATTTGACACACTTCTTCACACTTCAATTTGAGTAAACAATCTCTTCTTATATATCCGCAATATGAAATTTCATTGCTACAAGTTAGCCAAAAAGAAACAATAAAATGAATACAAACTATCGGCCCAAAACAATAGATAATCTTCAATGTGAATCAACCAAGGTCAGCCACAACTTAGTGAAGACCCAACTCAACATGAAAAAACTTCAAATAATTTCTCCTCGAAAATCCATAATACGCTACAAACACCATGTCATCCAAGAATAAGAAAAATATGAACATGCAAGAGAAAATCACAAACCATGAGCATAACGATGAATGCAAACATGCAAAAAAGATAGAGCATGATCTAGAAGAATCCAAAAGCATCATAAATCAATAGAGAAGCATTTGTAGCAACCAAACTAACTGAAATAGCCTCATCTTCAATCAGGAACACCAACTAAAGAAACATAAAAACTATCTAAATGAAAATCTTCATAGCTCGATCAAATTTTCACGCAGATCTCTAAAAATAAACATGGATAAACCTGATACACTCAAAAACAAACCATTTAGTCCACAAATTCTAATCATCAATGTACAAAACATACCACCAGTATGACAGTTACACTGACTTCCCTTCACCACTGACAACCTACAACTTATTTATTACAACTTTCTCAATATCCTCAACATATTCAAATTAAAATGAATTAATGCTAATAGTGTTGACATAAATGACAACCACATATTAGCAACACAATCACAACATCCAACAATCTCCCCTTTTGGCATTGATGGCAACACATGATGTAAAAAACACCATCAACGCAACTAACTCCTAACACTTACTCCCACTTGGGGTCTAACTCATTTTTTTCTCAACTCTTTCACATGAATCTTCTCCCCCTTTGAAATCAATGACAATGATCTCTAAACTCTACACAAACTTTGAACCACATATTTGAAGATCTGAACATCTGACTACTTCGCCTGAGTAGCAACCACCACAACATCAATCCGAAATAAAATATGATGATGGTATGCACAGACTGATGCAATGCAATGCATCCTTAGTTCTGATTAGGAGGGGTAATCACCCCAAACTTCCATCTAAGATACTCAAAAGTATCGGGTATGTGTAGGATCATGATGGGCCAAAAAGTGGCAATATGATGGGTATTTGTAGGGTATGTGGCTAATGACTTTTTTTCACCCAAAATTGATGAAATGAAAAGGGTTTTTAAAGGAGATTCTCAGATTTCCACCAATAAAAATTATTCTTTACTTAGAATTTACTAAATAATTCTTATTCATTTTCTATTTGAATTATGACTAAAGTCCTTATTATAGGCTGGTTGAAAAATATCTATAGCTTTCAAATGGTATCACATTTTTGGAATCCAAAACATGCATCACATTCTATGCTTCACATACTATAGGATTAAAAAAATAAAAGTTGACTTTCTTGAAGTTTTGACCAAGTTAAGGTGGTTAGACATACGAGTTTTTATATTTTTAAAAAGTTGTAATAAAAAAATCATAATTAATTATTTACCTGGAAATTTTTTTTAAAAAATGTGCATCACATCTAGACATGAGTCATCTACTTATATTTAAAATATTATAAATAATATTATCATTTTATTGTGGTTAGGGTGTTCAGAAAAATACCTAGTTAGTTTTTCCCTAAAATTTAAGTACTACTACATTGTAATTTCAAATTTTCACCAAATAGATTTAAAAAAAATAAAAATAAAATTAGTAGTTTAGAAACTACATTAATTTCCTATAGATTCTATTCTTACATATATTTGAAATAATATAGATAACTTATTCAAATTTTTACGTCAAGTTGCCTAACTCTGATTTTTGTGAATTTTTGCCACTTAAGGGCCTAATTTTTCCATGATGATCCTGGACATACCTTATCCTTAGGGAATGGCTTGGTAAAAATGTTTGAAATTTTATCATTAGTAGGCACATACTCCAATATGACTTCTTTTTCATTCACCTCCCTCAAAAAGTGAAACTTGATTGATATATGCTTTGCTTTTGAATGCAGCACTAGATTCTTGGAAATGTTAATAGCACTTGAATTATCATAGAATATAGCAATAGGCTCATCATACACAACTCTAATTTCCTTCAACATCTGTTTCATCCACATTCCTTGAGTACAATTGTTAGCAGTAGTAATGTATTCAGATTCTATAGTAGACAAGGAAATGGCATTCTACTTCTTGCTTAACAATGAAATTAGTTTCTTTCCCAACAAAAATGTACCACCACTAATACTTTTCCTATCATTTACATCTCTTGGCCTTGATCAACATTAGTAAAGGAACCCAAAGTAAGATCATCATCTTTATGATATCATAGGCCAAGATCAACTGTTCCTTTCAAATATCTAAAATTCTGTTCACAATAATCACATGAGATTCCTTTGGATCAACTTGAAATCTTGGAACAATACATACAAAATTCATGATATTAGGCTTGGTTTGAGTTAAATACAACAATCCACCAATCATTGATCTGTATCTTGTCTGATTTTCTTTCACATTATCATCTTCTATTGTCAACTTGCATCTAGTCACCATGGGTGTACCAACTAGCTTTGAATCGTCCATATCAAACTTCTTCAACAATTCCTTCACATACTTGGATTGAGATATAAAAATATGTTTATCTAACTAAGTAATTTGTAATCCAAAAAATAATTCAATATCACCAATTATTGACATCTCAAATTCATTATGCATCTCATTAGAAAACTTCATTCACAAACCATCATCTCCTCCAAAATAATATCATCAACAGAGACTTCAACAATGAAATCTTTATCACCATTTTTGAAATACAGATTACTATCAGTAGTACCTTTGTTAAATCCAAGCTTTAGCAAATACTTATCCAATCTGGCCTACCATGCTCTAGGGGCTTGCTTGAGTCCATACAATTCTCTCTTCAACCAACACATCATATCTTCCTTATCAGTCAATTGGAATCCATCAGGTTGCTCAACATACACTTCTTCCAATTCACCATTTAGAAAAGTTGATTTGATATCCATCTCCTAAACTTTGTAGTTCTTGTAAGAAGCATAGGGAAGAAATAATACTACAACTTCTATTCTAGCAGTAGGGGAAAAAGTCTCTTCAAAATCAATTCCTTCCATCTATGAATATCCTTTACATACCAGTCTTGCTTTATTTATAACCACTTCACCTTGCTCATTCAGTTTGTTTCTAAATTCCAATTTAGTTCCAATTACATTTTTATCCTTAGTTTTGGGAACAAGAATCCATGTATCATTCTTTTCAATCTATTTTAACTATTTTTTCATTGCTTCAACCCAATGCTCATGGGTATGTGCATGATCATGATGTGCCAAAAAGTGGTAATATGATGGGTATGTGCAGGGTATGTGGCTGACTACTTTTTTTTTTACCTAAAATTGATTAAAAGAAAAGGGATTTTAAAGGAGTTTCTCATCTTTCAACCAATATAAATTATGCTTTACTTTGAATTTAATAAATGATTATTATTCATTTTCTACTTGAATTACAACTAAAGTCCTAATTGATAGGTTGTTTGAAAACATCTATAACTTTCAAATGGTATCACATTTTTGAATCTAAAACATGTGTCACATTATATGCTTCACATACTATAGGATTAAAAAAAGATGGATTTCCGAAGTTTTGACCAAGTTAAGGTGGTTAGACATATGAGTTTTTATATTTTTAAAAAATTGTAATAAAAAATTCATAATTAATTATTTACTTGGAAAAAAATTACAAAAAAAAATGCATCACATCCAGACATGAGTCCTCTACTTATATCTAAAAAATTATAAAAAAATATTATCAGTTTATTGTGGTTAGGGATTCAGAAGACACCTACTTCTTATTTTTTCCTTGAAATTTAAGTACTACTATATTAAAATATCAAATTTTCACCAAATAGATTTTTTTTTAAAAATAAACCTAGTATTTTAGAAACTACATTCAATTTTCTACAAATTCTATTTTTACATATTTTTGAAATAATATAGATAACTTATTGAATTTTTTATGTGAAGTTGCCTAAGTCGGACTTTTTTGAATTTTTTTCCACTTAAGGGCCTATTTTTCCCATGATGATCCTGTACATACCCTCATCTTTACATCCTTCATTCACACTAGTAGGCTTAGTCTTTGAAATCAAGCAATATTTTTCTACAATTTTTCTCCTAGTCTAGACACCTTTGTTCTTATCACCAATAATCTGATCTTCTAAATGATTTAATCTTACATACCTCAGAGTCTTCTTAGAATGTTTTTCAACTTCAAGCTCTTGTGTTATCTCTTTTAGTTTCTCCTTCTTCTTCATTTTATTGATTCACCAAATTGATTTTCACTTGATTTATAGTCTGAACATGCTTTCTTTTGTTTGTACTATCATCCTAATCATTAGAGTCATATCCATAGGTTCTAGATGGTGTACCTAAATCTTCATCAACCTTAACATTTTCACTTTCAACCATTTTCTTTAATCTTTTATTATAACACTGGTAGGCCTTTCTCTTAGTAGAATCACCAAGAAAGATACCTTCATCACTCCTAGCATCAAACTTTCCTATGTCTTCATCTCTCTTAATATAATATTTTCTTCCAAATGTATTGAAGTATTTAATAGTAGGATTTTGACAAGTCCATCGTCGAAAAGGGGTCTTACCAGTATCACCTTTGATTTTTACCCAGTTGAGTGTATACACAAAAATACTCATAGCTTCTCTCCAGTAGACATGAGGGACATTTCCTTCTATCATCATTATTATAGAAACATCTTTAATTGTTTTGTTCTTCCTTTCCACAACTCCATTTTGCTAAGGGGTCTGCAATGTAGATAATTGTCTCTTTATTCCATTTTCTTCACAAAAAGAATTAAATTCACCAGAAGTGGATTCACCACCTCTATCTGATCTCAGACACTTAATCTTTAAACATGTCTCTATCTCAATTGGATAGCTTTAACGATCTTGAACTTTTCTAGTGCTTCATATTTTCTCTCAAGAAAGCAACCCATACCATTCTATAATAATCATCAATGAGTAACATGAAATACCTATAAGCTTGTAAACTTCTGACCTTAGAGGGACCACACATATTAGTATGCACAAGCTCTAACAATTCATTTGAACAATGCTTTTTACTCCAAAATGAAATTCTAGTTTACTTTCCCAATTAACATTCCTTGCACATTGCATTAGTAGGTTTCACCAACTTAGGTAGATTTCTCACAGCCTTAGTGGAACTTATCTTGACAATATTATCAAAGTTAACATGACACAATCTCCTATGCCATAACCAACTTTCATCAACTTGAGCAATCAAACAACTTTTACTAGCAACACTCAAGTGAAAGATATTACCTTTTGTTTTTGTACCTGATGCAATTTCATTTTTGGAACTCAATATTCTGAACTTTCCATCCTTGACCTAAAGATTGTAACCCTTATCAACCATCTGACCAACACTCAAAATATTATGCTTCAAGCCTTCCACATATAGAACATCATCAGCATTATGCTTAACATCAAGAGGAATGCATCCTCTTCCATGGATCACACCAGCTGTATTATCGCAAAATCTCACAACGCCACCAGCATACTTTCCAAAGTTTACAAACTTACTTTTGTCTCCTATCATATGATGTGCACATCCACTATCAATCACCCATTCATCTTTCTCTTCAACTCGAGCAACTAGGGCTTTCTCCACATTTGTACAATTAGCAGATTCAATAGATACATAATTATTTTCCTTGATAGAAATAAATTCCCATTCATCACCACTTCTATTTCCTTTACCAAATTCATCATTTGTTACATCTTCATCAGTGCCATACTAACACTTTTTTTTGAAATCTAGGCTTATTATGTCTTGGTTTAGGAGCTCTTTCTGGACACCTTGATGCAAAATGACCTATATTATTGCAAGAAAAACATTTAAGATGAAATTTTCCTTCATACTTACCTTTTTCCTCTCAGTACTCTTTTGGCAATAACTATTTCTAGCTCTTCCATCTCTCTTTCTTCTTCTCCAATCTATCTAATTTCATCCTCATACTTGAATGTCTTTCTAGATGAACTCTCACCTGCATGATATCTTTGTCTGTCTCTCATAGAAGTAGTTTCCTTAAATGCAAATTCAACCTTAGGAAGGGTATCACCAAGTTTTCTCAACTCAAAAGTAGTCAGCTTACCAACCAAGATATCTCTGGTTATGTTTGTTATAGTCTAAAGCTCTTCAATAGCACTAGAGTTGACTTTGTAAGAATCAGGAAGGGATCTAAGCACTTTAGCAACAATCTTAGATTCATCTATCTTTCCACCATCACATCTAATACCACAGACAAGTTCATTCACTCTTTCCATGAAAGTATTAATTTTCCCATCATCACCCATTCTCAACCTTTCATATTTCCCTTTCAAACTTTGCAACTTAGCAATCTTCACATTAGCATCACCTTCATAGAAGGTTTCCAACTTTTTCCAGATCTCATGAGTAGTCTTTAGATCTATACAAAATTTCATCTCAGAGTTAGTCAAAGCAATCAACAAAGCTTCCTTCACTTGGATATTATATACTCAACATAAGTACCATTTGGTGGAATAATATACCTATTATTTGTAATGCTACTGTAGGGTTCACCAAATTGCATCTCAAATTCCACTCTTTGAGTCTTCCAAAAAGAGTAATTTGTTCCATCAAATCTCAAACTATCCTTCTTGTAACTTTCCATCCCAGAGATCACCTTAAGTTGTTAGACTTATTCCAAGGAACTAGGCTCTAATACCAATTATTGGCAACACAAGGTTAGACAATTAATAGGGGTGAATCAGTTGTCACTGAGATTCAAAACTTATTCAACTTATTAACCTTATTATCAAATCTGATCAATATCAATGAAAGCATGAATCAACAACACATCAGAAACATACAAAACACCAATATTTTTTTACGTGGAAACCCTATTAGGGGAAAAACCATGGAGGAGGTTAGTCCACAACATTATACCCTGTTAAAAGTATAATGAAAATGAATATGGGGAATGCACATGCATTCAGGAACACTACGCAGATCTCATTACTCAATTACAAAGACACATTGTCTTACAAAGAGATTTAGATTTTGAATTGATAAAATAGCATCTGCTAATGCTTGATTATAGTTGTGGTTAAGCACATGAACACTTCACTCTTCTTCATACTTTTCTCTTCCTTTGAATGATTAAGACATTATTCACACATACACACATTCATAACACTTCTTCACACTTCAATTTGAATAAACAATCACTTCTTATATATCTGCAACATAAAATTTAATCACAAGAAGTTGGCCAAAAAGAAATAATAAAATGAATACAAACTATCGACCCAAAACAATAGATAATATTCAATGTGAATCAACCAAGGTGGGCCACAACTTAGTGAAGACCCAAATCAACATCTCCAACATGAAAACACTTCAATTAATTTCTCCTTCAAGATCCACAATATGCTACAAACACCATGTCGGCCAAGAAGAAGAAAAATATGAACATGCAAGAGAAAATTGCTAACCACAAGCACAATGATCAATGCAAATGTGCAACAAAGATAGAGCAAGATCTAGAAGCATCCACAAGCATCATAAATCAATAGAGAAGCATCTATAAAAACTAAACTAACTGAAATAGCCTCATCTTCAATTAGGAACACCAACTGAAGAAACATAAAAACTGTTAGAATGAAAAATATTCATAACTCAATCGAATCTTCACATGGATATCTAAAAATTGACGTGGATAAACTAGATACACTCAATAATAAACCCTTTAGTCCACAAAATATGATTGTCAACATATACAACATACCATGAGTATGACAGTTACACTGAACTTCCCTTCGCAACTCACAACCTACAACTTATTTATTACAATTTTCTCAATATCCTCAACATATGCAGCTTCAAATGAATTAATGCTAATAGCACATTGACATCAATGACAACCACATATCAGAAACACAATCACAACAACCAACACTTCATATAATTCGTTTGTCTCTATGTGGATGACATTGGCTGTAATGTACTTTAGGAGAGTGATCTCTCTTAGCATATTACATTCCTCTTAGTGGCTTGATGCGACACACTATATCCCCTAAGCTAAAAATTTTATATTCTTTGATTGGTCCACTCTTGGAGACATTAGGCATAATGTTCCCTAAGTTAATGACCTTGAATGAACTAAGCAAGACTCCTTTGAACATTCTTTGGATGTTGCATTTTGCATTTTTTTTTATATGGCCACCTTGCATAACAAAACTTGAATGCTTACACAGCCATCTTGTTTGTTCATGAGCTCCAAGCATTCGAAGTTTTGCTTGCTTCATGAAGCTCAAAAATTTATTTGGAGATATAACTTTGGTATGCTTCAAGTGGGAAGTCCAATCTAAGGAACGACTTTCCCCATAGCCACTTGCATACATGTGTGAGTGCATACCAACGATGAGTGTATGTTTCTCACCTTTTAGGACTTCTCACCTAGTGGACAACTAGGAGTTTTATCACCTTAGAGTAAGTACATGTCTTTTTGTTTCCCCTTCTTCTCTTTTTCATCTTTGGCATTATATACTTGGGCCTTGTTGTTATTCTTTATATCATTTTCATGTGTGTTCTTTTGTGCCTATGTTGGTTTTTCATGGGATCTTGATCCTAGAGGCTTGATCACCCCTCTTGATTGTTGTCATCTCATCTTATTTCCATTGGTACATTTCAAACCCTCTTAATGTGTGATTGTATACTTTAGTGTGATTTCGACAAAATTTCATCCTCTTACTAAAGTGGGTGCTAGATTGAGTCACCGAGAAAGTAACCCTTCTACTTTTTCTGACTTGTTTGGGCCCTCCTTTTAATTTTGGCTTAATGTTCCCTTGATTTAATGTTGTAATGTGGACAACACATTTACATTGAATCTTAGGCCCTTATGAACTAATAAATCTTAATAGTTCCTTACAAAAGTGTTGTGAAATGTTGTAACACACTTTCAAACTTTTCTATGGTTTTATCAAGTAACTAAGCATAATAAACCTATTTTGAATCAAAATCAACATTAATATTGCCTTATTTGGAGTGTTGTAAAGTGTTGTAACACACATTCACATTTCTCTAGGCTTGTCATTAATAATTGGGCTTTCTCATGATTTAATTGGGCCTATTTTGCATCCAAAATCCTCATTTATTGCATCTTTTTTAAGATAATCCCTATACCAATCAATAACCAATCATAATTAAGGTGTTCCTTGATTTTTTGGCCCAAATTTAGTGTTTGGGAATCATTCGCCACCTTGGGAAAATAAGTCACACCTAGGTATTTTTTGCCCTAATGCAAGTTTCACACATTTCTAAGCACTTTTCATTTTTGGTCCCATACATTATGTCTGATGGGACTCATTCACAACCTTGGGTGAATAAGTCCTATGTGACCAAAATTAATTTTTTGTTCAAATTTCCAATGGGATTTTATTCTCTTAGATCTGATGTCGGCTTGTAGTGTTGTAATTTTGGGAATTCTTGCATAATTAATTATAAATACAAGGTTCTTTAACTCATATTCCAGACCTAGCATTCAAGAGAGTTCACAAGAGCATTCAAAGGAATTAAAGGGAAGATAATCAAGCATTTTAGAGAATTATTCAAGTGCCAATCATCATGTCAAAGATTGCATTCATCATGTTTGTTATTGTTCTAACAATTGTGATGTAGGGTTTATGATTGAAGCAAGTTTTCCAAGCAAGATCAACTCCATTCAAGAAAGAATCAAGAAATACATCCATTGCATCCATTTCAAGCATACTTGCAACACCTTATTGCTAGGGTTTGGTGAGTTACAACATTATTATTTTTTCATTAGATTTATTCTTCATTCATGTTTTCTTTCATTTCAAGGTTTAATTACCAAAAAGAGGTTTGACCAAGGAAAAACCCTATTCAGTAACCCCCAAAACATTTTCCCCTCTTATTGTGTGTTATTTTTAGGGCTAGGTTGTATATTTTCCTACAAGCAAAGTTGGAGAAAAATTTTCAAGTCATCAAAATCCCTAAAGTTGTCATCAAGCCTTGGAGAAGCTTGGAGAGGGTCTCTAGGTGGAAATTTGCAGTTTCGAATCCAAAAACTAGTCAAGAAGAGTAGACCAGACCAAGAAGAACAAAATCTAGTTCATAACTTCTAGAAAAGTAGAAGTGGACTAATTCACCACTATTGGTGAATGAGTCCCACTATATAGGCCTGATAGAGATTTTTATAGATCTTGATACTGTTTTGGATGAAACTTGTATTTGCACATTTTTCCAAAAGCAGGACTAATTCACCCAGCTTGGAGAATGAATCCCAATCAACTATGACAGTGGATTTTCTAGAATTCCAGACCTCCATTCTACCTTCCTCAGTCTCCCAGGTGTACACTTTCTATTTCATAACCTTCTATTGCATTCAACTATGGTTTTTTCTTAGAACTTGCATTGCATTTTCTTTTCCAAGTCTAAGCTTGGTGGAGAACCCCTCATTAGATCATATTTAATCCCTAGGAAAATGCTATTGCAAGATTTAAATCTCCTTTGCATTGAGATCTCTAGGGTTATCCTTGGGTGGAGTCTCTTGGAAAGAGGGTGTGAATACATCATTCATTCCCCCTCCTATTTTTCTATAGGTTCCATCTTGGTGAACTTGCATTTAGGACAACACATTTATAAATTGGTGTGCATTTTCATCCATGAAACATGTGAAAAAAAATTTCAAGTCCAAATTATAATTATCTCTTAAACATGTGAAAGAATTTTGAGTTTAAAATATTTTAATTTTTTTATTGCATTATAATTAAATTTTAATAATTTTTAAATTTACATTATAATTTTTAATTCTCTCTGTATTATTAATCATAAATTGAAATAATATTTTTAAATTATTCCACAAAAAGCAATCTAGTCAATTATCTTTTAATAATTATAACTCTATTCCATCTTCACAAAACACATGTAAATTAGAATATGAGGAACACATAGATGATATGCCTTTACAACTTACAATATGAAGAACACACCTTTCTTGCATTTACAATCCCAATCACACCAACAACATCAACAAGATATATCCATGTAGATATTCCTCTACCATTGTTGTTTATATTTTCAAATGAAAAATCTGAAAAATAAGGATTTGGAGATTGTTAAATCTCATGCCACATGCTTATACAAGCCATCAAATTAGAATTCAAATCTACTAGACACTAATGCAATGCAAATTCTTATGGTGGCATGACAATATAACACCCAAAACTATTTCTACCCATATAATTTCAACTCCCTTCTCTTCAAGAGCAAATAAACCAATAGAGAAATGGTGGTAGAGCCTTTTAACATTTATATAATATAGCAAACTACTTCATACGGTGCTTACCAAAAGGTGGGCCCTTTAATTTTAGATATGATCTTAATGCAAACAAAATTTTATTTACCCTTGTGGACTACCATGTCATGTCAAATTTACAATGAGAAATCAGAAAAAATATGAGTGACAATAGAGGCAAAATAAAAGAAATGAAAGAACCTCAACAATGATTTGGAGCACAAATAAATGAAATGGGATATGCTAGAGCACACATGATCACACTTTGATCTAGAAAATAACATAGACAACTAAAGGATTTAGAGCACAAATAAATTCAATGAGATACACTACTGCACACATGATCATATTTTGACCTAGATAATAACATAGATAAGGTGAAAAAAGTTGAGACCTCATATTGGTAGAAGATTCAAGGTCATAGGATGGTATGGGATCATGGTGTAGTATAAAAAATTGAAGTCAATATATTTTACAATAATGGTTTTTATAATTTCTAAAAAAAGATGTTGAAATGGGGGAAGTTTAAAAAATAGCGCGTGTTAAATTGCCAAGATTACAACTCAAATTCTAATATGTAATATCCTCAATTATGTATGCATCTTACATGATTAAAGTATCTAACTTGAATAAATTTTGTTTCAAGATTACATAAAGTCCATCAAATATGGATGATCTAGAAACTTCTATCTAGGGCCTAGAAATAGCCGAATGTTTTGGTATAAATCAACCAAAGAGACAAATGGTGACATATAACCACTAAAAAATTTCTTTCATATTGTCTAGAGAAAAAAAATTCCCCTTGGCATCAACATTAATCATGCCATTCATAATTTATTAATCATCATTAATTTATCATTTAGTACCATTAATTGTCATTTACCATTTATTATATATCATTTAAAAAAATATCCATTTAATTATAATAATTTCCCCTTATCCACTTAATTAAATAGTATTTTATTATTTAATTAAATGATATCTAATTATACATTTTCAAACAAATTCCATTCTCATCTCTTCATTCAACTCATTCAAGTCATCATCAGTTGACTCAATCTTCATCTAGAAACTTCTTTTTACACTAGTCATCATCATCTTCAAATATAAATTTATTCCTCATGATTTTCCATATTTCAGTTTAGTTGACTACATAGTAAGTTCAATTAATTGAAGTCTTCATTGGTATCCTCATCTCCTAGTAGATATTATCCATGACTGTCTATAAATACAATTATTGATTCATCATTTTCATCATGATCAGTCAATCCAATGCATGTTTATAATGTCAAACTTTACCATCAATCCATTTAAAGTGTTATTATGATAATTTTTATTCACACATGTCCAAGATGAATCAACTTAAGTTTTATGAGGTTTTCATTAAACTTGTTAGACTAGAGTTTGATTTGGTTTGTTGTTTATGCTTTCAAGTATTTATAATTCTTGTGTTTTTATTTCCTTTCTTACACGTGTAAACCCACCTACTAATCTCTCATCGGTGCCTTGGACCAATATAAATCATCCATGCGTGTGTTAAATTTTTAAGACAATTTCACTGACATAAAATATGTATGAATAGAAAAAGTGAGGCCCAAATGGCCCCACTATTAGATTTAATAAAAATTATTCAATATTAAACATGTCTAAGATATAACTAATGTGATCACACTAATTCAAGTGTGAATAATAAGTATAATAGGATATCTATATCCATATTTAGACATGTGAAAAATAAGGAAAATAACTACAATATATAAATTTTGGGCATGCTCCATTAGTGTTTTATCATTTTTATTTTATTTAGTCAAATAATTTATTGTATATTATATGCCTAAGACATGTAAGATGGATTATGAAGGGTTTTTATGCATCATATGACTTGTAATTTTGTAGTTTGAAGGAGATTTTATGCACACATGTGACTACACTTCCTTTATCTAATTCAGGTTTTACATTCTCAACTATTGGCAGTGCATCCTGTATATGATGACTTTTAGCTCTCATTTATGAAATCCCTCACCATTGTATATTTTCATTCTATGACAAAATATAATTATTCTCTCATTTTAGGTCCATTTTAGCTTTCATTTAATCTCTTCGATACTTGGTGACCGCATCCCTAGAAAACTCATACATTTTAAAAATACTTTGGGATTACTTTTTGATAGTTAGTTTGGAGATCTAGTTTGAAGATATTTTATTTTCTTGAAAATTTGACTACACTCTTCTCTTGCATAGCATGATTACTTGAAGAATTATATTCTCTATAGAAAACCAAAGTTCAGGGTGTTTCTCTTCATTTCTTTCTATTGTAGGTACATTTCAAATCTTGGTAGAGAAAGTCTAAGAAGGAATGGTCGTATAGCTATGATTAAAAAAAAATGGAATGGATAAAATTTCTTGAAATATGGTATTTTGAGAAAAATAGAAATCCTTAGAAACCTACAAAACCTTAAGAACATATCAATATAGATACATATAATATAAACTACTAATTTGTTTATGATACAACCTTTTTTTCTAAAGATTGTTTGATTCACCTAGAGACTTGTAGGTTCATAAGATCCTAGCAAATTCAAACAAAATTTGTTGAGATGGATAAAGAAAGAATTGATATAATATAGGTTCTCATACAAATGTGTACAAAATTCATAGTATTCTCCATGTAGATTTAGGAAAATGATGAAGAATGAAGGTATGTACAAAATATTGAATAACCCTCCAAAAAAATTTACACATGTGGGAACACCTTGAAAAATATGATGACACATGTAATGCATACATGATGCAAGACAAGGAAAAGGAAATTTATACATTCGAGATCAAGCACTATGTGAAAGGACATATAGTTAGGTTTGAAATAGAACTTATGTAAAACATTTTTTCATACTAACACCCACCTTCAAGTGATGGGTAGGGAGAAATTGAAATGATAAAAGGTAGCTCTCAACAACTACACTTTATGTGGTACCCATGTACAAAAATGTCTCTAAGAAATGGAGTAAAGGAAAAAATATGTGGGAATAAAATTCCATCACCCCAAGCATAAGCTAGAACTCAAGTTAATGAGACAATGCAAATTGCTTTTGAGTAGAAAAATACTCTAATAAGAGAATTACATCATGGATGAGTTTTCAAACAAAATGAATATGTATCTCAATGTAATTCACCCTCTAATGCTCTACTAGGTTACGATAATTATGAATGGTAGTGTAGTTATCACAACAAAGAACAATAGGGTTATCAAGTGGTAGACAAAAATTTGGTGACCCATCCTTTAGTGATTTATTATCATACTACTTTTATGCTCCTTTCATCATAATTTGACTTGATATATACATGGATAGTTATGTTATGGTCATTACATGATGTTGTGGACCTCTGATTCCACCATTGACTTTAGTTTATGACATTTCATAAACATGGTTGATTTTGATTATGATTTGACACTATAACTATAGTTAATAATTAATCAATTGATTCCATTCTATGTGATTCCTATGTGTCGATTAATTTATGATTTGATGGATATAGTATATTTGGATATGCCATGAATTGATGATGGCATACCCTATAAAATTTTGTCTATTTGGGAGATAAATGTTATCATGATGACTAATCAATTATGGAGTAGATATGTTAATTATTGAATATTGATTTTAAATGCATTAGATTTTCTTATTGCTTCAACTTTAAATATTATTTACAGTTGACTAAGAATTAAAATTGAGTGCACATGTGATTTTAATTTCTAATGGAAATATGGAGGTCACATGGTAAACCAACTTGTTCTTGGGTATGTGCAGGATCATGATGGGCCAAAAAGTGGTGATATGATGGTTATGTGTAGGCTATGTGGCTGACGATTTTTTTTAACCTAAATTTGATGAAACGAAAAGGGTTCTTAAAGGATATTTTCAGCTTTACACCAATATAAGTTATGCTTTACTTTGAATTTAATAAATAATTATTATTTATTTTCTATTTGAATTACGACTAAAGTCCTGATTGATAGGCTAGTTGAAAAACATCCATAGGTTTCAAATAGTGTCACATTTTTTGAATCTAAAACATGTATCACATTCTTTGCTTCACATACTATAGGATTAAAAAAATAAAAGATTAATTTCATGAAGTTTTGACCAAGTTAAGGTGGTCATACATACAAGTTTTTATATTTTTTGAAAGTTGTAATAAAAAAATCATAATTAATTATTTACTTGGAAAAAAATTACAAAAAAATGTGCATCACATCTGAACATGCGTCCTCTACTTATATCTAAAATCTTAAAAAAAAATATTATCATTTTATTGTGGTTAGGGTGGTCAGAAAGACGCCTACTTCTTATTTTTTTCCTGAAATTGAAGTTCTACTGCATTATGATTTCAAATTTTCACCAAATAGATTTAAAAAAAAAAAAACCTAGTAGTTTAGAAACTACATTCAATTTAATAAAAATTCTACTCTTACATATTTTTGAAATAATATAGATAACTTATTCAATTTTTTACATCAAGTTTCCTAACTCTGATTTTTCTAAATTTTTGCCACTTAAGGGCCTATTTTTTCCATGACAATCCTGCACATACCCTCTTAACCATTGAAGTTGATCCTAGTCCATATGGGAGGACTAGCATCTTGCGTGATGTGTATTTAGTATTTCTTGATGTGAACTTTGGTTTCTATGTTGAATGGGTGCATTGTATTTTGATGTGTGGAATTAATGTATATAATAGAATTATGTTAAGTGGGTCATGTGATAAAAGGAATTATCACCTATTTTTTTATATTAAGTTTATATTTTTTAATGGTTGTAAAGTGGCTTTTTGTGGGAATTTTCAATTTATTTAATCAATATTAAATTCGTATGTCATAGGAATAATAGTTGGGGTCATTTGGAAAGTAAAAATTAATCAAAAACCAAATTCTAACCTACTAAATTTGGAATTTTAAAATATTGACAAAATTGAAAGGATGTTAGGATGAGGTTGGGTGATGCGTCAGCAACCCATCTCATCCTCTATTTTGTTGTTGGTTTTGTTGAACTGAGGATAAGGTCCTCCATGAATCTCTATGGGTGAGGACATACAAAGGCCTCTGTTGTAAGGGAATATCCCAACTAGAAACACTTGGGATTTTCTCGAAGGGGCTAGATACAATTAACTCATAATGTTAAGGGTTGGTGCAAGATATATCACATCCACATCAAGGATGAGGGGATCACAATTTATATTTATTCTTCCCTCTAAACTTGTTGAAGAAATTTCACTTTTTGGATAAAATATTTGAAGTATTTGGAGAGTGTATAAAGGAGAAGATTGAGCATAGTTGAAGAGTTGGAGAAGGTTGGCATTATGTCTTCATCAAATTCTTCGTTAACTATGTTGGAATAATCTATAAGGTAGGCTCTTCAATATTTTTAGTAGTAGGTGAGCATTGATTATGGATGAGTTTATATGGTTTTTTGTAAATGTGTTAATAATGTTTGTATATGTATACAAAATTTCTACAAATTTGTGTTTTGGGTTTTGTTTTTCATTAGATAAGTAGGGTTAGGCACCTTGATCCCATAAATCATCATAAAACAGCCCTCATGGCCAATAGATGAACCCAAAACAAAATAGATAAAAAAATATAGGACTCCTAGCCAATAGATCAAACCAAGACTAGGCCTATAGGCCACCCATAAAGCTACAAACAAAAATAGAAACCCAACAATAGCACCCACCCCAATCTTGTAAAATACTATAATTGCTACAAAACTAACCTAAAACATTTGCAAGAAGGTTTTGATGAGACCTGAAACCTAAACCACCAAAACCAAAAAATCATAATCATGCTTTGAAAATGTTGTGACCATCAACACTCCTTGAGACAACAATCTCGCAACAATCCTATTACTCAAAGAACCAATTTTTGAGCCATAAAAACCATAAAATTGATGGAGTAGAGAAAATCCATCATCCAAATTACCTCTCCACCTCTATTCTATATCCCGCCTCAACAAAAGAAATCATATCCATAAATAGACAAATGCAATAACAACATCCAGACAACAAAGCCATTAAAATAATAGCCTGAAGTGATGAGGCAACAACTAACCAGCTACTTAGAACAACCAAAGATGAGTCAAGTAAAATAGCTATCATAAAGTAGTAGAACACCAACGTACCCATATTTTTTAACAGATCTAGCACAATCAAACTCCCCACCTCAATAAGAGAGTTAAAAGAGTGGAACTAAATACTAAAAAGTAACCAACCTAAAGAACCAACCCTATTGGTACACCAACCCAAACTCCACCTCAATAGGAGAGAGATCCCCTCTATAGGAGAGGATAAAATGGAAACCCTTACCACTAGAGCCACCATTCTCCTACACACTCAAGCTCCACATTAAATAATAACTAGTAGAAGAGAATAGATCTTCCCACCATGACTACAACATCCAATTCCACCTTAATAGGAGTATTCTCCACCTCTATAAAAGACCCTAATTGTAGAACCTGACATAAAGAAAACACTCTATTAGAAGGGGTTGTCACTACATTATCTGGTAACACAAGTACCTGGTACATGAAGGAATCCAATAAAAGCATCGTAGCCAAAATTAGTAAAAAATAAACATGCTTGAGCTTTCAAGATGTACATTTGGAACAAATTATCCAATAGAAAGAAGACTATAACAAGAGCAGGAACAAATAGCAAAGAGATGGAAACCTCAACTTGCATCTTCTCAACCTAAGAGGGGTTGAAAAAAACACAAGTATTACATTTCTAGGACTTAAGTAGAGAAATACCAAAGAAAAACCCAACCAATAAAAAAAACTCTAGGTGCAACCCAATCAAAAAAACCCCCATCAACAACATAAGGGAGATCAATACCACACAGACACATAGTGACATCATCAAGACATAAAAAGGGAGACCATGAGGGACACCTTTAACAAAAAGCAACATTCCACCCAAAAATTTGAAAAAAAGTCCCGAAGAAGAAGAAACAGCTACTAGGGGAAGACCAAAAGCTAGGGTTGGCCCAAAATAAGCATACTAGCACCCAAGGAGAAAAACTAGACTATGAAAGCACCTAGAAAGATGACTAAAATCAATAATTGAGATAGGCCAAAGCTAGGAAAAATTCCAAGAACTAATAGTCGTGATCTCACTAAGTGGCCAAGAGATATAGAATAGGCCATACTAGAGAAAAAAAGCACTCAATCATAAAAAAACACAAAGACCAAGCCCTCCAAGTCATCCAAAAGAGGAAACACAACATGAAAAGAAGCTTCAAGCAGAAAAAATGCCTCAAAAGCAACCACTTGAAACACAAAGAGATACAAATCCACAATCAGAGTTACCTCAGCTTCAATAGTATCCTCAACCTCTTCAACAACCATGACCACTCTTGAAACAACTTTTGACCCAACAAGCTCTAAACCAACACCATGACTAGCCAAAAGACGAGAAATTTATTTAAATTGTTTCCTTTGAATATAATAGTTATAGGATTAAAATAAATTAGAAAGGTGGTGAATTTAATTATTAAGCAATTGACTATTTAACGTAAATAAAATTGCGAAAAGTACTTAATTTTTTAGGACCTTTTGGTCTCATCTCAGAGACTAGACCTTCATTCATATAGAAAAATTTAATGAGAGTGACCCTATTGCTGATTTTTCCTACAAAACCAAGCAATTCTCTAAAAAGTGGCCAACTTCTATGATGAAGAACTACTAGGTTAGTGGCTAACACAATGAGCATAGGAATTTATGGTCTGTACTCCTTCACTTTAGGCTCTATGAAACCTAGGAGGGTGATCCCAATTGTGTTTTTGATGAAATATACTTGATTAGTAACATGTTTATACACATATTGATTCCTACTTATTGCAAATAAAATCCATCTCACTAAAGATTTGGTAGATTTTCAAGTAAGTGATTAGCTATTTACTAGGAATGGGGTATTTCCACCTATACTATCCTTGAAAATATTTTTAATTTAATATTGTCCTATCTTAAAGTCTAGGGCCAGGAACACTATATGTTCATTTTATGCAAGATTTTCTGACAAAATGAACAATGTCTCATCAATTGGAGCAACAAATTCAAATATGCAAGGATCACTAATTTACAAATTACTCAACTTAGAAATAGGTAGACTATTTTTGTATTTCTTTTCACTTATGAAAACTCACTATGCTTGAAACATTTACTTCTTATGAATCATAAGCAATTTATTACAAAGTTTAGAACCCTACTCAAGCATTTTAATTAACTCCTTGAATTAAAGCTGAAAACAAAGTAATACATTCAAATGAAATATCTAAAAACAAATGATCTAACAACATTAGCATTTCTCATTTATAACTTGTAATAAATATACATAGGAGATTATTTGGATCGAGACTAATATTTTTTACGATATCAGTAATTTTTATAAAACTTATTTAAGATCAATACATACAGGAATTCCTATCCAAGAAAAACTACTAACCTATTACTATTATTCTATTTAAAGTTCCTTTCCCTAAACTTAGCTTTCACCTAAAAACCCTATTTTGACTTTAGAATTTGACCCTCATAATAAGCCCTAAAATCCCTTTTATAAAACAAGGGAGGAACAAGCGTCGGGATTAATTACATTTACATTTAATTTCATTTTCACTAGAATTTGAGATAATCCTACTTTGTTACATACAATCATCTAATGAAAATGAAAGAGTAAAAGACCATATTCCATATTCCCTAAATCAAGACATGCCAGCTCCTCAAAAGGCAGAGTTTGTTGCAGCCATGTTGAATTCTCATCCTTGTTGACCAAAGAAGATTCTCCAATAGCAGCTCTAGCACAAACTTGTATATTGTCTAGAGACAACATGCACACCACCAAGGTTAACTAGTCTAGCACTTCTCCTACATAGAAGCCTGAAAACATTCCATTTCAACACTAGAAACAATAAATCACATGAGTGTTGAATAGGACAATCCTAACAAAAAGGGTATGGTTTCATCAAAAAAACAAAAGGCACTATCATCACTCTAAGTCATCGATATCAAAGGATACTCAGCCATGTTTTTCTTGTGGTGGGACTAGAGAAACAATCACCACCTCCTTGTCATAACTCCTTGATAGTACTAGGGAGAGGGGATAAAAATCACCCTTTGGATCAGTGCCACCCTTGCTATCTAAAGGGTTATTAGAAACCTTACATGGAGAATTAAATCCTTTTCGATAAGGATTACAATGCTCACTCTCTCTTCTTTCCTTCTATTCATATTCCACCATCCTCTTCTCCCTATGATTTACTAATTCTTTTGAAACTATTTGGTCTCATGGACAGTAATTTTGCTTATTAATATACTCCTTGTATTTCCCAAGTCCCATTCTTTCTTTTGGAATATTCAGTGCTCCTTTTGTTTTAATCTCATCCTTAGGAGTATTTCATGCAAACTCAAGCAAACTCAATTCCTTAGATTTCAAAATCACTACGATAGATCTAATCAACTAGGACAAGACTCCTACTCAGGAACATTTAGTACTCACACACTTCATTATTAACCCATGCCTCTCATTTACTGTAGACTGAAATCTTATGGAAAAGAATAATAGACCATCTATATTAAATAGGAAATTTGAATTATGCAAAATTAATTGTCTGAGAGTTCTTCGTACGAGCGAGTTGATAACTTAACAACTCAGTTTTGAATCTAATCTGTTGAATTTAAAGCATTTAAAACTTCATTCATGGTGATCTGAGCTGGTTGTTTTTGATGATTTTAACAACATTCTCATAGAAAATAGAGATGCTACCTCAAGTTTCATGATCTATCAATCAACATCATGTATCACCAACATAATTTGTGCTTTATTAATATTGGTGAAGTACACAAAACTGGTTCATATCAAAGAGAAACTTTCCTTATACATTTCATCGCTTCATCGCTAATTTTCTGTGATGATTTTTTAGTCCACTAGATCATCCTACTTTAAAACTTCATCAACAGTTCCTTAGTATTTTTGTTGCTTTCCTTTTTGCTTTATGCTTAAAACCTTGTGATCCTTCCACGTTACCCATTCCATCAATAGTTATCCTCTATACCAGATGCATCTTGTCCTTCGTAAACCTCATTAGTGACATAAACATCCCTACGATGATATTTAGCCCTTGGTTTTGTAGCCTGACCTTTGGTCACTTCCATCCCTTTATCGCACTTTTCTAATTCAAACTTGGCACCTAGGATCCTATTGGCAACATGATACATTGTGGAGGCATCAGATCTAGATATGTACACTTGCATAAAATGAATGGTACAAAAGACATCACTCATAGGATCTCATTATATTAGCTAAAGAAAAACCCTTTAGACGACACCATCGCTTATCGCTAATTCAGAACTCAAGTTCTTAAATGAATTCGCGATGAGTGATATAATAAGGCAATTGCTCATCGCTAATTCTTCTCATACACTGTGTGATCAATTAGCAATGAGAGAATTTACAAGATTCATAGTTTCCATTGTTTATCACTAATGTGGGTTTTACATTTAAAACATATCCATGGTCACGAGATATAAAGGAAATTACACCATATTGGTCATTGCAAATTCTTCTCATACATTGTGCAAGCAATTAGCGATGAGAGAATTTACAAGATTCATAGTGTACATCGCATATCACTAATGTTGGTTTTACATTTAAAACATATCCATGATCACACGATATAAAGGAAATTACACTGTATCGCTCATCGTTGATCCAAATTTATCATTTTATGATCATCCGCAATGAAAGATAAGATCAAAAGGTCTAAAAATTTGCTCATAATTATTAAAAATTTGAAGGCTCAAACGCCATTAGCGATGAGCAATGTCAAAGGAAAACATCGTTCCATCCCTCCTCGCTAATTCAAGGTGTGTACCCATGAATAAATCAGTGATGAGAGATAAATTTATGAGGGTGATCGGGACTTAAGCAAAAACTTTAAGCACATGCACTTAAGTTGTTCTAAAAGAGGAGACTCCCTAGGATGACATGAGAATAATAGGCTTACGACTTTTCAAATCATAAAATACGAAGGATGTAAAGGCCAAAAAGATCCCTTACTTAATCTTTTAAAAATAAAAGACCTAAACTTAGGCCTAAGGGATTGGTTACTAGATGACAATGAATGACATAAGATGTTTTAAAATGACTGGCAATGGGTAATAAAGAGTCAATGACCAAATAGAACATTGTAAGCACCTATAATGAATAAAAACCTAAACCCTCAGATAACAACCCTACATCAAATGTAGTAATGGTTTAAAATGGAACAAGAAATTTTTTGAGGGTTCCATCTGTGGCTATAACTAGGGACACATTCCTTCTGTAGTCATGGTGAGATTCCAAAATTTCAATTGAAGCAAACTAGGCACAAGAACAAAAAAGAAACACATATGTACAAGATTTACACAAGCCAAAAAGACCTAAAAAATGGAGATCCAATCTCCACCCATTCAATGTGAAAATTTCCTCAGAGATGCAACTTGTAGTATGCACCCTTCAGTCTAGGGTATGTGCAGGATCATCATGGAAAAAACATGCCCTTCAGTGGCAAAAAATTCAGAAAAAATCAGTTAGGAAACTTGACGTAAAAAATTGAATAAGTTATCTATATTATTTCAAAAATATGTTAAAATAGAATTTGTACCAAATTGAATGTAGTTTCTAAACTACTAGGTTTATTTTAAGAAAAAAGTATATATTTGGTGAAAATTTGAAATTTTAATGCAATAGTACTTAAATTTCAGGGAAAAAATAAGTAGTTGTTTGTTTGACCACCCTAACCATAATAAAATGATAATATTTTTTTATAGGAGTTTAGATGTAAGTAGAGGACTCATTTCCAGATGTGATGCATATTTTTTTTATTTTTTCAAAGTAAATAATTAATTATGTTTATTTTATTACAACTTTTAAAAAATATAAAAAAATGTATGTCTGACCACCTTAAGTTGGTCAAAACTTCATGAAATTTATTTTTTCTTTTTTTAATCCTATAGTATGCAAAGCATAGAATGTGATGCATGTTTTGGATTCCAAAAATGTCATTCTTCTTGAAAGCTATAGATGTTTTTCAATCAGCCTATCAATCAGGAATTTAGTCATAATTCACATAGAAAATGAATAATAATAATTTATTAAATTCAAAGTAAAGTGTATAATTTATATTGGTGGAAAGATGACAATGTCCTTTAAAAACCCTTTTCATTTCATCAATTTTGGGTAAAAAAAGGTCGTTAGCCACATACCCTACAAATACCCATCATATTGCCACTTTTTGGCCCATCATGATCCTGCACATACCCTCTAACCAAGCCTTATTTTCCTGATTAGTGGAACTAGGCCATAGAAATCTTGAGTAAGGTCCTACCTCTGTCAAAAACAAGCCTCTTAAAATAACTGATGTCTTTCCATCCACATTTTTCCTTGATGTACCATTGAAATAAGAATGATTTCATTCCTTGCAAAACAAATGTTAGGCATCTTTTGAACAAGTGAGAGTCTTCCTTATTACAATCATTGTTATTAACATCTCTCACAACGCTTCTGAGCATAACATTTCCAATGTAATCCCTATCATTATGTATTGTATAATCAGGCATAAACTGAAGAATTTCATTATCACATGACACATATGTGTTATTTCTATAACATGAAACATGTTCATTCTGGATATAACATTCCTTTCTATTCATCTCATTGTCATGCTTCATAAAAATACCTTCAAGATGAAATAGAAATACAAAGTATTCATCCTCCTCCAAGTAGTTGATATCATGTTACTCAACCTTTTCTGCAACATTTGTATCAAATGTGAAATACTCATAGGCAATTCCCTCAAAGAGCTTATCAACAAATTTCTTTGTTTGGTTAAGGCCATATTCAAACTCTGTATCAAATGCATCATCAAAATATTTAGAAAAGAGTGGATTATCTCTACACCAGTAAGGATCATCATTTTTCATTTCTAATGGAGAGGGAGATTCATCAAATAATGGGTTTTCTTTTACATTCATTTCTGACATAAGAGCCTCCTCATCATGAATGTCCAAATCCTTCAAGTCATCATTGCACTTAAATTCACTATAATCACTAGAAAAGTAGCTAGACACATTTTCCTACTTAGATACATGTAAAATTTATTCACAAGAAGAAAGTTGTTCCTTCTCAAAAAAACATGCATTCCCATTATTATCGACACATTTCTCTTCTACAACAAATGATTCCATCTTTACTCCATGAGGATAATCACAATGAACAGAGAATTTTCCATACTCAATAACATCATCATTAGTATAGAAAGAGGACTCATAAATATTGCAACTATGTTCAGAATTATCAGACGAATGCTCAATCTTATATCATCCATAGGAACATAGGTAGTGGACTTTTCAACAAAACTAAAACCATACCTTTGATTTGCTTCATTTAAGTATACATCTTCAACCTTTGCGCTAGTCTCTTCTTCTTCATGTGATATCTCACTACTTGACTCATATAGAGCAACAAAGTTATTAGTGTTGGTGTAATTAATTATTTAATTACACTTTAGCATAAGTTTACCTAGGCATATTTTATTTCCTATGTTAATTCTTATCCTTATCTAGTTTACTTGTCTTTTTTCTCAAGATAAGATTAGGTTTGTGCATGATTGCCTTTTTGAAGGCTTTTGTATTATTTGTAAAACAATTACTTTCAATAATCATTATGTTGTTTTTTGCTTGCACATATTTGCTCTGAGGGTTTACAGAACATATCTTCTTTTTGTTCTGAATATTGCTTGCAGGTGATTCTTGGGGACTGTGAAGTTGATATTGTCCATTTTTTCTATGCTTGGACCATATTATTCTATTTTTGTATTTACCTTTTATGCCACTAGGGATGCACTTGGTACAAGATTCACTATGCCATCTCTTGATGACTTTTCTTCATCTCTCACTCGAGAGCAAGCTAAGTTAGCTAGCATGGGCATGGTGAAAACTTCTTCCTTGTCATAGGAACTTATTTCATCACAGGAGCCCAAAGATGAGAAGGGTTCTACAAGCAGAGAAAAGAAACATAAACAAAAGGATTCCAAACCTCATGAGCAACAGAGGGAGTTTTCATATTCATCCTCCTCTTCTAAGGGGAAATCATCTAGGAAGGATAAGACTACATGTGCATATTGCAAGAGGGAAGGACATGTAGAACATCATTGTTACATGGACATTGATGAGCTGAAACATATTCTTTAGAAACATCAGATTGATTTTCCTTCTAGGATGTCTACATCATCTTCTTCTCGTCATTCTTCTTCTTCATAGCAACATGATAGGGGCACAACTAGTTTACATACTTGATCATATTTGAAGGGACATGCTCTTTGTGCTTCTTTAGGTATTGGATCAGGGAGATGGCTTCTAGATTCAAGAGCATCTCATCATATGGAATCTTCACAGTCTATGTTCACTTCCTTTGAGCCTTGCACTATGTATCCCATTTTGATGGGAAACAACACTTACATGAGTGTTATAGGGAAGGGGTCTATTAGTTTTGGGGACCACTCCTTTTAGGATGTCTTGTGTATCCCTCACTTTTAAAACAACCGTCTTTCTATTTATCAGATCACTCATGGAGGCAATGGGAGATTTTTGGAGTTCACACCTAATTCGGTTATCATCAGAGACATGGAGAGTAGAGCATTTATTACTACTGGGATAGTTGATCACTCATCTCGGTTGTATTTCTTCACTGATTTTGCTACTGATGGTGCTTCTATTCCTACAACTGTTCCTCACACTTCTAGTGTGCATAATCATTTAGAGGAGAGATTTGGCTTCTTGAACATTTGTATTCTCACTTCAGATCCTATTCTTGAGCCTTCCCTTCCATCTCCTCCACTTCTATTATTGTGGCTATGGATATGGCTTCTTCTATTTGAGTGCAGCAAGATCTTATTGATCATCCATCTCTAGAGGCTACTCTTGAATCTTCACCTCCTTTAGCTTCTTCACTGGTTGAGGTCACACCTGCTTCTGTAGAGACATATTGGGCTACATGTATTCCACCTTCAGAGATTGCATTCATTTAGCCTCTTCCCTCTCACTTCTTTCAAGATATGTGGTTTCTTTAGTCTTATTGGAGCTACTTCATTCTAGGGGGGCTATGTGGCCTCTTTCTTCCTCTCTTAAGGGGGGGGGGAGGTTTCATGTATCTTTGTGATGGATGGTGTCCTTGGAGGGTCTTATGGAGTCCTCCATCTTTCATCACTTACTTAGTTTTCATTCTATTTTGGGGAGGAGTTTTATTCCCATGTGGTTTTATCCTTTACCCCGTTTAATTTAGTAAATGAGTACCTGATCAGGCCTTGTTTCCAAGACTCATCTCTTGCACAATAATTTTCTTCTCCCTAAGTTGCACTTATGGGGGGTGTTGGTGTAATTAATTATATAATTACACTTTAGCATAAGTTTACTTAGGAATATTTTATTTCCTAGGTTAATTCTTATCCTTATCTAGTTGGGCTGTCTTTTTGCTCAAGATAAGATTAGGGTTGTTCATGATTGCCTTTTTGAAGGATTTTGTATTATTTGTAAAATAATTACTTTCAATAATAATTATGTTTTTTTTTCTTGCACATATTTGCTTTGAGGGTTTATAGAACATCTCTTCTTTTTGTTTTGAATATCTGTTGCATGTGATAGGTGATTGCTTGTAGGTGATTCTTGGGGACTATGAAGTTGGTTTTTCAACTTCTACAATTACCATTACAATATGAAGAAATGATAGTTTCTTGATGATGTGTTTGGGGGTCCATGTGATCAACATTATAGAATGTTGTGTAAGTGTTCTGATATTCATTTGTAACTTATAAGATACACCTTTTATCAATACTTGGTGTCTTATGGTGGAAAACACTTGTATTCAAATGACCCTTATTCATTCCACAATTCAAGTTGTTTTCAATATTCATGGCCATTCCATATGCTTGATGCAAGGTTCTATGATCCTTATCTCTTAGTAGATAGCTCATATTATTATCAAAAGCTCCCAAATAAATAGCCAAACATACTACATCACTTAGTCCCAAAATCTTAGGAACATCCTTCAATGTTTTAGAAAATATTTGGTTAAAAAATGGGACCAACTCCTCCTCTTCCTTCTCAATTCTCATAATATTATTGAGCAAAGAACTAGCATTAATTCTTTCACCAAAATTTCCATGAACACTACTTTGAACTCACTCCAAGAATAGATAGAGCATTTGGGTAAATTAGAGAACCAATCTCTCTTGAATCTCCTTTCAGAGACTGAACAAACAATCTCATGATTACATTCTCATGATATACCTCAAAGTCATCAATTAAATTGTTGAATTGTTGCAAATGCTTACTTGTTGATTCACACTTTGTACCACTAAACTATGGTGGCTCATTTTTGATATCGGGTGGAATAACATTTGGGTAACCACAAATGCCATCAAAATTTATGGCCATGTACCTTTTAATGATGAAACTTCTTTTATTACATGACAAGGGCTGAGCACTATGCATTGTTACATTTGGGTCCACAAAAGGATGCATAGGTTGATGATACATTTTCTTACAACTCTATAAGCCTTCTTACACTATGTAATTACACCGGGCAACTCAAACTTCTTTTACAACATGATCTTAAGCTCTTACATTGAAAATTTTATCTTTACTTTCTTAAGATCTTATAAATGTGCTTCTTTAAAAATATTGTATACATCACTTCATAATAAATACTACAATCTAGTAATACAAAAGTATGCAAGCCTATGATTACTATTCCCTTCTTTAGTGCTCAATCACTTAATAGGGAATCAAATTTTCAAGTCTTACAAATATGGTTTTCATATACAAATTTATCTTTCTTAAAATCCAAAGATTGAAGAATACCTAGATATGTGTAGCTACTACAAATTCTTCTTCCTATCTGGAAATCTTTGCAAATTTGAAATGTTCTTCACATCTTCATCAGGTTCGTTTGATAGAGTTGCCACCTCTCTTCATAGAGGACTAAACTTCAAGTAGTATGAAGCTCTTTCAAAGATAAATTTCCTTTTGGGTCTTCTCCCATAGTAGACTCACACATATATCCTTTGAATCTCGCTCAACAGAAATATTTCCAGGTCTGAAAGTTCCTCATTATCTAAACTAGATGTTTAGATTGACCAGATTCCTAACTCTAATAATTTGCAACTAGAGATTCAAAGTATCCCTAACAGAGTCACCATTTTTGTTGCTAATTTTTCTAGTAGAACCAAGCAATTCTCTAAAAAGTGGCCAACTCCTATGATGAAGAACTGGTAGGTTAGTGGCCAACACAACGAGCATAGGATTTTATGGTTCATAATCCTTCAGTTTAGGCTCTATGAAACCTGGAAGGGTGATCCCAATTGTGTTTTTTGTGAAATATACTTGATTAGTAACACATTACACATATTGATTCCTATTTATTACAAATAAAATCCATCTAACTGGAGATTTGGCGGATTTTCAAGTGAGTGATTACCTATTTGCAAGGAATTGTATTATTTCCACCTATACTATCCTTGAAAATATTTTTAATTGAATATTGTGCTATCTTCAAGTATATGGCTAGGAACACTATCTGTTCATTTTATGCAATATTTTTTAACAAAATGACTAGTGTCTCATTAATTGGAGCAACAAAATTATTATGCAATGATCAATAATTTACAAATTACTCAACTTAAAAAGAGGCAGACTATTTTCATATTGCTTCAAATGCACTTATCAAAACTCACTGTGCTTGAAAAATTTACTTCTTATCAATCCTAAACAATTTCTTACAAAGTTTAGAACCCTACTCAAGCATTTTAGTTAACTCCTTGAATTAAAGTTGAAAACAAAGTAATACATTCAAATGAAATATTTGAAGGCAAATGATAACACCATTAGCATTTCTCAGTTATAACTTGTAAGAAATATACATAGGAGAGTATTTGCTTTGAGACTAATATTTGTTTCAATATCAGTAATTTCTATAAAACTTATTTAAGATCAATACATACAGGAATTCCTATCCAAGACAAACTACTGGCCTATTACCAATATTCTATTCAAAGTGCCTTTCCCAGAACTTAGCTTTCACCTAAAAACCCTATTTAGACTTCAAAATCCAACCCTCATAAGAAGCCCTGAAATCCCTTTTATAGAACAAGGGAGTGACAAGCATCAGGCTTAATTACATTTACATTTCATTTCATTTGTACCAAAATTTGAGATATTCTTGCTTTGTTACATGCAATCATCTAAGGAAAATGGAAGAGTAAGAGACTACATTCCATATTCCATGAATGAAGACACACTAGCTCCTAAAAAGATAGAGTTTGTTGCAACCATGTTAAATCATCCTTGTTGACCAAAGAAGATTCTCCAATAGTAGCTCCAACAAAAACTTGTATATTGTCTAGAAACAACAGACACACCACCAAGGTTAACTAGTTTGGCATTTCTCCTACACAACAGCTTGAAAACCTTCCACCTCAGCACTAGAAACAAGAAATCATGAGTGTTGAATAGGACAATCCTAACAGAAAGGGAATGGTTTCATAAAAAAAAGAAGGGAAAATTCATCACTTTGAGTGATCAACATCAGAGGATACTCACCCACGTTTTGCTTGTGGTGGGACTCGAGAAACTATCACCACCTCCTTGTCAGAATTCATTGATAGTACCAAGGAGAGGGGATAATAATCACCCTTTGGATCAGTGTCACCCTCACTATCAGAAGGGTTATTAGAAACCTCACATGGAGAATTACATCCTTTTAGATAAGCCTTATAGTGATCACTCTCTATTCTTTCCTTCTTTTCATATTCCACCATCCTCTTCTCCCTATGATTGACTAATTCTTCTAAAACAATTTGGTCTCGTGGACGGAAATTTTCCTTGTTACTATACTCCTTGAATTTCCTGAGTCCCATTCTCTCTTTTGGCGTATCAAGAGATCCTTGTGTTTTAATCTTGTCCTCAGAATTATTTCTCTCAGACTCAAGCAAACTCAATTCCTTAGATTTTAGAATTGCCATGGCAGATCTAATCAACTAGGACATGACTCCTACTCAAGAACATTTAGTACTCACACACTTCCTTATAACCCATGCCTCTCATTTATTGTAGACTGAAATGTGATGGAAAACAATAATAGACCATCTATATTAAATAGGAAATTTGAAGCATGCAAAATTAGTGATCCTAGCATTCTTTGTGTGAGCAAGTTGATAACTTGACAACTCAGTTTTGAATCTAATCTGTTGATTTTAAAGTATTTAAAACTTCATCCATGTGGTGATCTGAGCCATGTTATTTATGATTTTAGCTACTTTCTCATAGAAAATAGTGATGCCAGCTCAAGTGTTATGATCTATCAATCAGCATGTATCACCAACATAATTTGTGCTTTCATTTATATCGGTGAAGTACACAAAATTGTTTCATCTCAAAGATAAAATTTCCTTATACGTTTCATCACTTCATTGCCAATCTTCTCCAAGTTTTAGGGTGCAATTAGCGATGAAGGTATTTATGAGATGATCTTTTAGTCCACTGGATCATCCTACTTTAAAACTTCATCAATGGTTCCTTAGTCTTTTTGTTGCTTTCATTTTTCCTTTATGCTTAAAACATTGGGATCCTATTATGTTGCCAGTTCCATCAACAGTTATCCTCTATTGTATATGCATGTCATCCTTCATGAACCTCATCAGTGATGTAAACATCCCTACGATGATCTTTAGCCCCTAGTTCTATAGCGTGACCTTTGGTCACATCCATCCCTTTATTGTGCTTTGCTAATTCAAACTTGAAACTTGGGCTCCTATTGGTGACGTGAGACATTGTGGAGGCACCAGATCTAGATAGGTACACATGCACAAAATGAATGTTACGAAAGACACCACTCATAGGATCTCATCATATTAGCGAAAGAAAAACCCTTTAGAGGACACCATCACTTATCGCCAATTCAAAACTCAAGTTCTTAAATGAATTCACGAAGAGTGATATAAAAAGGCTATTGCTCATCTCTAATTCTCCTCATACATTATGAGAGAAATTAGCAATGAGATAACTTACAACATTCACATTTTCCATCGCATATCGCTAATGTGGGTTTTACATTTAAAACATATCCATGATCACACGATATATAGTAAATTACACTATATCGCTCATTATTTATGCAAATTTATAATTTTATGATCATCCACAATGAATGATAAGATCAAAATGTTTGAAGCATTGCTCATCATTATTACCAATTTGAAGGCTCAAAATCCATTAGCGATGAGCGATGTCGAAGAAAAACATTGTTCCATCACTCGTCACTAATTCAAGGTGTGTACCCATGAATAATTTAATGATAAGTGATAAAGATATGAGGTTCATCGGGACTTGAGTGGAAACTTTAAGCATGTGAACTTAAGTTGTTCTAAAAGAGGAGACTCCCTAGGATGACATAGTAATAATAGGCTGAAAACTTTTCAAATCATGAAATACGAAGGATGTAAAGGCCAAAAAGATCCCTTACTCAGTCTTTATAAACTAAAAGACCTGAAATTAGGCTTGAGGGATTAGTTACGAGATGAAAATGAATGAAATAAGATTTTTTAAAATGACTAGCAATGGGTAATAGAGAGTCAATGACCAAATAGAACATTGCAAGCACTTATAACGAATAAAACCCTAAACCCTCAGATAACAACACTACATCAAATGTAGTAAGGGTTGAAATTGGAACAAGAAATTTTTTGATGGTTCCATTAGATGCTGTGATGGACCACCATTGAGAGTTACTTGCATAGGAAACCTAACTTTACTAGATCTACATCTATCAAAAGATGTACAAAATTGGTTATTTCACACCCAAATATGGGTTTTGCTTCCTTCATCTTCTAGGTAACTTGTGCTTATGATTGCACTACATGTACATTGTTAATGAGTGTGCACAATATATTGTCATGCTAAGCATGATCTTAGTTGATTTTTTTGTTATTTAAAAAAAATTCCATTGGGTTTGTGTCTATATTTGCATGTTTAAATATGGGAATGAAAAAAACAAGTCATAAGTTGTTGATCCAATCAAGCCTCCTAGCTAGCATGTACTACACCTTAATAGTGAGCCTTAATGGATGATAATTTAATATTGATTTTATTCACAAAATAACATGAAAATTTACAATAAAAGAAAAATAAAGATAAAAATAGACCTCCAATAGTCAACATTAGCAAACTAATGTGAGTCAATGAATCCTACTATATCGGAAGCTCTTAGTGTGTTGAATGAAAAAATGTGTAGTTCCTCTAATGTACCTCGATATACACATGGTTTCCTTCCAATGACTAAAGATATTCATGGGAAAATTTATTGACTAGGAAAATAGCGAAGGTCATATTAGGATGATTTTGCATAAAATACAAAGGACTACCAACTAACTATATATACTAAGTTACCATCAACATTAGGTGTGATGCAAGAGGCAATTAGAGTGATGCTCGATTAAAGCATTCTTATAACTATCCATGGGAAAACTAATAAATAAAGTCAATGTCATACTTATATTGGTATATGGAGGTCCCTTCAATATACTTAGATTGACTGACCTTAAGACCAAGACAACATTATTGAGTCTTGAGATTCGTCATGTTGAATTTCTCCATCAAAGTTTGTTGAATACCTTAAGGCATGGATTAGGAACTATCAAAGGGAATAAAATAATCTACATACAATACTAGCATTAAAATATCATTTCCATGTCTCTAAATATTTATCATGTAATCTAAGCGGTGATCAATAAAACCAAATGTAAGAGAACAATGAAAAATCATTTTATATTAAGCCTTAGGGTCTTTTTTTTTACCACATAATCAATGTCAAATTTTCCATTTATTGAATATTTGAACATTTATTTTGGAGATAACTCTATGTGTAGATCTCCTCATTAAGATTAACATGCAAGAAATTGCTCTTCATATTGGTGCAGGAGCACCCTCATGAGAAAATTTGGTTTTTTGTCTTGTTTTGTGTTTTTTTATGTAAATAAGGTCATTTTGGACCATTAATGATCATTTGGAGTCATTCTAGACCATTTTAGAATATTTTGGAGTCATAATGCAAATGATGTCAAAATATTGTCAAAATTGTAAAAGTTGTCATTGTGAAAGTTGTCAAAAGTGCATTAAGGTTACAACCTTGATTAGGAAGTTAGTTATTGGTGGTTGGTAGTTGTAAAATTCTTTTAAAATCATAAATACATGTTTTAAACATGAATCCCAAGGTTTGGAAGGTTGGAAAAGATGGGAATGAAATTTGGAATCAATTTAGAGAAAATATTCTTTTCCTTTTTCCTATAACAATCATGTTCTTTCTCATGGTATGGATATGTAAAACAACTTTTATTACCTACACGTGGTATGGTTGAAAATATAATTTAGTTATCTTTCATTTGGTTTTGTTTTGGTTAAATTTCATTAAGTTAAGAGAAATTTATAGCATTTTTCGTAACAACAGGTCTAAATCTACTTCAGGGTTTCTAAAGAACAAGAAAATTCCATATCTTTTCTTCCCTCTATCCAAAATATCTAAAAATTGGTGAAAATTTCTATTTTGAGAGTATATAAAAATCATTTAGAATATATTTAATATTTTTCCATTTTTATGAAGTTACTAATGAAAGTTTACTTGTATTTGGGTGTAGACAGTTCAAGAAAAAACATCTTAGTAGTAGGACAGTCAAATTTTGAGCCCCTCCATACAAAACAACCCTACCTTATTTTTGGATATGTGTAAGAATATCCAAATGAGTATCATAAATGGGTCTCATTTTCTATAGATTCAGTCTAGGTCAAAATACATGTCCTATTTTCCTTTTTGAAAAGCTACAAGCAAGAATAAGGATTTGTGAAGGAAAATCCACTTTTTTATGAACAAAGGAACCTTTTTTTAGGTTGTTTTGACTTTGATTACCCCTGATCTATATCAAATTGGTATCAGATCTTGAATATCTTAGCAAGATAAGTTTTTGGAGTGTATGTGTTGTATTTTTGTAGGTTGAAGCAAGAACCTAGATGCCAAAAGACTAGGTAGTGAAGAAAAGAGGAAATGTAGGTGAATTATCACAAAGACAAGAAGAAGAAAGGTGAAAGAGGCTTGCTTGAAAAAGGATAATGGAAATGTTGAGAATATATGTCTATGGAGAGTTATAGATTAAGGAGGTACCAAGCAAGAAACAAGTGTTGACAAAAGAGAGATGTGTGATGAAGAAGAAAAATGAGAAGGAAAAACAAATAAATGTTGAGCAAGAGATCATAGAGTTGAGACAAGTCTTGGAAAAAATAGAAAAATTTTAAAAATAAATTGAGGAAAGAATGGAACTTGAGATGTAGTAGTTTCTTGAGAGATCAAACTAGGAAAGTGGTTGGAATTTACCAATAATAAAGAGGATAAAGTGGCCTATCAAAAATATCATTCAAAGGAAATGAAGGAAAAATGGAACAACAACAATAATGGATGAGTTGCAAGATATGTTGAAAGCAAGGGTGTTAGAAACATCTAAAGAGATAAGAAAATCTTGTGTTATTGAAACTAAGCCTTTGTGTGAGTATGTGTTTATAGGTGCAACAGATGAAAATGAAGATGGAAAATAGTCTAAAGGAGAAGTGTATACAATGTATGAAGATTGTTATACAAATGTAGCACACATGAAGGATCTCCTAGGTGTTGAAGTGGAGTTTCTGGTGCAAGGAGACATAGGGGAGACCTCAAGGTCTCAATATTTTATTTCTAATATTTCATTGGAATATGTATGTGTAGGTTTGTTAGACAATGAGATACAACTCATTGAGAAACAAACTCTTGAAAGAGATCAAGTTCAGAGGATGCCAAAATAGGAATACCTCGCAAGGAAGAAAGAAGAGAAGGAGATGGGAAGACAACCTAGAGAAAAAAAGTGGAAGACACAAAGAAAAATCCAAGAATAAATCAAGGCAATAGTGTAGAAGAATTGGAAGACCAAGAAGAAAAAAAAAAGCCCTGCACTCAAGTGGACTTGAGTTTTTCTTTCCCTGGTGCAGGAACACCCTCATGCTCAAATTTTGGTTTTTGTCTTGTTTTGTGTTTTTTTGATGTAAATAAGGTCATTTTTTATCATTAATGATCATCTGAAGTCATTCTAGACCATTTTAGAATGTTTTGGAGTCATAATGCAAATGATGTCAAAAAATTATCAAAATTGTAAAAGTTGTCATTGTGAAAGTTGTCAAAAGTGCATTAATGTTACAAATTTTATTAGGAAGTTAGTTGTGGGTAGTTGGTAATTGGAAAATTCTTAGAAAAAAATAAATAAATTTTGTAAACACGAATCCGAAGGTTGGGAAGGTTGGAAAAGATGGGAATGAAAATTGGAATCAATTTGGAGCAATTTTTATGCAATTTTTCTATAGCAGTCCTACTTTTTCTCATGGTACAGCTATGTACGACAATGTTTATGACCTAAATATGGTATGGTTAGAAAGAATGAGTTATATTTTATTTATTTATTTATTTTTGTTAAATTTTATTAAATTTAGATAAATTTATAACATTTTTTCTAACAAGTTTGAATTTTCCCTAGGGTTTCTAGAGAACAAGAAAATTCCATATATTCTCTTCCCTCTATCAAAAATCCCTAAATATTAGTGAAAATTTTTGTTTTAAAAGTATCTAAAAACTATTTAGAGGATATTTCATAATTTTCCATTTTGGTGAAGCTACTAATGAAATTTTGTTTACAGTTGGGTTTAGATAGTCCAAAAAAAATCATCTTAGAAGTAGGACAATCAAATTTTGATCCCCTCCATACAAAGCAACCCTAGTTTATTTTTAGATATGTGTAAGAGTGGAAAAATGGGTATCCTAAATGGGTCTCCTTGTTTGTAGATCAGGTTTGGGTGAAAAGATATGTCCAACTTTCCTTTTTGAAAAGCTACAGGCAAGAACGAGGGTTTTTGAAAGAAAACCCACTTTTTGATGAACAAAGGGACTTGTTTATGGTTGTTTTGAGTTTTATTACCAATGATTTGCATCACATATACATCTATAAAATTACCTACCTTTGATATGTAGTAATATAAAAGGACAAGGAATAAGGAATCCATCTTGGCTTTAGGGGGTAAATTCTTCAAATATTCAGTATCCTCAATGTGTAAGAAACCCTTATCTATAAAACAAGACTTATATATTTCAAGAAAACCATCAACGACACACTTGGTCCAATACACCCACTTGCACCAAACCATATTTTCTCTCATAGGCAAAGAGAGAGAGAGGGAGACAAAGAGAAATTAATTTTTTGTTCTTCATCAAGGAAGAATCCTGCTCTTTCGTAGCACAATCCCACTGTAGAATACCATAAGATACCTCTCAAAAAATATAAAGATCAATTCAAATAGAATGAATGGTCAAAATAATAATTTCATAATTATATGAGTGATTGTGGCTAAAACTTGTAGTATCACCGACCAAAGGTAGAACTGTTGGAGTTAAAATGACACTGAGGGGGGGGGGTGAATCAGTGTCTTAACAGATTTGACCAATTTTCAAAAATTAAAAGATATAACTCAGATTTGATCTCAATATTACTCTGATTAATGCATTCATGAGTTGAATGTAATCATTCATAAACAAAATTGAGAAAAGTAATAACCCAACAGTGAACTGAAACAACAACAACACAGTAAAGTAGTGAGAACTCAGAAGAACAAAGAGACACAAGATTTTTCCAAGTGGAAAACCCTCATGGGGTATAAAAACCACTCCTGAAATGTCGTGCAAGCTTAATCTTTTAATCAATTGTTCACAATGCCTTATAGGCAAATTTTAGAGCACCCACTCAAGGAGCACCAACCCCTTGTTTAGAGATATTTATCTCAAGGAGTACCAACCCCTCAAATTATGTTTTGAACAACAATAAAAACTCAGAGGATTTCTCTGTTTCCAGTTAAGCACATGTTTCTCTATTTTCTCATCTACATAATACCTTAAAGATTCAATAATTGAATGCTTAAAATACTATATAGAGAAGAAATTTACAATGTCTCTGTCTCTTGTTATTCAGATTTTATTGCAGAGTTTATCCATACATTTTCATATAGCCAAGGAATGATAATCTCAAAATTACAACAACAGAACAAAAAAATTGTTTTATGCTTCTATTTATACATCTTTTTGGGTATTAAGACTTCAATAAATTTCGTGGTCAAAGGAGCATAGAGTAAAGATAACTCTTTTTGAATTAAATGCCAGATAAGTAACTGTCTTTAGGAGTAATGGTTGAACAACCAAACTGAAAATATTTTGACTGAAGCTAACAAAGCTTTTTACAATTGGAATCTTCATCTTATGCCCAACAAGATTATTAGTCAAGGTGAAATTAATTTTCCAATACAAGAGTCATTTCACCCAGCTAAGAGTCATCCTCAATAAATCTGAAACATATGAGATCATTTCACTGCTTAAAAAGCAAGACTACCCACCACTGTAAATCATAACCTCTAATGCATGAATAACAATACTCTTTCAGGGCATCATTTTCCACATTAGTAATTGAGATGCAGAGAGCAGTTCTAAAAATGGTGATTATAAACCAGTATGTGCAACATGAAATGCATAAATACCAATCAAAATCTGCAACTCCCATGGCTCCATCAAACACTGTCGAGCTTCCAGCTAGAAATGCACCAAATAAAGCTTCCATATACCACTGATAAAGCCATTACATCTAGCAACAACAACAACTTAATCTCTCATGATGGCGGCCAGGCTAGGGTTCCATACCCAGCCAAAAAGAATAATCACAAATTTTTCCCTAACAAACTTTCTTTTCAATCGATGTAAAGTTATGCCGAAGTCAACTTTAACACCGTTAGTCATCCCATTGTTTATCGCTGTGACATTCTACTATCGGGGAGACGTTTCATAGATAATGCTTTGTTTTACCGAAATTCATCCTTTCATTCGGTGTCACTAAGACAATTCATAATCAGGGAGAGGTCCCATAGAATTCATTGAGTCATACCAAGACACCCCAGGATACATACTTGATCGCTGAGAAATTACCAACCTCTCACCGAAAAGTAGCCTTCAATCTCATGTGTGTCACTTTGACAAATTGTTATCAGGGAGACCATATGTACATTTCATTATGTTTCACCCAAATAATTTTTATCTCTTATGTGTCGTTGTAACCTTTAACTGTTGGGGAGAAATTATATCAAATATCCTATGTCATGCTAAGAGCCATATACCATTCTTCTGGTCGTTGAGACAAAATAGTTCTCTCACCGAAATGTAACCATCATTCACCTTCACTAAGACAAAGTATAGTTGGGGTGACCTCTCGTAGAGTAGCCCGTGTCTTACCCAAAGCCCATGTGATCAATCCTATTCGTCAAGACAACTCAATTCCTATGCTGACAAGGTCCATATGTATTCCATCGGTGAGACCCATAGGGTTCGCTATGACATTATATCGATGTCGCAACTCATGCCAATGTGTTCCCATTCAACCTTCAGTCGGTGAGACATAACAATCTTGCTGTGACCTCATCCCGACAGTATAACTCCTACTGATAGGGATCACCCTTTATCACTGAAACCATGGAGAAGTCCTGCCGAAATCTGCTTGTATGTAAAATCTAATTGACATGACATTAGAAACATCTTGTCAATAGGAAGCATAGATGTTTATCAGAAAAAGTGATCGAGGAGACCCTGGCATTCTTATGCCGCCGATATGTTCTTTCTTGTGTCGGTTTGCAAGACACAAAGCACTTGATGAAAAAACATGCCAAAGACCAAACTCTTGCCAAAATGTGTATCCTTTTCATTTAAAAAGATGAACCTTCACCTTGAACTAAACCACAAAAAAAGCAAAGACAATTAAACCATATATACAAAACTGCACCAAGATAGAGCATGAGAAACCAAATTGAAACTAATCATCAAAGAGAACCATCTGACAGTGATTTTGTCATCAAGGACAAACCATAAACACATCTGAGATTCAACAACAACCTTTATTGTAAGCCCATTTAGGAAAATCATGAGTAGGATGAGGTGGATGTGGTGCTAAAATGATAATATGAAGTATCCTCAAGTACTAAGGAATCATCATGTGATCTTGGTGTAAGCCAATGATTGCCATAGATTCATTTAATGTGTTCATATAGTCAAATTATTCATATTTCCTTGTAAATTATGGTTGATCACTGAACAAAATCTATAATTCTTTATACTATAAGAGTTAAACTTTGAACTTCTAGGTGTGATTATTGTGTGTATTTAGAAGTTTAATTTTAGGATACATGATAGTCACAAAGGGAGAGTTGAAATTGTGCCTTGTGACTTCCCACTATTTGTTATTGGTATAAATATGGGCCCTAAGGAAAAAACTATAATTTGTGAGCATAATTGTACAAGTTCAAAGCATAAATAAAATACTTTCAACACACAAATTCTAAAATATTTAGAAAAGATCACTAGAAAGTTGAAACAAACATTTACATTAAAAATCATCTTATATTATTTTATGTTTTTTTTAATTGGTTAGTTCTGATAACATGGGCAAGATTTATTCCCGAATGAAAAAATAAAGAAATAGAGACTTTTAGACTTAAATGTTAGGTAGAAGTACAAAATTTGGGGAAAAAAATTGTAAGACCACAATTAATGGCTTGAAAAAATATTGTGAAGGCCTATACAAATTTTAAAAAATTCCTATTTGGATGAAAACTATAGATATGTAAAAAAATCCCTATTTAGAGCTCTAAAAACTTACATGCAACACTATTGGGTAGCTAGGGGGTGCCACCTCCTGGGTGGGTAAAGATTTAGGGGTTTAATACAATATGATCAAAGACCTTGTTTGTTGACATCATATGCAACATTTTGAAGTACTAGAACTAGAAGAATTTAAAAAAAAATAAACTAGCACTTGCACCCCAATGAGGTGCAATACTTACACCGATAGGTTGAGCCCACATTATTTATGGTCGTGAAAAGCAGTGGACGACATGAAAGCAGTGATCTATCTCACCTATCCCTCTCTATCTCTCCCTCCATCCCTCCCACTTCTCTCTCTATTTCTCTCTATATCACATATACCTCTCTACCTATCCCTCCCTCCATCCAACCTATTTCTCTCTCACTCTCTCCTTCCCTCTCTACTTCTCTCCCTCTCTCACTTGTTCCTCTCTACCTCTCTCTCCTTCCCCCTCTAATTCTCTATATCTCCCCTATCCCTCTCTACCTCTCCCTCCCTCCCTCTCTCTCCTCTCTTGGCCTCTTTCTTCTACTTCTTTCTATCCCACCTCTCTCCCCTCCTTATCTCTATCTCAATGATCCTCTCTAGCCTCCTCATCCCTTTACCTCCTCTCTCTCTATATCCTTCCTCTCTACTTCTTTCCTCCTCTCTCTTCTCTATCCTTCCCTCTCTACTTTTTACCCCCTCTCTCTCTATCTCCACCTATCCTCTCTACCTCTTCCTCCCTCCCTCCCCCCATTGTCCATCTCCTCTTGCTCTCTCCTTCCCTCTCTATTTCTCTCTATATCACATATCCCTCTCTACCTATCCCTCCCTCCATCCCACCTATTTCTCTCTCACTCTCTCCTTACCTCTCTACTTCTCTCCCTCTCTCACGTATTCCTCTCTAGCTCTCTCTCCTCCCCCCTCTAATTCTCTATATCTCCCCTATCCCTCTCTATCTCTCCCTCCATCCCTCCCTCTCTCTCACTCTCTTTGGCTCTCTCTTTCCTTCTCTACTTCTTTCTATCACACCTCTCTCCCTCCCTATATCTATCTCACTTATCCATCTCTACATCCCTCCATCCCTTTACCCTTCGCTCTCTCTCTTTCTCTATCCTTTCCTCTCTACTTCTTTTCCGTCCTCTCTCTCTCTCTCTATCCTTCCCTCTCTACTTCTTTTCCCTCCTCTCTAATTCATTCCAAAAATAACACTTCCTATACAACTTTAGTTTTTCATTTTTCTATTTATTTATTGTTTGGATTTTATAACATAGAACAAATACTAGGTAGTTTTTCCTTTATGACCTCCATACTAATGAATATCAGTCATTCCATAACCTTTGAAACTCTGAAAATCCTCTACTTTCTTACACTATTAATTTTTCACAATATTCTTTGAAGATTTATACATTTATTACTGCCAAGAAACTTCTAATAGAGACTAAAATGTATTCGCACCTCTTCCACAGATATTGTACTAAAAAAATTTGGCGTTCGATGATAGGTTGCCAAATTTTTCCCTATTGCATTCTACCCATAATTTTTGGTAGAAAAAACCCAACTATTTACACTTTGGGCATAAACACAACCACAATTTATTTTTCAATAATAATGTATAAACATTGCTAACACTATATTATTGTGTAACAACGCCATAAGATATAGATGATATGCACATTAAAGTTATGTAAATATTTCAAGTCGGTTAACTTTGAATGCAAGAATGCAAAAAAATTGAGATCATTTTAATGCCTATAATAGATATATTCGTATTTAATAATTAATCTCAGATTGATTAACACTATATATATTCTAAAATTTATTTATTATTAAATACATGTTTATTTATGTCTATTTAATATTTATTAATTAATTTTTTATTCTTTATAGAGATAAAAATAATAAATATCCTTATACAAATATAAATAATTAAGAAATCTATACTATAAAACTAATGAATATTATATGCAAATAAATATATGATTAAGGAACCATAAAAAAAAGGTAATAAAGAGATTCTAACAATACCTAATTTCTTTAGTTCCATTGGTTTTCTTTAGATAAATGGTAGGTATGAGAATGCAAACAAGCCTTGTAGAATTTGGATAGAGTAATCACCTTTTTTTAACAATTTTATAGTATGATACCTTTTTTTTTTCTTAATAAAACAGCTAGGAAATGTTCTATTTAATCTCTTTTTCTTTAATATATTTGATAAGGTCGAAAGTAGTGTTGTCATCCATCACCTTGATGGATTTAACTAATCATATATGTCAAATTTTAATAATAGAAAACTCCATATGCACAACTATCATATTAAATAAAAATTACATAATATTGAAGGTAAAAATAATGGTCCTAACCAACCCATATTTTATAAAACTGGCATGGACAAAATGAAAACTAATTGTTCATTGGAGAAATTTCATAACAAAATGAAATTAAATTCTAAAGTAATAATCAACTATGATGACAAGAACCTACATAGCACTTGCTTTACATTCCACTAACATAAGTTTTTTGGGCTACCTAAAGGCCTAAATAATCAAGTTTATACTAAAATACTTACCTACTTAATAAAAATATAGTAATGCATGTTTAACTTAATTTTATAAGTTAAGTTGGATTTAGCCATGGTTCCATGTAATATTAGGTGGGTCCAATGACTTATTACATGTGTCAAATTTGAATATCAACAAATTCTCACCTAACATAAATTTAAATTCCATATAGTAATCATACATGAATTTTTCCATGATAGTCTCTTAATGCACAATTTTTTTTATGTTTTTTTGAAATGTATTTTTCAAAATTTTATGAGAATAACATATTTATAATATAAACAACTTCCACAAAATCCCGTGAACACAATTTCATCAAACTAAACTTACACAACAATATCTATTTGTTCCTACTAAATAAATAAATATATGTTTTATCTATTCTAAAATAAATTTAATTTTTATATTATTAAAACGAATAAGATATACAAATAAGCATTCACTATTTCCTACATATATTCATGTTATTTTTTCGAAAGAAATATATATAAAGAGAACTTTTCTTTTTCTCTTATTTAATTTCCTAGAATCTTTTCCTAGGAATATGGAGATATATTCCCCTCCCTTAATGAAGGGAGATTCTAACTTTAGATTTTTACTACGATGTTATTTTCTTTTCCTTATACAAACAAAATTAGGGAGGCTTTTCACGTGGATTTGAAATGGCTCAAAGATCAAGAATTTTTGTTTTTCTTTAGCACCACTCAATATTAGGCTCTGTTGGACGATTTTCTTTTGTAACTATTCTTTATTTAATTGATTTTAGAAAACTTATTAAAATGTTATCCTAAAACACACACAACAAATAAAATACCATACTCGTCCATAGATTCATTTCATTAATGTTTTCCTTTATCTTAATATTTCTTTTATTCTACTTCTTTTTGTTAGTCAAGTTTAAACCGTGCACAGTATTGTCATCCCAAATAATTTTGGTGGCATTACCAACTATCATTTCGGTGCTAAGAGAGGAGAATCGAATGATATTAATATTATGAGAATACTAATGAAGTATCTGTCCATTGCTAGAGCAAGACCTAAACTGGATGCGGTAACATACATTACTATTATTAGTATGTGAATATATATAAGCAACATCAATTACATGCTAATTATATTGTTAGCAATCCGTTACTTATTCCTTAATGATATTTACACTATAACTTACTGTGAAGCGCCAACCTCTGCTAAAGTTTCTAAGTCTAGATGACTGTACGATACGTGAAATTCTTGGAACATTTTATTAAGAGATTTCAGCTGTCAACATTGGGGAAGGTCCAGCTTAAGAGATTAATGATATAAACGCCTACACATTAGATTGAAATAATAAGGAGATTAATGAAGATATAAATTAGAATAGGCAAGTAGAACACCCTAAATGAAATATAGGGGTTTCTTTGAACATACCAATTCCAAACGCACAGCTACAAACTATAGCCAAAGAAATAGCAAACAAAATAATCATAACTACCATATTTATAAGTTTGGTAGGTTGGTGAGTTAAAAGCAATACCTATGCAATGACGGTGTAACTAGCAGCCATTCGTACCAAGGCACCACTCCCTTATCGTATGCACCATACCCTAAAACTCTCAGGGAATGGCTTACACATCACATTAATGTGTCAGGCCTGCCTAAACCACCTTCAAGAAATTCATATGCAATACTTCTACGCTGGAAGGAAATGCTCATTAAATTTTGTATCCAATCCGTTGCAGGTAGTCACAATCAAGATGGAGGAAAGACGTGAAGCAATAATCAATTGTGAAGGACGTGTTCAACAAGGCTGTCCATATGGTAATTCAAGTTGCGAATCATATTGAAATGGTTAAAGATCTGCATTGAAGCTTTTTGAAAGTTATGGTCTCCATCGACTGTGTACAGAACAATCAGCCTAGCGTAAGCATTGTAACTGTTATGAAGTTGGGTTAGAGATTTTAGGTTGGGAAGAGACATCATGATTGATTTCCCACAAGAGGAAAGACTTGATGCTTCTGCCACCCATGCCTCTAATTTAGAATTTTGTGCGTAGTAAGTACATTTTCAAGTGACTGATTACATGGCCGGCCTTTTTCACTTTATAAAAACATGGCGTTCCCGGAATAGTTCGTGGGGTTCCCACCGGCATCTGACTGTAGGAAATGCTGGTGGGCTTCCCCCACATAGAATATCCTATCGGCTAAAAATTGGGATCTATTGCATCCAATACATCTATATAGGCAACTTGCAAGCATACAATGATTGTATAGTTGTATGACTAGGATTTTTTATAAACAATTCACATGATGGTGAAATAATTTGTGCAACTTTTAATAGAGAACCTTACAAAAAAAAATTGGACATGATAGTGAGAAAAACTTATTGAGTTTACTATCAATCCTTATGTTCTATGTCCCCCTAGATGCAATAGTGATGTTGGATTTTTTTAAGGAAAAACTATATGAAATTGGGTGACCTAACTACCCCAAACAAGAGAAAAAAAATTATGGATTCATAGCTCTAATATAGTGTTGTATTCATCAAGAGACACACAAGCTCACAACATCGCTTTAAGATTGAATAAACCTTTCACAAAAGGATTAAGAAAAAAGAGTCTATAATATCAATAGTGATATAAAGGTGTGTAAAATTTACATTGTATATGTATTAGAGAAGGAATGAGAAAGAATGTAGGAGTAGGAGACTGACTATGCTTCCAAAATTGGTGACACATGTGAGAGCACTTGGGACAAGTATGGGTAGACATATAGTGCACACATTAGGTAAGACAAAAGAAAGAAAATTATCTAAGGGAGCTTAATCACTAGTGCGAATAGGAGAACTTTGGTAGATGTCAACTAGTTTGGTAAAGCCACTTTTCACACTAACATATATAATTACAAATTTTACCTATAGTTACATGAAAAATATTACCATCAGTTTCTAAAAAAATATATGTCAATAATCAATTGTATGCATGAATTTTGTAAGAAAAAAACACTCTTATTGAGGGATTTCATTGTGAATCCATTTAATTTTAGTAAATGTGAAACTTTAATGAACATTTATAGTTAAATATAATTATATATACTTTTTACAATACGTTTCACTATTTTTGTTCAAGATGGAAGATCAATTTCTTATTACACTTTGGATGTGACTGGTGAAATTTTCAAATACATTGATCTTTATGAAAATTATCTTTCAATTTCTAAGTTATTGAAGAATAAGTATTGATACAATCACCATCTTCAATCAATAGTTTAGTAAGTGGATGATTATTAAAGTCCTAATATATCTAAATAGAATCATGCGTATAATTATTATCTACATTATAATTTTTAATTTGATTTGTGTTTATTAGTATTGTAATTATTTAAACAATAAGGCTCATATAAAAAAATGCATAAATTGCTTTTAATTGGGATATTAATGAAGAGATTTTTTTTTTCAACTACATTAACAAGCCTTGCATAAGAGAAAATTTCAAATGTTGTACAAACTAAATCAACATGTAAGAGGTGAGTACCAATTACTACAAAACATAGCAATTGCAAGATGTCTCTAGCATGCTGTAACATTGTGGTAAAAATAATAAAAGTACAACGTTGATCAAATACTACAATAAGCAAATAAAATTATACTAACAAATTGAAGACAAAGATCACTAGTTTTATATACAAATCTATGTAGGATATTTAGGAAAGCTATATAATATCCAACCTCTATCAATTTATAAGTTATATTTGTATCTAAATAGACATACAAATGAACTGTGGTAATAGAGAAAATACCACTATAGAATAAAATTATTAGTACTAGCAATTATAACTTGAAATCTAGATTAAAGTATAATTTTTATTTCAACCCTTTTATTTTGTATATTTCTACTGGATCAACTAAAACTTTGAATACTTAATGCTTGACCTCCTTATCAGAATATGTGATGCCATCTCCAAATATATAAAGAAAATTTAATCCTCTATTAAAGTCGAAGCATATCTTCTCCCTATTGAGTAGACCATTATTTCGTTTTAGATAATCCCATCTCAGTTCTTTAAGAAATTTTTTAATGAGATTGGTGATGTGATTTAGAGCCTCTCCTTCATAACATTCAGGATGGTCCCTCATATAACTCGAAATGGAAGAGGCGATCTCTCCATGGCACCTATCATCCTTCGTCAACATTAGAATTAAGCATTTCTATTAAAATAAAATAACAAACCTCAAAACACATGTATCATCAATTAAGTGTATACACATCTATATGAGCTTGTCGAATCTAGATTTATTAAGGAATGTCTTTTTGATAGCATCATCATCTAAAATATGTCCTTCTAATAGGATAACATGTGACAATATTGGAAAAAAATTTCACTTGTTGTATCAATACTTAGGTACTCATCATAGGTTGGAACATGTCTAGATGTTGCTTTCCATCGTGCGTGCTCAAAGTTAGCTTCAATATAATCTTCCCACTATAGAAAAAAAAATTTATTCATTAATTTTTTTCATAAATGCATTCAATTATTTATATATATATTCCTATTTAGGAAAGGGATAAAAATAATTTTTTACCTATATTTTTTATATGAAAGAGGTTGTTGCCACAATAGTGGTTTACACTTTTAGGGAGATCCTGATTTTTGCTGAAATCACATATTTTTAGAAAATATAATGATTTAAGCCTTGAAAAGTTCTATTTAAATTATTCCAATTGAAGAGGGTTTGATCAAACTACCTTAGACCAAGCCCCCTTGGATAGAACCCCGCTAGTTTTAAACAATACCTATAACGGAGTCTCCTTTACACCTATCAAAACGCTAATAAAATGCCACTTTTGAATTACCTTTTGGGGGATCAAATGAATTCATTTAAAATTTATTTTTTGTAAGTATGTATTCCTTATTATAAGCTTCCAAAAAAGTATAATTTTAATTAAATTAAGTTTGATTATTATATTTATTTTATATTTCTTGTGAATGTAGGTATTTCATCGAAAATCAAGATCTATGTTCTGCACATGTGGAAAAATATGAGTGCACCAGATAATGAAGTCCTTGATCCAACAAAAATAAATAAATTGAATTTTGATACATACAAAAAAATTTGTGTTATACGGTCCACTTATGTTTGAATTGTAATTGGTTTGATTTCAAAACTTGATTAAGGATAAAATATTCAATAAAACACTATGAAACCAATTGGAAGCACTAGATATCATAGTTACAAATCTAAATTCAAAAAAATATAATTTTATCCTTCATGGAGAAAAAAGTATGTGTTATATGGTGAGTGTCACTCCTTAAAAAGGTGTTTACTAAAAAACTAGTTTTCAAAAGAGATGGAAAAAGAAGTGCAATCTGATTCGAATTTTAAAAAAAATATATTTAGAATCTATAGAAAAAATTTCACAAATCACTAGTTTGTATCATCTTCAAATTCCTCATGGTTTAGCCACTATAGGTGTCTGAAAGTGAAGATTTAGTTAGAAAAAATCAGTTCAGTGTGTAGTTTGGCCAAAAATTGTAAACCAATATTGTGGGATCACCCAAGATAATTTTAATATATCTCACATTAGTGCCTTATAAATTCCTACAATACATTCATTAGGATAGGCACAAATATATAAAATACTTAATTGGTAATAATATATGAGCATTGAGTATATACCTCTTAAATTTTTAAAAATGTGTTAAAAAATAGAATTTATAGTTAAAATAAGACAACACATACTTAAAAATATTTATAACTTTTTAAGTAGAGAGGAATTAGTAAAGTATGACAACATAATACAATATTCTTCTTCCATTTTTCAATTATTGATCTCAACATCAATCAATCATCTCAATTAAAAGGAAAGCTTAATTGAATTTAATGTTACTCTTGTAGAAGGTTCTTTACACAAAATTAAAAAATAAGAGAGTGGTAAATATCCATCACCCATCACTCCATCCTTGTTCCTTTTGTTTACTTTCATCAGGTTCTACTTCTATAAAATCTAAGTTGTTTATGAGATTTTCTAGGTAAATAGATTAGGCGTACCTATTGGCACTACTTTTTTACTACTATAAAATTTTTTCTTAATAAAAATGAAATTTCGTACCTATTATGCTCAAATACATATATATTAAAAAGGGTTTGAAGAAGTATACATAAACAAAATTGCAACTCTTAAAGATATTTGTATACCTTCTTCATTGACCTATGTGCTAGATGTCTCTTTATAATTTCAAAGTTTACCATCAATCCATTTAAAATGTTATTCTGATAATTTTTATTCACACGCATCCAAGGTGAATCAACTTACGTTTTATGAGGTTTTCATTGAATTTGTTAGGCTAGAGTTTGATTTGGTTTGTTGTTTACGGTTTCAAGTATTTATAATTCTTATCTTTTTATTTCCTTTCTTACACATGCAAACCCACCTACTAATCTCTCGTTAGTGCCTTGGAGCAATATAAATAATCCATGCGTGTGTTAAATTTTGAAGAAAAATTCAATGACATAACATATGTATGAATAGAAAAAGTGAGGCCTAAATAACCCCACTATTAGATTTAATAAACATTATTAAATATTAAATATGTCTAAGATATAACTAACATGATCACACTAATTCAAATGTGAATAATAAGTATAATAGGATATCAATATCCATTTTTAGACATGTGTAAAATAAGGAAAAGAAGTTCAATATATAAACTTCAGGCATGCTCCATTAGTGTTTCATCAAATTTTATTTAATTTAGTCAAATAATTTATTGTATATTATATACCTAAGACATGTAAGATGGGTTATGTAGGTTGTGTCTGCATCATATGACTTCTAATTTTGTAGTTTGAAGGAGATATTATGCACACATGTGATGACACATCCTTTATCCCATTTAGGTTTTACATTCTCAACTAATGGTGGTGTATCCTATAGCTACCCACTTTTAGCTCTCATTTGTGAAATCCCACCCATTTTATATTTACATTATTTGATAACATATAATTATTCTCTCATTTTAGGTCTCTTTTAGCTTTCATTTAATCTCTCTGAAACTTGGTGGCCACATCCCTAGAAAACTCATACATTTTAAAAAATATTTTGGGATTATTTTTTGATAGTTATTTTGGAGTTCTAGGTATTAGAGATTTTATTTTCTTAAAAATTTGACTACACTCTTCTCTTGCATAGCATGATTACTTGAATAATTACATTTTGTATAGAAATAACAAATTTGAGGGATTTTTTCTTTGTTTCTTTGTATTGTAGGTACATTTCAGATTTTGGTAAAGATAGTCTAAGAAAGAATGGTTGGATAGCTAGGATTAAAAAAAAAAGAGCATGGATGAATTTTCTTGAAATATGGTAATTTTGAGAAAAATAGAAATCCTTATAAGCCTACTAAACCTTAAGAACATATAAATATAGATACATATAATAGAAACTACTAAATATTCACCAAAAGACTCATAGGATCATAAGATCCTAGAAAAATCAAACCAAATTTGTAGAGATGGATTAAGAAATAATTGATATAATATAGATGCTCATACAAATGTGTACAACATTCATAGTATTCTCCTTGTATATTTAGGAAAAGGAGAAAGATTAAAGGTATGTACAGAAGATTGAATACCCCTCCAAAAGTGGTTACACATGGTGGAACACCTAGAAAAATATGATGACACATGTAATGCATACATGATGTGAGACAAAAAAGGAAATTTATATATGTAAGATCAAGCACTATGTGAATGGGACAACTAGGTAGGTTTGAAATAGAACTTATGTAAAAAAATTAAATTCATACAAACACCCACCTTCAAGTGATGGGTAGGGAGAAATTGAAATGATAAAAAAATTATTTCAAAAACTAGGCTTGATGAGGTACCCATGTACAAGAAAGTCTCCAAAAAATGGAATAAAGGAAAATATCTTTCAGAATAAAATTCCATCACCTCAAGCATAAGCTAGAAATCAAGATAATGAGACAATCCAAATTGATTTTGAGTATAAAAATACTCTAATAAGAGAATTAAATCATGGATGTGTTTTCAAACATAATGCATATGTATCTTAATGTAATTCACCCTATAATTCTCTACCAGGTTGTGAGAAGTATGAATGGTAGTGTAGTTATCACAACAAAGAACAGTAGGGTTATCAAGTGGTAGACTAAAATGTTGTGACCTATCCTTCAGTTATTTATTATCATACTAATTTTATGCTCCTTTCATCATCATTTGACTTGATATCTCCATAAATAGTTATGTTATGGTCATTACATGATGTTGTGGACGTCTACCATTAAATTTAGTTTATGATATTTCATAAACATCATTAATTTTGATTATGTTTTGACACTATAAAGTTATGGTTAATAATTAATCATGTGATTCCATTATATGTGATTCCTATGTGTTGATTCATTTATGATTTGATGGCTATAGTATGTTTGGATATTCCATAAATTGATGATGGTATACCCTAGAAAATTTTATCTATTTGGGAGATAAATTTTATCATGATGACTAATGAATTATGTAGTATATATGTTATTTCTTGAATATTAATTTTAAATTCATTAGAATCCACCATTCTGGAAAGAACCCTTTGACGTATAGGTGATGTGACAAAATCAATTCAAACTGAAAGGGGTTCTTAGCTTGGAGAGAATGAGTATTCCATCTTAGGAATAGGGGAGTGTGATTTAGTCTTATCCTCATAAGAGAGGATAATGAGAAGTAGGAAGAGAAATCCCAATTGGAAGAGACCAAGCACCAGTCTAGTTTGACTTGAATCAGATTATCTCCCATTATATATTTAGACCAAGTGAAAGAGCTTCCTTCAAGATCCAAGTTAGAAAGGCCACCCACTAAAAGTAAAATGTTTAGATACAACATACTATTAGTCAAATCAATATTTCCTCCCATCTTCTCCAAGGGAAAGAGAGGGGTGTGAAAATTTCCCAACAACATCCAGTGACTTTGAAGGTGTAGCAATGGAAAATGTATCCCTATACATTTTCATACTTGTTTGGTCCCTCCTTTTTAAATTGAGCTTAATGTTGCCTTGTTTTAGTGTTGCAATGTGTTTAACACATTCACATTAGGTCCTGGGCCCTTGTAAACTAAATAAAGCTAGTTGTTCCTTACTTAAGTTGTTGTAAAGTGTATCCTAACACTTTCACACTAATTTAGGGTTTTCATTATTAATTGGACTTCTTTATGCCTTATTTGGCCTTATTTTGCATCCACGAGCCTTAATTAATGCATCTTTTGAAGATTAATCTTGAAATTTACAAACATCCAATCATAATGCATGTATTTTTGGATTTTATGACCCATATTTAGTGATCTGGGACACATATGCCACCTTGGGCATATGGGTCCCACCTAAGTTTTGAGGCCCTAATTTGGATTTCACATTAAACTTTAAGAATTTCTTGAAAAATGTGTCCCACACTTAGTCTAATGGGACTCATACGCCACTTCTAACATATGAGTCCCACTTAGCTTAGACCTAACTTAAATTCAAATTCTTGGTGGTATTTTATTCTCCTAGATTTGATGTCAGCTTGTAGTGTTGTAATTTAAAAACTATTTGCATAAACAACTATAAATACAAGGTTATCTGCCATAGAAAAATGGCCCCTTGTCATTTACATGGCCTTTTAGGTCTTGTTTCATGATGTTTGGTCTATTTTACTCTAATTTTATGTTGTAATATGGCTTGAACATGCATATTTAGGTACTAAAATTCAAATAATGATGTCTTGTGAAGTGTTGTAAAGAATTTCTACACTCTTCTAGACTCTATTCATTTCAATTCACCTAAAAATCACATTTTCATCACTAATCAAGTCCTATTTTGAAGTTTTATAAAGTCTTGTAACAAGATTTCATGCTTTTCTACACATAACTTCACTATTTACACCTTTCTTATGCTTTATTTGACCCCTTTATGCCCTTATAAGCTTTAATTAAGTGTATTTTTGAAAGTAAACCTGACAAATAACCTTAAATATGACTTAATTCCTAATACCCATTTATAGGTCCTAGGTGGGACCCATTCGCCATATGTGGCGAATGAGTTCCCCTTGGCTCCGAATTAAAAAAAAATCAAATTTCCTTTTGATTTTTTATTCAAAATCACTTGATGTCGACATGTGATGAGGTATCAATGGGTTACTAAGGCACAAGAATGTATAAGTTTTTTTACATCCATTTCAACCCCCATCAGCATCAATTCATCAAGTTCTCTTATTCACTCATTCTATCAACCATTCAAGCACATTACATCATCAATTCAAGCATAAATCAAGCATTTTGGAGCATCCATTGACACAACTTCATATTTTCTTCAACAAGGATTTGGTAATTTGATAGCATTTGCATGTCACTTGTTTATAATTATCTTTCATTTCATTATTTCATTAAGGTTTTGATTACCAAAGTGGGGTTTGACCAAGGAAAACCCCTATTTGCTAACCCTTAACCATTTTCCCCCTTTTGCATGTGTGTTTGTAGGCTTGTTTATGCAAATTTGACAAGAAATTAGGTGTTGAAAAGTGTTCAACAAGTCAACAAGGTGCTTCAAGTCAAATCAACCTCATTTCAATCTTGGAGAAGGTATTTTGTCCATTTTCTACAAAATTGACTTTGGAAACTCGACAAGTAGAGATCCTTAGATCTGGTGTTGCAGAGTTCTCTCCTAATTTCTTAGAATTTTGGGAAAGGACTGACTCACCACCAATGGTGAATGAGTCCCACCTTAAGGCTAAAAATTGAAGTTTTTCCAAATTCTAGATCTCGACACTCAGAAACCTGTTCCTAATAGTTTTCATCAGAAGTAGGAAGTTGATTTACCACCCTAAGCAAATGAGTTTGATTGGTGAATTTCTATAATTCCATATAGCATTCAAATCATTCCAAAATCTTCATCAAACCTCTATGTGCACTCTGCTTCAGTTCATTTCTTTCTATTCCGCATTTATTCATTCATAGATCTTTGTTTGCATATCACATTGTGTTTTCCAACATTTCATAAATCCTAGGTTTTGCATAAATAATTAGTCATTTAGATCACTTAATTGCATTTAATTAATCTCATTTAGCTTAAATGACATCCTACAATGCATAATTTGAATGAACCTAGTTAGCATTTTTGGCCTACCTCTCTCCTTTTAGGTGAAAAACCCCATAAGAGTTAGAGAGTCTTATGGTGCCAAAAATCTACAATTTAGGTTATTTCACTCATTTTTCTCCTAACAACCTAATATTTCCATTATTCATTCATTATAACAAATTTGAGTCCAAAGGAGCATTCAAGGGCTAATTATCAAGTATTTTGGAGCATTATTCAAGTATCAAGCATCATATCAAAGTCATCATGCATCATGTTTGTGTTTGAGCTAACAATTATCATGTAGGGTATCAAGATTCAAGCAAACACTCAATTCAAGATCTACATCACTCAATCAAAATTCAAGATCCACATCCATTGGAGCCACTTCATACATGTTTGTAGCATCTTATTCTAGGGTTTGGTGAGTTACAACATTGCTTAATTGTTCATTCATCATTCGTTCTTTCCATTCATTTAATTACAAGGTTTGATTACCAAAATGGGGTTTGACCAAGGAAAACCCCTTTCCACTAACAACACCCGTTTCCACTAACAAAATAAAATTTTTCCCTTTCTTTAGTGTTTGATTTGTAAATCTAGGTTGAAGAACCTCTAAGGAGCAAGATTGGAAAGAAGTTGTCAAGTTGTAAAGTTGTCCAAGTTGTCAACTTATTTAGAAGATCATAAAAAGACATATACAAAGTAGAATTCAATAATTCAGACCCAAAAATCAAGTTGAGAAGATAGAGTAGAGGTTGAAGAGAGGATTCATACTTTGACTCTCTCAAAAGGCTAAGTAAGATTGATACACCACTTTTGGTGTAAGACTCCTAGAATAGTAAAATTTCTAAATTTCATGGAGTTTCGAATTGATCACTACTAGATTTTTGTTCTTGCCCAAAAACCCTAATCTAGGACTAAATCACCCAACCTGGTGTATGAGTCCCAATGTGCATTAAATTTAGCACTTTCGACATTTCAAGTCTTTATTCAAGCTTCTATAGGTTTCTAGGTGCACCTTTCTGATTTCCCAGTTTTTTATTATGCTTTGTATTAATTTCTAGGTCATTTAGTGAATTATTGCATATCATTAGGTTTATTCATTAGGTCTTGCATTTTTTTATCTTTCCAATCCTGAGCTTAGTGGAGAATACCTCTTTATTCATTAATCATACCTTAGGAAAACCTTTAGCAAATATTTTTCCTTCACTCCATCTTGGGGTTGAGATCTCTAGGGTTTTATTGAGTGAAACAACTATGTGAAATAGGTACCCTATCTCCTAAAATTTAGATCTCCCCTATTTTTTTTGTTTCAAAAGGAAATAACTTCTACATCCGAATAGACTAGATCTATTGGTTATTTTCAAGACAACATTGATAGGACCATATACATTAGACAAAATCTAGCCTTGAAGACTAGAGAATTGAGAAAAGTGGTTATTGAGATAGTTTCTATCTTTTGAAATTAGAGATCCATTAAGGAAATTTTTTCAAATTGTAACAAGACCACCAGAGGCCCCATCTACATCAACCACTAAATAAAGAGTATTAGGCCATATGTACTTATTTCATTCATCAATATCAACAATGGTCATTTTTGTGTTATAAAAAGGTAAAATCTCTGGATTTTATTCTTTAATGAGATCCCTGACAATATGATTCTTGTGAAGGCTATTAATGCCACTAACATTCCATGATAGGATCAACATCTTTTAGATCTTACGGAGCCCAACTGCTCTAAGGTCGCTTGATTCCCATTAGTAACATCTTTAGTTGTATTCTTTCACCCTATTGCTTTAGAATTATTTTGACCAGGTTTTGAACTAGTCCCAACATCGGTCAACTTCCTTAGACCTGGGGGAATGTTAGTGTAAAAAAATATTTTACATTTTTTGTGATTATATAGTTCTCCCTATGGTTACTAGTCATTGCATAGTTACAGTTGGAGTAATTGTATCCATGCCTGTATAAAAATGATTCACCTACAATTAATAAATAATCAAGTATTTACCCTCTTCATATCTGAAGGAAATGCCTATTTTGGTAAGAATATATTATTCCAAGCCATTTCAATTATTTTATTTTTCCTCTTTTAATATAAATATTATAGTTTTATCCACAAGAAAAGAGGGTGTGAACAACCTATTCCATAATTTTTAATAAATCATAAAAAGTTGTTGAGTTAAAATATTCAATTATGGAGAAGAATATTTATGGCCTTGTAATTAAAATAATCACAATGTTTTGTTTTTATTCATGTGTTTTTGGTAACAGAAGTAGGGTAAATGGCCCCTGAACCCAACCAAAGAGTAGAACAAGGCCTAGAGGCCACCAAAACAAACCTAGCAAAATAATAAGGGCCAAAAACTAACTAAATCCTTGTAGGAGATCAACACCTAGCAACCTAAAACAAAAAAAACAACTAACGAACAAATAACAAATATCCTAAAGACATAACCAAAACTAACATAATGAAGGGCATCCAGGCCAAGTAAGAGCATGGAGAAAACACCAAAAACATAGGCCAATAGACCCAATTACTCCTTCGGATGGCAGTTAAGGTTCCATTCATTCTCAAGCTATTCCATTGCCCCATTGTACTGTTCCATTGATCCAGTCTCTCCTTCTACCAGTTGCTCCTCCACGACTTGAGAGGCTTGTTCCTTTTGATGGTCTTTCCCATTGTACTATTTTTATTCATATTCTATTACCAATAATTCTATTTGTTTTAAATCTTAGGACATGGTGAATATAAGCTCCAAATATGGGGTTGATCTAACACATTCATCCCCTTCTCATCCTCAAAATAATAGATAGGTCAAATCTAGCAAAAATACTCATGATGATTCTAAGGTGGATGTTCGATGTCAATAAAATGAGATGGCATGATAATTTGAAATATATAGTGTGTGTTGAAAGAATGACTTTCAAATAAGCTATTGGTAGGAGCCCGCTTGTGTTGGTCTATAGGCTAGAATTTAGAATGTCAATCATCCTAGAGTTACATGTATGATAATTTCTACGTGATATTGAAAAGGATCAAGAAGGTATAAACTCTCAAAGTATACTTGAGTTCATAAAAATAGGTGAGATAGGGAGAGCTCAATATAAAAATACTTTGCTACAAAAATTGATTACTAATAATCTCTTTGATATAAATACTTTGTAAAGAAACATTCAAGTTGTTAATATGGTCCTCCTATGGAATGTTAAATCAGAAGACAAAGGTGAGAAAGGGAATTTTGATACTTCATGGCTTGGTCCATATGAAATTTCTAAGAGGTATTACTTCAATGTGTATCATCTCAAAATTTTAGCTAAAGAATTCATGGAGCTAATAGTACATGGTTCACATATAAAATATTACTTGTCTTAAGCAATGAGGTATTTTACGTGGTAAGTTCATATTTTATCATTTTATATTTTATTCCTAGGTATGCATGACTCTTTTTTGTTATCATGACACATTTTATCTTAATCGCTCCTTGTATTATTTATTTTTATGGTTTTCTCTAACAATTTTTTTCTCAATTGTCAACGTGCCTACATGAGATACACATCCTCCATATTTAGCCAATTTACATGGGAATGTCTATAAGGTTTCTATATCATATAGGGAATTCCAATTTACATGGGAATGTCTATAAGTTTCTATATCATATGTTAGGGCTTATTTTTATGTCTCTTGTTAAAATCCTTAGCCCTTTGTGTTTCTAGTTCCTTTGTATGTGCCATTGTTGTGTTGCATTTTATTTTTGTGTGAACTTGTTTCTTGGGACATTTTCACATAAGTCTACTACTTGATTTTCATGTTATTGATCGGTCTATATGTACCTCATAATTTCATTAACATGTGTTTTCTAGCACCCACTATATTCCTAGAGCTACCCACTCATAGTCTTATTATGTATTTAACTCCCCATTGGCATATATTTGTCATTTTTTTAATTATAGCATATAGCTCCTTCATAGCATAATTTTTGAGTGTTGACTCCATGTTTAAATATTGTTAGCTCATGATACATGATTCCATGTATCATAAACTTAAGTGTCATACAATTCAACTTATCTAATGAGGTGTTAAATACTCTTTGAGCTGACATCCTCAGATTAGATAGTTAATGCTTGCATGTTTGATGTATGGAGAGTACAATGTATTGTTAGTGGAAATCTAAGTGGAAATATCTTATAACAACATTTACCTACATTACAATACATTATTAAAAATAGACCCCACTTCCAATTTCACATGACACGATGAAACTTCATACATTGAAGGAATGGTATCCATTTGGTGGTTCCTATGTTGATTTTACTAGTTCTTATTGGCTCAAGTGTAGTTATGTGTACTCTATGAATTCTTTTTATCTATCATAACAACGTATGATAATTGGAAGAATGTGATGTAGTGTGCATTTCCTTCATATTGTAGTTTTGAATATTGACCCCACATATAAATACTCACTACATGATAAATAGTAGTATCTCAAATTTCAAAGAGGAGTGATAGACTATTGGAATTTTATTGAGCCATGTGATAACTAAATTCCCATATGTTAGTTATATTAACTAATGTTATAATCCCACTAGTCAAAGTGAACAACTCAATTCCATAGTGGAACTAGTCAAAGTGAACAAGTCAATTCCATAGTGGAACTAGATATAAATAAGCATAATTTAACACCTGGGTAGCCATTCTCATTTCTATGTATATGCATGTCATCCTTGCTACCTCAACCACTTCCAATATTCTATTATAACCTTAATTTTAATTTATCTTCATTGAAGATGTGTTCCTTCCACAAAAGGAGCAATATTATATATCCTATAATTAATTGTAAATAATTTTTTAATTTTTTGAATTGTCACATTGGTCACTATCAAAACTCTAGGTCAATTGGAAATGTTCCTATGGATGATTTGAAGATCAATTCCTAGGTTATATATATATATATATATGAGTTCATAAATCATTCAAATGGTTAGTCATTATCATTTTTAGTGAAACTCTATGGGTGTCAAGTAGATTTTAGGGTTTCAAGTATTAAACATCTAGTTTCAAGAGTGTAGTAGAAAATCAAAGCATCAGAACATTAGGGATGTCAACAAGTGTTTGATACTAAATGCCTCCATTTTTATTTTTGTACTTTCAGCGGATGTATAATTTTATCTCAAATTTCCCTCCAATCACATTTTCTCATATGAATGTATTGAGGATTTGATCAATTTAATAGCTTTTTTAAAATATCATAAACATTATAATGATAATATTTTATTTATATATATTTTTTCATATGAAATTGGATAATTAAAAATGTTATATGTTTATTATTTATTCTTAGATGTATTTTATGACCAAATCATCATTTTGTGTTTATGTTAACTATTTTCCCTATAGTGAAGTATGACTTTATAATCCCTTATGTAGGCACTAGCATTGGAAACAAATGATTTAAGCATCATCTTTAAAAAAAATAATTTTCCAATAATTTAATTAGTTCATTCTCTTGGTATTTCATGATTCAATAGTTGAAATAAGAAAAATATTAGAGAATTTTTCATAAGAATATCTTTTGAATCATGTATACTTATCTTCACCTTGTGTTTCTTGCAATGGTATTATTATCAACTATATAAGAGATCATATGTGTAGTTGGTCATCATTTAACCCAATGGAAACCTTTGGGGTTAAACTTTTCTTCAATACAACTACAAAATTATTTATTTCTATACCTTCTAGTAGCTTTAATCCTATTTAGGATAGCTCTAAGAATATGCTCATATATTTAAGTTGAGTTCAAAATGTAGGAGAGTTTCGATCCATTCTTCTTAATTTTCCTTTAACCCTCCATAAGATGTAGTTGAACCTTAATTTTACCTCCTTGAAGATATTCCTAGTCTTGAACATAAAATTGTGTCATACGATTTGGGAGCAATGCTTTTGAGACCCAATGTAACCTAATCTATACATTTAATTCTTTATAATGGAAACAAAATTTTCTCATCCTAAAGTATATTATAGGCTCTTATCTTTAATTTTTTTATCCCAAAACATCTAAATTTTAGCACCATACTAAATTTTATTCATTCTTTAATCACAAAACTAAATATATTTATTTACTACATTTTATTTTACACTCTAGAATTTATTATATTAGAATACATGTCCACAAATATTAATTATACTTTGTTACTCTATGTTAATGTATACTTTTTTGTATGAATTTCATTAAACTAGCCTAAACTAAACCTCAAGATAGTTTATTTCTCTTACAAATTTATATTATTTAGGGGGAGAAATCAAATACGTGTCTTATTATTGATCCCACTAATATATGACAATTTATGATGATTGTTAAATATCACTTTGTTCAATGGTGAAAGATAAATTTAAGCTACTAATTTTTTTTCACAAACTTATATTATTTTATGAAAAAAATCAGAAACAAATTCTTATATTGATTCTACTAATATAAAACAAAGATAAGTTTAAATCAATAAAAATATGACAACTAGTTATTTAGATCAAATATAAATTACTATTGACTTTTTATTCATTAAAAAATATAATATTTAAATAGAACTATATTTTATAAATATTTTTTTATGCACAATAAGTATTTGAAGATCCTTCATAGAATATACCCAATTATTTCTATTTCCAATAATTTGTATTTGTCCTTAATTTGTATCTGTCTTTAATTTGTATTGTCTTTGTCTCATTTACTATTGACTTTTTATTCATTAAAAAATATAATATTTAAATAAAACTATATTTTATAAATATTTTTTTATGCACAATAAGTATTTGAAGATCCTTCATAGAATATACCCAATTATTTCTATTTCCAATAATTTGTATTTGTCCTTAATTTGTATCTGTCTTTAATTTGTATTGTCTTTGTCTCGTTTACTATTGACTTTTTATTCATTAAAAAATATAATATTTAAATAAAATTGTATTTTATAAATATTTTTTTATGCACAATAAGTATTTGAAGATCCTTCATAGAATATACCCAATTATTTCTATTTCCAATAATTTGTATTTGTCCTTAATTTGTATCTGTCTTTAATTTGTATTGTGTTTGTCTCGTTTACTACATTGAATATACAAAATTATTTCTACTTGCAATAATTTATATTTATCTTTATCTCTCATTAAATATACATAATTATTTCTATTTCCAATAATTTGTATTTATCTTTGTTTATACTACATTGGATATACCCACTTATTTCTATTTCCAATAATTTGTATTTGTCTCTCTCCTTTACTACGTTGTAGTGTCCATCATAATCTCAGTTGTTTGTCACACTCTGGTGTCCTTGATATCTAATTGGGCTTGTAAGATATAAAGGACGCAAAAATGTGGGAAACGAGGAAAAGTTGCAGACATTTTAACCAAGGTAACCTTGGTTTAAACGATTCACATTTGATACTAGCAATGCACACAGCTGTTGGCTGAACTTTCTATGTGATAAGTTTCCTTTAAGCCAATGTTATATCCCGATGCAGTAGGCAGGTTGGTTGTTTCAATTTCAAGTCAAGTTTGTCTTCAAAACTTTTGCTAACGCAAATCATACATCACATTCGTGTTAAAGCGATTTCTCTGCGCTTTTATTCTTGGATTCAAATTCATTGCCCTGTATAGTCGAGGTGTGTAAGTGTATCTATCTAGTGATGGATTCTTACGGAGACACTCCTTCCTTCTCACCAAATTATGGGTCTTACGATGTATTCATCAATCACCATGGAGGTGACATGAAGAAAACACTGGCTAGCCTCCTCTACAATCGCCTCACTCTAGACGGCTCTATGCGAGTTTTTCTGGATAGAGATGAGATGGAACGAGGGTTTGAACTAACGGGACAAATTAAAAGTGCAATAGCCACAGCTTCCATCCACATCGCCATTTTGTCCAAGAACTATGCGAAATCTAGATGGTGTTTGGAGGAGCTTTGCCTCATGTTGACATCTGGAGCGCCCATAATTCCAGTGTTTTATAATGTGAAGCCTTGTCACCTGCGATGGATGGACAAGAAAGGACCCTATGCTAAAGCCTTCAACATGCATAAGAGAAACGAGAGATACGACTCAACAAAGCTGGAAAACTGGAAAACGGCTCTTCATCGAGTTTCAAATCTGAGCGGCTACGAGCTCGACGCCTGCAACGGGTAAATAAACAATGACCTTTCTACTCTTTCTTTATGAGTAATTTGTGCGTGTCTTTTATGCAATCGATAAGATTTGATTTTTATGGATTTTTTTTTTAATTGTTTTTTAAATAAACAATATTTACTATTTTTAAATGTATATTAGATGATAAGTAGGAGGTGTTTTCCACAGCGTGTCAAATTGTGATATTGCTATCAGGATTCAACCGTTTAGTTTTACGAGTCAAACTCATTGACCTATGTTTCATGAGTAGTGGTTCACAAGTACCCATATCTCATGGTAATAAATGGTCCACTTAACACTCATTGCATCTAGGTGATGCTCACAAAGGTGAAGAATTGGGCCTTCTTGGGAGGTCAACCATTCTAGTACTACTCTAGCTCAAGTGTGCTTAACCATAGAGTTTCCCCCAAGGTTAAGCCCATTTAGCTTGCAACCCCATTTGCAAAACCTTGAGCAACTGTTGTGCCTTATAAACCATTCATTATAGAGCCCCTTTAGCTCATCAATTGATAAGTAGGAGGTGTTTTCCATAGTGTGTCAAATTGTGACATTGTTATTAGGATTCAACCATGTAGTTTTATGAGTCAAAACCTATGTTTCATGAGTAGTGGTTCACAAGTACCCATATCTCATAATAATAAATGGCCCACTTAGCACTCAATGCATCTAGGTGATGCTCACAGAGGTGAAGCATTGGGCCTTGTCGAGAGGTCACCCATCCCAGTACTTCTCCAACTCAAGCATGCTTAACCAAGGAGTATCCCCCAAGGTTAAGCCCACTTAGCTAGCAACCCCATTTGCAAAACCTTCAACAAGTGTTGTGCCTTATGAACCATTCATTAGAAAGCCCATTTAGTCGTGTAGTTTTACAAGTCAAACTCATTGACCCATGTTTCATGAGTAGTGGTTCACAAGTACCCATATCTCATGATAATAAATGGTCTACTTAGCACTCATTGCATCTAGGTGATGGTCACAGAGGTGAAGTGCCACTGGGCCTTCTATGGAGGTCACCCATCTCAGTACTACTCCAGCTCAAGTGTGCTTAACCATAGAGTATCCCCCAAGGTTAAGCCCACTTAGCTTGCAACCCCATTTCCAAAACCTTTACCAAATGTTGTGCCTTATGAACCATTCATTATAGAGCCCCTTTAACTCATCAATTGATAAATAGGAGGTGTTTTCCATAACATGTCAAATTGTGATATTGCTATCAGGATTCAACTATTTATCAGGATATATAGAATAAATTAGATGATTATAATCCTCCTTCTCCTCTCTCTTCTACTATTCTTGTTGCTTAATACTTTTGTTTCATGTTTTATTCTACAGATTATTGCCCTTTTCAGACTTTTAAGTGTTTTGACTATTTCCACCATTTTTTTAATATACGTGATACTTACTCAAAAATTAAAAGAATTCGAGCTGCTAATAAAGCACTACTAATTATGAAATAAATACTTTCAACTTCTTATCGTTCTCAGTAGTTTAATATCCTTCTTCATCTTTCAATTAATGCGCAGAAGTTTGACATAATTTGTTTCCAATTAATCAGTGACCTCGGAGAGCTGCTAGAAAAAATTGTGCAACAAGTGTCCCGGAAAGTCGAGAAGTCGCCGTTGCACGTAGCTGAAAATCCAGTGGGACTGGAAGACGCAGTGCAAGATTTTGAGCAGAAAATGTTATCAGAATCACAGCAGCGACAAGGTCATCATGTTAAAGTTGTGGGATTAGTTGGTTGTGGTGGAGTGGGGAAGACTACACTTGCTACGGAACTCTTCAACCGTAAGCGTTCCTGCTACAGCGGAGCGAGCTTTCTTGATATGAGAGAAGCTTCCTTAAATGTATTGCAGGCTCGACTTGTAAAAGACTTGAACCATGTCGATTTAAAAATCGATCTTATCAATGAAGGCAAGGAGATTATCCGTAATCGTCTCTCATCATATCATGCTCTTATAGTCCTAGATAACATTGATAACAGGGATCAACTCGATGCATTTTTGTCACTCAGAGATGTGCTCAGACATGACAGTTTAATCTTAATAACATCTCGTAATAGAGACCAGCTTTCAAGCTCTGGAGTCTCTCTGATTTATGATGTGCATGGTCTCAGTAAAAAACACTCAGAAGAACTATTCTGCTTTCATGCATTCCGCAAGTGCAGCCCACCGCCCGCACATAAGCACCTTGTTGAAGACTATCTAAATGCCTGCGATGGATTGCCGTTGTCGTTGAAGGTGATTGGTGCGCTGCTGTATAGAAAAGACTTGTCCTTTTGGATTTGTCAGTTAGACAAGCTTTCCAGAATACTTCCCCCTGAAATAACGGAGACGCTGAGGATAAGCTTCGACGCTCTGGACAGGTACCAGAAACAAATATTTCTCGACATTGCCTGTTTCTTTGTAGGGGAAGACCAAGACTTGGCAGTGAGGGTGTGGAACGGATCCAACTGGAATGGTATGCAGGGACTTCAAACCCTCAAGGACAAATGCCTTGTTGAGCTAGATGACAAAAATATAATCAAAATGCATGATAATCTTCGTGACATGGGAAGAGAGATTGCAGAAGGGGACTTTTCAAGGTACCCACGCCGCCTTTGGAATTCCGATGACATTCCCCTTTTGCGGAAACAACTATCGGTATGGTACTCAACTCTGTTCCTTGGTCTTAATTTCCAATTACCTGCAATTAACTTTTTCATTCTTCCCCGCCGTCACCCTGTCTTCTCCGACCATTCAAACGTGTGTGCATTCACTTCTCCAGCTCAGTCCAGCTCAGTGTCATTTCCTTTCATACCCATTCGCTGAACATAGGACTAAAATCAAATTCGGTTTAATTGTATAATCTGTCCGCAGATCTTCTCCCACGCTGCAAAAGGCTTTGAATTTAATTGTAATTAATGTTTTGTTTTGCCTCCTTTGCATATACGTAGGTTTAAGCAGTCTTTTTGCAATGTAATGTGTGTGAAAAAGAGAGGAGGTGGAAGTGTTGTTGTAACAACAGTTCGAACAGCCTAAGAGCAGAGCACTCTGGCTTTTGTCTTTGCTGAGTCTGAAGAAAGATTACCAGCTCTATTTTTATGCAATCAAAACTTTGTATGTTTTTGGAATACATATATATCAATCTACAGTCTTACCTCTGTGTTTTCTAATCTCTGTTCTTATTTCTCTCCTCCTCTGCCTCTTCATTCAGCTCTAAATTAAATCCATCATTTTTAGAGTTCACATCACCATCCTCCTATATAACATCTGGAGTTTTCAAAATTTAGATCCCTACGCTTTCTTCATTTTATTATTCAATGCTATTGCTTGTGGGCATACTCTCTGCTAACAAATATTTTATTTTGAAATTTTCTTTTGCTGGGAGCAGCGAAAGGAAGAGGTTCGTGGAATAAGATATTGTTCCAGCTCACAGCCTTCCAGCTTATTGCGGCTTGCGATTTGTATATCCCCAACCATGCATAGATGCAGCTATCGGGAAAGTGATAGAGCTTGCTTTGATGCTGTGAACAGTTTAAAGCTTCTCATAACACAGGGCGATGACGTGAGACACATATTCACCCGAGCTTCACCAAGTTTGATATGGCTTCGCTGGAGCAATTGTCCATACTCTTGGATTCCTTGGTGGATTTCGCTCAAGCATTTAAGGGTATTGGAGCTCAATTCTCAATTGAATTTCACAACATTGTGGGCCAGTGGAGTCCAGGTACTCATTTTTCAAAGGTTGGCAACCTTTTGTTTCTCAATGTCATAATGTTTTCATGTATTCTTTTAGTTTTGAACTGTGAAGTTCTTGTTTTTCTGAAGATTGGTGAAAGTCTTCAATAATTTAATGTGTTGCTAGAATCGGTTCTAGGAAAATTCACCACCATCAATTTATCGACAATTCACTGCATGAAAATTCACTGTCATGACAAATTCATCTCAAGTAAAATTCAACACCAGCAATCACTGCCACAGAAAATTAACCGCATTAACCTATTTTAATATATATTTTGAAAACTTTGATATTTTTTTAATATTAATGTGATTAGCTTTCTGCTGACAGTGAATTTTCCATTGGTAAATTGCTGACAGTGAATTTGTCATATTTGTCAAAGTTTTTTAGTATTCAAAATCCACATAGAAGATGTGTCACTACAACAAGCGTGTGATGTTCATGCAGGTGCCTGTGGAACTGAGAGAGCTGAGCATTAATGGCATCCTTTCTGACTTCCCAGAATCAATAGGGCAGTTGACGTACCTAGAAAAGCTAGTACTGAGGAGAAAGCCTGATAATAAAGGCCAGATATTCTGCTCTACGATGAAGGCCCTACCAGGATCATTTTGCAATTTGCAGTCACTCAAACATCTGGAGTTAATAGGATGCGTAAACCTGAGGTTCCTTCCTAATGATTTAGGGAAATTAACCAATCTGGAACATATCAATCTTTCTTCCTGCAAGAATTTGAAGGAGCTGCCAGAAACTTTTAGCAATCTTGGCAATCTTAAATATCTGTGTTTGAAAGATTGCGCCGAGCTGAATATATCATGCCGTGTTCTAGAAAAAAGTTATAAACTCGAGTACCTAAATCTTAAAAGCTGTAAGAAGGTGGAAGCTCTGCCTGTCAACGTCGATCATCAGCAGCTTCTAAAAGCACTAAATGTTGAAGGAACAAGCTTGACAGAGTTGCCAGATAAAATTGGAGAGCTGAGTTATTTGAAAGATCTCAAGCTAGGCAGCCCTTTCCTGAAAGAGTTGCCTCAATCAGTCGGAAGGTTGACAAGCTTAGAGAGACTAAAGATATCCGAATCAAAAGCAGTCTCTTTGCCAGGAGTGGGAAAAATGCGGAGTCTTGGCTCTTTAGTTGTAAGAGACTCCCCACTTAGAAATATTCCTGAACAGATAGAACTGGGTGCTTCATTTTCGCAGCCCATGTTTCTGCTTAAACGCATAAGTCTCCACGGGACAAAAATATCCACAATAAGCATTTCTGAGAAACTTTGTGCCAATCTTGAAGACATTGACCTTTCTAGTTGCCATAATCTAGCATCTGTCAACGAGTTACCAAGAACTCTGGTAAAGCTAGATTTGAGCGATTGCAGAGCAGTGCAGGTGGTCGCGGGACTCGGTCAATGTGTGCACCTCAGAGAACTGGACATTGGAGGGTGTGAGCAAGTGAAAGACTTGCCCAGTCTTGAACTTATGATCTCTTTGGAAAAGCTATGTGCCAAACACTGCTATGAATTGAAAAGGTTGAAAGGACTTCAGAAGCTTCCAAACCTCCGAGAAGTAGATGTGAGTATGTGCCGGGAGCTAAGATGGCTGGCAAAGGAAGGATGTTTGGGTTCTCTGCAGAATGTTTTAGGGTTAGCAGGTGATGGACGTCTGAAATCCCTGGAGAAGTTTTACGCAGCTGGTTGTTGGCAACTACAGAGCATTGAAGGACTCCAACAGATAGAACGGTTAAAAGAGCTTCAAATCTCTGTAAGCAGAACACAAATATGGGATGAAGTTAAGGTATTTTTGTTTACTCTCTTCCCGATGAGCTTATTCTATATTCATTTTAGGAAGCGGTGCTCAATAATTTTGTGATACAAATTTTTGGACATTTTATTTTAATATTTCAGTTCAAAATATTTTTAGTCAAAATGTTTCATTACTTTAATTAGGTATCTGTTTTTTTTTTTTATATATATATTTTGTCAGCATGTTATATATGAATAAACATATATTATAAATAATATTCAATTATATAAAATGGTTTTCTTATAATAAGAGTTCTTCAGGAGTTAGAGTCCTTGCGAAAGGAAATAAATTTGTCTATGTATATTCGCAATAGAATGTGAAAGCAATTAGTATTTGGAAAACTAAGTCAGTCAAAGTTGTGGAAGAGGTTAATCATAACACAGGGTTGTACAATTTACATGAATTTAGATCTTGGTTTCAGAGGGTTGGACAAATAATCATGTCATAACTCAAATTGAGTGAGACATGGAAATACAACCAACTTATTCACCGAAGTCAAATAGTCTCTAATTAATAACTCAAATTGAGTGTGACATGGAAGTATAACTAGACCCATCCACCCAAATGTAATAGTCCGCAATTAACCACCGATGGGAAGAACTTGTGCCCACATACTTAAAATACAACCATCAAATAAAGGAACATAATATCAAAATATTTTAGAAATTAAATCACCAACTCTAGAGCATCTAATAAAATTTATAATGTTGAGTGAAGTATTATAATGACAAATATATATGAATTATTGGTAGATTTTAAATTAGAAGTTACATACAAAAATGAAACAAGTGTATTATAAAAAATAGCTTAATACAAAATAAAATAAAATAATTATTAAATAAAACTTAAAATTTATGTGTGTACAGTAACTAAAATACTTTAAAGCTGTGTATTTTTATTTTTTTTTAAATTCTATTTGTGTATTTGTAATAATATAAATAAATATTAACATTTAATATTCATAGAAAATAAAAATATTTGGATAAATACACTTATCTTGACTATGAATGTTAGTAAAGTTTAAATGGTTTTTTTGTATTTATAATAAAAAATATTATATAATAAGTATTCATCAAAATAATTGTGAATATATATAGTTTCATGGATGGGAGCTTGATAAAATTTCTAAGATATTTTATTGAGAAAAAATAGGAGCCTATATTATAAAAGAGATAGCTCATTAAATAAAGTAATTATTAAATAAAAATTAAAATTTACGTGTCCATATAATAAGTGAAATAGTTTTTTATTTTTTCACCTATTTGTGTATTTGTAGTATTTTAAATAGATATTCATATTTAATATTTATATAGAAAAATAAAATGATCCATTAAATACACTTATTTGTTAGACATACCTTGGTACTATTTAAAGGTATTCTTGTGCTTATAATTTAAAAAATATTATTATTATAATTATCTCTCTCTCTCTCTCTCTCTCTCTCTCTCTCTCTATATATATATATATATATATATATATATATGTATATATATATATTCACATGGGGGCTAGAAAAATTTTAACTTAGGGGTGTTGTGAAAAAATACTTAGGGGTGTTGTGAAAAAATTGGAGCCTTTTTTAAAGAAAGAGATTTCTTGAATGTTTAAATTCTCCTCATTAAAAAGTTTTAAGTGAAAAATAAATATGAAAAAATATTAAAAAACTAAATAATAATCTCTTAAATTTATAAAGGATTGGTATAAAACTACCACAAAAATATAAAAATTCCTAAGCTATGTTGGAGAGAACTTTTAGCCCCCTCTCTCTATTACACATAAAAATTTGTAACTATAAATGTGGAAAAAGATTAATTTTAATCTTATCATTATATTTATTAATTCCATGAAATCCTAGAAAATAAAAATCGAAGATTACCACCCTTCCATGTTTCTAGGCTTGTCTCGTACATTCTAAGGTTTAACTTACATGGCTCATGGGCCTCTATCTTATTTTATTTCATTTGATTATTTTCTATCATAACAAATAATATAATCAACTTAACTATAACCCTTACACCCCACAATTAAATTTATGGGGTAGAGGCAATAAGCATTGGATTTAAATTTTGGGGGTAGAGGCTTATTAGGGTCGGATGTTTTGACGAGAGGCAAGGTAATCATTTGTTGTTCTAGAAGTTGGGACATTGTGTTATGAAGTGTAATGGGCAAAGGAGTGAATTTTCTTTTCGGATCTCCATAACTAAAGGGTATCGTGGCTTTGACAGCACCTACTTGGTTATTAAGATTTTGAGTTGTTTGTTGAGGGGGGTTGAATTGAAGGAACCCTTTATTTATTTTTCTAAAAGGTTGGGGATTGTTTTGGTTTGCAAGCTCAGATCTCTCAATTTGGCTAGAAGTGGACTTTGTATCTCAACTACTAACTGAATTTTGATAATCGTGAGGGGTAGTGCACAAGTGCATGAAAGAATGGGAATTTCATCATAGTCAACTTGTCTTGTATTTTACTTTGTAAATTTTCTATGAACATGTTTTGAAGGTGTGGGTCAGGGACCTTGACACTAATTTGGGAATAAAGCAATTGATAGCGTGAGATAAAATCAATTATTTTTTCTTCCTCTTTTTGCTTGCATCTCATCAAATCAGCCAAGGTCATCTTGGGAGTCATATGCACTTGGAAATGTTTTTCAAATGCCTCAACAAGTTCATTGAATGAATAAATTGAGTTGTTCAGTAAAGAAGAGAACCATTCCAAGCCAGTAGCTTTCAAGGAGTTAGGAAATTTTTTTTCCAATAGTTCATCATTAACGACAAAGTCACTACATAAGGAAGTGTAGGCATTAACATGATTAGAAGGATCTTCCTTCCCTCCATATTTCTCAAATCTAGGCACATCTACAGCTTGTGGCATTGGTGTTTGCAATATCTCCATGGACAATGGAATACTTTTGACATAATATGTAAGTGGACCATTTTGATTTTGGTTTATGGTGGAAATTTTCTTTTCAAGGGATGAAACAATTTGGAAAAATTGTGTTATGATAGGGTCATTGCTTGTATTATGAGATGGAAGTAAAAGTGGTGATGGAGTGTATGTGGTTGTAGGACAAGTGAATGGAATGCTTATAGGTGGTAAGTTAGGAGATATAACTTGCGATGCCACATACGAACTAGGGATGCTAGTAGGAATACCAAGGGAAGGAATCACATTACTAACTTGTTGCATTGTTATTGTGACTTGAGAGTTGGTGTAGGTAGGTATTGAGGAAATTGTTGTGGTAGGAGGAATTTGAGTTCCTCCTAGGCTTGTAGCATTGCTTGTGGTAAACTAACAACTAGTGGTTGAAGGAAGATTTTTTCCAAAGATTTGAACTATGTTTTTCACAAGGTCAAGGTTGTTGTCACTTTCAAGCATGCAGTGAATGTTTTCTATGGTAGGAATTATAGTAGTTGAAATGTTTTCAGCTTATTTGATGTTGTAATTTTACTAGGTCCTCATGAATTTGAATTATGTTTTCTTGTGGGATGTTGTCATTCCTTGGTTCAACTTGCATGATATTTGAAGGCGAGTAGTTGCTAAGAATGTTATCCATGCCTAGTGTACTATTGTCAATACTAGGAGTGGAAGATCTAGATAACCCAAGATCCACAACGATTGTGCTATCACGAGGTGGCATGAGTCTTGAACTTCTTCTCACTATGGTAGCAATAGGACACCAAACACTCATGCAAAGGCTACTGAATGAGGGGTGGATGCAAATGCAATGTAAGCTAATAAGAATGAAATGCTTATAATTGAAATTCTAGAAATTGAAACAAAAATGCAAAAACAACCAAAAAAAACATAGAAACTAAACTGTAAATGTTAGAAAATGCAATGAAAAATATGTAGAGGGACTAATTCACCCAAGGTGGAAAATGAGTACAAGTATTAATTTTTTTGAAAAAATTCAAAAATTTTGAATTGAATTTTATACTTTTTATGTTTTTTGATGCAATTCTCAGATGCAAATGCAAAATTTTACTAATTTTCAATGAAATTAGATGCAACAATGCAAGCTATATGAGGTTTCACTAATGGAAGAATTGAAACCCTGCAATGAAATTAACCAATGCAAAACCTAATGTAATGTTAATGCAAGCTAAATCTAGGTTCACCAAAATGAAAGGAAGAAAATTTTTTTCTCTCTTTTGCTTCTAGGGTTTTGGACCTAAAAGGAGAGAGGCAATTTCCTTACTCTAACTCAAGAAAAAACCCTTGAGATTTCAATGCAAAAGAGATTGAAATCTTGCAAAGTGTTGTCTTAGGGGCTGAATGAAATCTAATGAGGGGTTCACCACCAAGTGTAAACTTGGAAAAGACAATGAAATGCAAGATACAATGTAAAACCCTAATTGAATGCAAACTAACTCTAAATGACTTAGAAAAGTAAACAAAATGTAACAAAAAACTATGAAACTAAAAGTGTGCACCTATAAGACTAAAGAAGGAATAATGAAGGTTTGAATCATTGAAAAATTTGCTACTAATACTGGCTAGAACTCATTCACCAAGCTGGGCGAATCAGTCCAGTTTTCGAGAAAATGTGTGAGAACAAGTTTTAGCCAAAAGGGTATTTAGATTTGTAAAAATATTTGTCAAGCCTATACAGTGGGACTCATTTGCCAATAGTGGTGAATCAGTCCACTTCTACTTTTCTAGAAGTTCTAAACTAGATTGTGTGCCTCTCAGTCTACTCTACTCTTTTTGACTAATTTCTAGATCCGAAACTATAAATTGCCACATGTAGACCTTCTTCAAGCTTCTCCAAGGTTTGATGACAACTTTGACAACTTTTCTCCAACTTTGCTTCTTGGCCAATCTACAACCTAGCCCTATAAATCACACACAAGAAAAGGGGAAAATGTTGTGGGGGTTAGTGAATAGGGGTTTTCCTTAGTCAAACCCCTTGTTGGTAATTAAACCTTGAAATGAAAGAAAATATGAAAGGAGAATGATGAATGGACAACTAGTAATGTTGTAACTCACCAAACCCTTGCACTAAGGCACTACAATAATGCTTGAAATGGCTACAATGGATGTGGTTCTTGACTATAGCTTGAATGATGTTGATATTACTTGAAACACTTTCTTGAATCACCAACTCTACATCACCAATGTTAGCACAATAACAAATATGAAGAATATAATCTTTAACATGATGATTGGCACTTGAAGAATGCTCTTAAATGCTTGATAATCTACACTTCAAATGCCTTGAATGCTCTTGTAAATGCTCAAATACTCTTGTGAAATCTTGAATGCTAGGATCACTTGATTGCGTGTTAGGAGAAAATGAGTGAAAGAACCCTATATTTATACTTAATTATGAAAAAAATCTTGAAATTTCAATACTACAAGCCGACATCAAATCTAGGAGAATAAAATCCAGTCAGAAATTTGATTTAAATTTAAATTTTGGTTACACAGGACTTATTTTCCCAAGGTGGCAAATGAGTCCCATCATACATAATGTATGGGACCAAAAATGAAAAGTTCTTGGAAATATGTGAAACCAGCATCAAAGCCAAAAGACCTAGGTGGGACTCATTTTCCCAAGGTAGTGAATGAGTCCCAAACACTAAATCTAGGTCACACAAGCCAAGAACACCTGAATTATGATTGGTTACTGATTGATGTTAGGATTATCCTCGAAAAGATGCAATAAGTGAGGCTTGTAGATGCAAAATAGGGCCAATTAAAGTATAAGAAAGCCCAATTATTAATGACAATCCTAGAGGAATGTGAAATTGTGTTACAACACTTTACAACACTCCAAATAAGGCAAGATTGATGTTGATTATGATTAAAAATATATTAACTATGCTTAGTTAATTGTTAAAACCCTAGAAAAGTGTGAAAGTGTGTTACAACACTTCACAACACTTTAGCAAGGGACCATTAAATTACATTAGTTCACAAGGGCTCAAGATCTGATGTGAATGTGTTATCCACATTACAACACTAAATCAAGGCAATATTAAGCCAAAATCCACAAGGAGGATCCAAATGAGTGTGAAAATGTCAAGGGACCCATTTTTTGACACTATAGATGTTGATTTTCTACACACTATACTAATTTTGTTCTTATTGTTATAAAAGTTGTTGAAATGTCAAAATTTTGAGGCTGCAAGTTAGTATCGTGTACAAGAAAAAAGTTCCAACTTTTATTTCCATATGTGATTCTTGAAGTGTAGGGGGTACACCTTGAGTTAATACGTTAAACCCATCATATGTGAGATAATGAGAAATCTTGGGAGGGTATTGACACTTATCTATCACCTCACCCATCTTTGATGCAATGACCTTGCAATTGTCTATCACCTCACCCATCTTTTCAAGATGCAGTACTATTAGACAACTTCATGTTTTCTACTTTTATAGTCCTTTCTTTCTACCTACTAGATCTCTGACCAGTCTATTTGATGCATTTTCAATGCTTTTTTTCATGCACATCTAGTATAAATTTTATTTGGCTTATTGTTTGCTTTTAATCCTGCAATGCATGCAGGAAGACGTTTTGAAATTGTCTAAACATTGTCTAAACTTGCTTCATGGGGATGTAGTAAATCTAAAATTGTGAACTACAAAGGATGTATATTGCTCTGTTGGTAATGCTTTTCTCCAATTCAGAATCCAAATGGATAACCAACAAATTTCAAACAATATATTTTCTCATCCTAGCTTGGCTGATTCTAGATAGGAAAAGAATCTAAATATGCATTGTTTTCTGGGTTTGTATGTCTGGCCATTAATTAAACACTTATGTCGGATTTGTGTTCCGTTGGACCATTAAAGAGGCAATACACATGGGAAATTCTTTGAATTTGAAACTTAAAAAACATTTTTATTTTATAAAGCACAACCCCATTAATTGTTTCAGGATTTCTGGCAGTTTCTGTTTATAATAGAATTATAACATTACTTTGTAACTGTAACACATTAATTGCTTATGATTTCCTCTCTTCCTTCAACATAAAGAGACTTAATCATTTGCTTCCTTTATACCCTGCCCCTCAATGATAATGTACATATGCTAAAAAGAAACTCCAAATTTTAAATGACACTGCTTACAGTCCAAGAAGCATTTCCATTTGCTTCCTTTATATCCTGCTTTTTTTCATTTGACAGGGACTGTAGCTGCAGCGCAGCTCTTGTTTCTTATTGTTTTATATTCCTGCAGGGCTTAGGGTATAAATTGCGGCAGCTAATATTATGTGCAAGGCTGGGAGACTGGAATGATATAGGCGTAGTGGACTCTATCATAAACTCCTTTGGGAATTCCTTAAACGTTATCAGGCCAAGACGTGAATCTTCATGGAAGTTGACTTTTCCTAACAGATTAACAGATTTAGGAGGCCGAGGTGGATTTCCTTCAAGAATGAGATTGAAAACTTATGGTAGTTCAGTGATGATATGCTTTGTAAATGAGGACCTTACGGTGTATATAGGGTTTCTTCGTGAGTTGAAGGGTGATGTCGTGCTCAGGTGCACCAATTCTAGCGTGCAATGCTACGTAGGTCACATTGAGAGTGACTCGCTTCTGCTTGAGATTCCTGTGACACCTCGCCCTCATCAAATTTCGATAATGAATGTATGGATGGTGAACAAGGGAAGGGAAGAAGAAGTAAAGCTTAGAGAGCTCTGGACGGTGTTATGCTCTCAGCTCTTCCCTTATTGATTTGTATCTGGCTATAAAATCCGATTTTCAAATGCTGGCGCAATTTATGTCTCTGGTTATGCAGCAAGCTCAATTTGAAAGGTTGTATCAGAAAAAATGTTGAAAACACAATGAAAATTTGATCACGGGTTAATCTTTTAAGTGTGTTTCATTTTAAGAAACTGGATATCAGTGCATATATGGTTGTATATATCGTGATCAGAATTACTTCAACTTTATAACAATTCTGATTTTGTTATTCTAGGGGATAAAACTGCATACCTGTATTCTAATCTCTTTGGTTTACACTACTTTACATTAATGTTGGAAATATATGGTTTTAGCGATTAATTTTATTTATTTGGCATGTTCACGGATTCAAGATCTGATCATATAATTAAGATCTAATGTGTGCATCACCTTAGAACAAACACCTAAAAGACTATATATATACAAGTTATAAAAAGTTTAAGATGAAGGGGTAGTGTAAAGCTCCACTCTTTGTTCACCCTTTCAGATAATGATCTTCATTTGATCCTGCTTTGCATGGAATCTCCCATTTGTTTTTATATATTCTTTGGTTTCAAAGGCTTCATTATGCTTTTTCTCTTCCATAGTTCTTTGCTTTTGAATTCTTTTAGTTATTATAGAGTTCAAGTTATTGTCTTAGCTTATTACATTGTTTAGAAGCCAACGAAACCAACAGCATATGGTTATGCAGCTATGCAACTGCATTTTCTCTTAACTACTTGTTCTCTGTATAAACCTGTTCGCTGTTCATCAATGATATCAAGCTATCGATCATTTACCCTTCGTTATGGTATCAGAGCGGTTGTTAATTCTGTCCCTGTGGAGTTTAAAATGTGTTCAATGAGGGATTTTATAGAATGAAGTGTTGTTTATCAATGGGACTGCATTTAACACCATTTCAAGTGCATCCGTGAAATGAAGAAGGCGCTCAATAAATACAGATTTCTAGTCGAGTTAATCCAAACGATTCAAGCATGATAGATTGAAGAAACAGGCGTTAGTATACTCACGCAACGGAAGTGTGGGTGCCTCTCGCGCAAGGGAAGTTCAAAAGAGAGATGCGAGTAATCGTAGTGTTCAATACATGGCTGCGCTGAAGGCAGCGGTTGAAGACTATACTGGCCGCGTAAAAAAAGAAGAAAAGAAATTAATCTGCGGCCATGAGAATCGCTATCAAATTGAACATGAACTATCAATCTGAATGTGGCGGCTGATGCGAGAAGAGGCGACATTGCTTTAGGCATAAAAGGCAAGTGCAATATGTATTGTTACCGACATCTGATTTCTGTGAGGCATCCAAACTGGAAAGAGGCTGCTTTGTATATCCTGGTGCTGAAGATCTATGCCACTGAGCATAAACTATTTATGTGCCTGTGAATCACCATTGGTATTGTTGGGTTTGGTGAAGCCCAAATTGGCAAGATTCTCAATCATATTCAATAAGGATGTTTTTTGCCTAGATTGGCAAGTTTCTCTCACAGATTAACTTTTCTAATTATTGGAGTGGAGACCATTTTATAAATACTGTTGCTGCTTGAATATTATTGTAGTGTAACTTGAGAATTAATAAAGAGATTCCCTTCTGTTGAAAGTGGATGTAGGCAATTGCCGAACCACTATAAAACTTGTGTTTCATGTCTTATTCTTAATTTATGTTTACTATTTCGTTTCTTTGCCCAATTTAATATTAACATTGGTATCAGAGCCTTAAGCTCGGTGTTGGAAATTGGTGAAGAATTTCCCAAGCTATGTAGAAGTATTGAGCAGAGATGGAAGATGATTGGGTGTTAGATCCTAATGAAGTGGCAGTTTTAGATGATGAAGATGACGAAGCTAATATGGAAGAGAGTCCCAACTAGGATAATTGGGTTCAAGCTTTCATGTCTTGGTCATGTGGCTCTAGACTGAGTGATGATGAAGTGGGAGCTATTCATCAGATGTTTTTGGATGAAATAAATGATGAAGTTGATTCTATTATTGAAGGATTTATTGACAGTTTAGATTCAGAAGATTGGGCAACACGAAAGAAGAAAGTCTCATTTACAGAGACTATTGATATTTTTTATTATGAGTATGAAAAATTAAAGAAGAGCAATAATCATAGAAAAAGGCAACGATCCAAAAGGAGAAAGAAGGCAAGAGAGGAAGATGGGGGAGAGGAACCAAACGAGGAAAGTTCTGAAAGTGCTCTGCTGATTGTTTTAGAGGAGCGTGAATCCCCATGTGATGGGGAAGTATCATGGGCTCCAAAAGAAAATCCCATGCCCAAGCCTGTTCATGTAGAGGAGGACCTCTTTGAGGGGGAAGATGAACTCCAAGCAAGTGAAGATGAAGATGACCCTGTGGAAGAGGTTGAAAATCGAGAGGTAGAAATAATGGTTTATGGTAATCCATTATTTGAGCCAGAAGGAGAAATGATTTATGATAATCCACTCTTTGTATATGGTGGTGGATATGACCTTGAAGATCAAGATAACTACGACAGCCATGCATCCAGCCGGAGTAATTTGTCGAGTTTAGAGAGAGAGCCTGAGGAGATTTCAAGTGTAGATCGGTGCAAAGAAGTGATATTTTCATGGTGAGGTGAAAAATCCACAGTTTGAGGCTTTTTTGGGGCAAATGGTTAAAAACACTGTTAGTGACATGCAACCTTCAAATTTAATGTTGCTTCAGTCAATCGAAGTGCAGGGGAGTAAACGACCACCAAATACTTGTGTGCAGCCTCTGTATTCAAAGTGGTTCGGCCTGGTGGAGGAGGATCGAGACATATTTGTGAATGAAGGTATAGACGAGCAAGGCGAAATTGCTGCTAGGTTAGGATCTAGTGGCTGGTAGAGTGTGGGAGAGAAAAATGCATGTGCCAGTCAGCGGCTACAAGTTGCATGTGAGAAACTCATGAAAGTTTTAAGTGCCAATCCTTTGGCATCGCTAACGAGGGAAATAGGTCCCAAGTGTGTACATGGAGTTCCAAGTGGAGGCTGCCAAGAACCAAGTGGCCATGAATCTCGGTGACCCTCCTGTGCAGGAAGACAAAAAGCATTGGCCTTATGTGTGTCGCAGTTCACCCAATGAGGTGGACAATTGGGCAGTTGGAAAGAAATTGATGCACTATGATGATTGTGGCGCATCCAAGAAACCATTTAACCCTCCATCTAAGAAAATTTTCGCTACCACAAGGGTAGATAAGGTGGAAGACTTGAGTGCAAGGAAGAAAAGTTTCTCTGAAGTGAATGCACCTCTTTACAGTGGAAGTAGATTTGAGCCTTCCCTAGGTGGTAGGGATTTTGAATCGCCCCAGTCTGAGGTGAAGGCAAGGAGGGCGTCGGTTGAAGGGTTTTCCAAAGTTTTAGAAAAATCTACAGAGGCTCTACATGCATTGACTATGGATTGTAAGGCTTGTTGCCTTTTGGTCGAAGGGTCAGTTGTAGAGCCCCTGGTTAGGGTGTTAAAGAGCAGCATTTTGGGGGAATAATTGGATGATGCAGAGGGAGAAGAAGAATATTTTTTCTTTGTTGAGGATGTGTTTGCCAGGCCGCAGATATGGACTACAAAGCATAATTTAATTGCCCAGGTGAGTGAGCAGGACAAATGTGTACTCGCAGCCATTGAGAAGAATAAATTTTTGTATCAACAAATGGACACCAAATGTGTGCTTGTGACAGGGGAATATGAGTGGAGTGTGAACATGGAGCGGATAATAGAGACACAGGCTCTACATAATAGTAGCATGTCAAACAAGCAAACCTTGGTGGTTATTAACTTGGATGTGCTTTGGCGGAGATTAATCCAGTGTGTCCGAGAACAAAAATTGGTGAAACTCAAATCATTGTTGTGGCTAATATAAATGCCTATGGTGGGGGAAATATCTTAGCAACAATTTGGTCTTCAAGTGGGAGATTTTTGGGTTTGGTGAAGCCCAAATTGGCAAGATTCTCAAACATATTTGATAAGGATGTCTTTTGCCTAGATTGGCAAGTTTCTCTCACAGATTAATTTTTCTAATTATTGGAGTGGAGACCATTTTATAAATACTGTTGCTACTTGAATATTATTGTAGTGTAACTTGAGAATTAATAAAGAGATTCCCCCCTATTGAAAATGGATGTAGGCAATTGCCAAACCACTATAAAACTTGTGTCTCATGTCTTTTTCTTAATTTTTGTGTACTATTTCGTTTCTTTGCTCATTTTAATATTAACAGGTATAAGGGAATGGAAAGCACTCTTATTAAAAATCATTGCATTTATCCATTCTGAGGAGAAAAGCCAGGATTGAGGGTACTTCCACTATCGTACAACCAATGAAAATCAAGAAAATGACTAGGCATTATGGAGGCCAATCAGACAACTATGCTTCAAATAATGGATCATTCATCAGAAACAATTTTCAAAATATAAACTCTATTTAATTACGAAGAAGCATGCCTCATGTAAGAGACACACCTGTTCATGTATAATATCTATTTAAGGATCTTTCGATCCATATTTTTCACATTAGAGGAAATCTATTCAACCTTGAAAAAAAGTCACCTTCCAAGTGATCGCCATGTTGACTTGATAGAAGAGAAATATGATAGTGCAAAATCATCATATTCACCAAGAAAAATGTTAAGCTAAAATTAGAAAGTCCTATTGAATATATAGAAGAAAAAAAATAAATTGATGAGTAAAAATTCAAGTCCATTATCCACTCCACAATCTAATGTTCCTATACGGAGATCAAAATGAGCAAGGAGGATAGCCATCAAATTGCAATACAATGAGGTCAATTATGCATTAATGACAACTATTTTAAGTGCTAATGAACCAAGTACTTTCATTGAAGAAATAAAGGAAGAAAATTTGTAAAATTCTATGAATCGAGAGATAGATTCAATTCATCAGAACTAAAAAATTGAATTGGCTCCTTTACTTATTTGGAAAGAAAGCCATTGATTGTAAATGGGTATTCAAAATCAAGTTTAAATCCGATGGCTCAATTGACAAGAACAAAGCAAGATTGGTAGCTAAAGGCTATAAAAAAAGTGAAGGTGTTTATTATGAGGAAACCTTTGCTTCAATTGCAAAGATGGTCACTAACTTAGAATGTTGATAGCACTTGCTTCACATCATAGTTGGGAGATCCATCAAATCAATGTCATACATTCTTAATGGAGATTTGACAGAGGAGGTATATGTCACACAACCTCCTAGTTTTGTTGAAAAAGGAAAGGAAAAAATGGTATGTCACTTGAAAAAGGCACTATATGGTTTGAAACAAGCTCCATGAGCTTGGTACTCAAAAATCGATAAGTACTTTCTTCAAAGGGGATTTCAAGAATCTGATGCAGATCCAAATTTATACATTATGAATTATCATGACAAGTTATTGTTCATTGTGTTGTATGTTGATGAGTTACTCATTACTAGGAGTAATCAATCACTTATACAAGATGTGAAAGAAGATATGAAGATCAATTTTGAGATGTCTGATCTTGGAACATTTCATTCCTTTCTTGCAATTGAAGTGTGGCAAACATTTAGAAAAATATTTCTCTCAAATGAAATACACAAAAGAAATTCTCATATGGTTCAAAATACAAGATTGTAAAGCTTCATCACCACCAATGGAGTAGGGAAAACTTTAAGAAACCCCCCCTCGGTGAAGGTGTAAAATCTCGGCAAATCTTGTATACTTCCTGATAAAAATATTAATTTTAGTGGTGAATTTTTAGTTTTTCATGAAAAAAAAAATGTCCATTGGTGAATCTTTTCTAATCATTAGAAGTCTATGGAAAATCCTGGCGAAATGTAATTTTTTTAAAACCACTAAATTTTTTCCATTGGAAATTTAAATCTATATTCAAACCAATAAAATATTTCGATTGGCGAATTAAACCTGTTTTCAAACCAAAAAAATTAATTTTGTTGGTTATTAAAACTTTTTTCAAACTAAAAAATAAATTTCATTGGTGAATTAAACGTATTTTCAAATGATTAAGAAAAAAAAATTGGGGAATTAAACATTGTGTAGTAAGTGAAGGAGGTGTAGAAGTTTTTGTAAAAAGTGAAGCATTTATGAAGGATTTTTTCAGCGCTAGACGTATGTTTCAGAATCGGCATTAATGGAGATGGCTGGAAAATTGAGATGTACTAAAGACACACATCTCATGTAGCCGGTCAGCGATGGGTGGTTGTCAGGAAGCCAATGAACCAGAGAAACAATGGATGCCAGTTTCACCTTGACATCACAAAGGAAGTTGGACCCTTTCGTTGGCAAAGCGTCTGTGAAGCAGCTGTGGGGTTTATTTCTCTTCAAGGATATGCAGGTGGCACAAGCAGTTCAATTTATTTTGGGTAATGGATTTGAAAAATTAAAGTACAGATATAGGACCAATATGGATATTTATTCATTGGTCATGGCTTGGGGTCTGGACTTACGAGAGCTAGTGGATATAGTGAGGAAAGTAATGAAACTTTGGTTCACAAAGATTTTTTAGAGGATATGGAAAGCATTCTAGAACGGGCGATACCAGGAGTTGGGCTTGTTGAGGTTGAAGGCATGGATGGGTGAGGCCCAGAGCTCATGGATTTAAATCATCATTTTATCAGGTGGCCAGAAGGATGCACCAAAGCTGTATGGTGAGAAGGTGCAGAGCACGGGTGGCAAGCACTCAAAATCTACGTTGAGCTAATGGAAGTCGAGGAGGTCATAGAGAATCTCAAAGACATCACCAGAGTAGAGATGTGTGAAAAGAAGGGTCTGCATCCAAGGAAGAAGATGAAGCCATGAATGGAGATAGAGCCATTGGAGATGGGTAATTCATCAAAGGCGTCTAGGTAGTACAAGTTTTTAAAAAAAATAGATTATTGTACTAAATCTTGTCTATGATTTTTTTTGGGGGGGTTATGCCTGGATTTGCATTGTAATTGTAAAACTCCTTAGGGCACAAACTATGGTTGGAAGGGTAGATTTCAGGTGAGTATGATTAGGGATAATTTGATATGTTGGAAATGGAAACTATGCTGGCTAATTAGCTTTTTTGGTAGTTGATGGATGAACATAAATCTAAAGTATATAATAATGTTTATGATAAAAATATAAATTAGTTTAGAATTGGAATAATTCTTTTTAATTTCACTTTATATTAATATATATGATTTATTCAACAACATTTATTTTATAGCATTTTGTTTACAATGATTCTCAGCTTTGATTTTTTTCAAGATAATACAGCATTTGGTTTTATTGGTGAGCATGTTGAAATTTTATTTTCCTTTACAAATAATTTATGTTTTTAGATAGATGAATTTAAGGATTAAACTATAAATAAAAATTAACATTTATTTTATAGCATTTATTTAATATGTATGATTAATAAAATCAATAATATTTTAATATAAAAGATTTTATATTAAAAATATAAATTAAAAAAAAAAATGATAGTTAAACTCCACACATACTGATCTTAATTACCAATTGATCCTCCAATCATGTCTACTTGCTAAAATCTGCCGCAATCTTCACTTCATAAATGCACCATCCTTGCCACCTTTCCTATCTTAATTCACCAAAGTTGAGGTTTCAGTGCTTTTCCTTAGTTGCAAGTCTTTCTTGGTCATCTATGTAGTCGGTGGGTCAAAAGTTTTGACAACATCAAAACTTCTGACTTTGGTTCTAAGGTTCCAAGTTTTAGCAACCATGTGACATTATGGACCACTACAGTTTGATGAATTTTCGATGGATGGCTATAGTTGCATTCCGTAAGTATATCTCTCAAGCAGTAGATTTGTGGGTTGAAACATTTAGAATTACACTAGAACCATTCGATGCGAACATGTTAGAGAAGGCTCATCATTGTGGTAATGAACCGATGTGTTGGATTTTGGCGATGAGCGATAGAAGAACTTAAGTGGCAGAAATATGAACATGCAAAAATTTGGTTTTAAAAGAAGGATGGCCTAGGAAGAAAATAGGACAAAGGCTTAAAAACTTAAGAATGTTTAACCCAAAGGATGTAAAGAAAAATCAATATAACCATGACCATTCGATGAATTTTTCATGGACGGTTGTAGTTGCATTCCAGAAGTAAATTTCTGAAACAGTAGACTTGCGAGTTGAAACCTCCAGAATTACACTAGAACTATTTAATGTGAACACATGGGGAGATCAAGGCTCATCATCATGGTAGTGAACCCAACGGGTTGGATTTTGGCAATGAGCGATAGAAGAAATTAAGTGGCAGAAATATGCACGTGCAGAAAGTTGGTTTTAAAAGAGGGTCCACCTAGGAAGAACATAGGACCAAGGCTTAAAAACTTAGGAATGTTTAAACCAAAGGATGTAAAGGAAAATCAATATAACCATGACCATTCAATGAATTTTTGATGGACGGTTGTAGTTGCATTTCGGAAGTAAATCTCTGATGTAGTAGACTTGCGAATTGAAACCTCCAGAATAACACTAGAACCGTTAGATGCGGACATGTGGCAAGATCAAGGCTCATTTCTCTTGTTTCAATGCCTCGATGTATTACATTTCATTTAATTGAAATTCTCAATCTTTTAGTTTTGAACATCTGAAGCGATTGATTGGACAACTCATAGCTTTAATAAAACAAGATTTGTAATGATTTCATATCATTTGAGTGGCACTAGTAGTGCTGACTGGAGTCTGGGGATTTTGATAGCTTGTCAGATTGAGGTACAATTTGCATGTAGCCATCCGTGAATCAAATTAAACATTTTAATTTTTAATTGTACATATAAGGCTTAAGATACACGAATTGACTAAGTTGGTTTTTTGGTTTGTGCAAATTAGGCCGATAACGGCACTAGTGGCCCATAAATTATTAAATAGGGTTAGTAATAGTGATATTAATAATGTGACATTGTAATTCAGTTGTAATAAAATAAATGGTTATTTTATAGTAAAGAGAAATTAAGTATTATCTATTTATGAAATAATTGCATGCAGATTTAAAAGTAAAACATAAAGCAATACAAATGAAAATATAAAGTTTCCATCAAAGAGTTATTTTCTGAGTTCTACATCTATGAATCTATTCAAATCAGTTTTCTTTTTCTTTGAGAAATTCAGTATTATCTATTTATGAAATAATTGCATAAAAAGGTGGAGTAAGTAGTCATTTATCACATTGCATTTTCAAAATTCAAAGTAGTGATTTGATTTGTAATGATTTTATATTGTTTTAACTTTGAGGGGCACTTGCGATTTTGACAATTGTCAACCTATCAGAGTCTAGACGTCAATCAAATTATACATTTAAATAACTGTAAGGCTTAAGTTACAAGAATCGATTAAAATTTAAGTATGTTTTTTGGTTTGTATGAATAGCAATTATGATTCATGAATCATGATTATGCCTAACCTCACACGTCACACATGTGAGGTGTACATAGGGACCAGTCTGGTAGTGGCACTATTGGCATCACTGTTTCCCATAAATAAGGATAGTGAGCACAACTAAAAAATAGAAATCATTTGTTGAAGGCTAAAGGCTTTACTATTGAGAATTTGAGTGCAATGTTTGAATTGTCATAAGGGTTTTCATTTTGTAGGGTTAATAAGGAATATGATTCAGGAAGAAGATGATGTGGAATTATTGGGGATACTCTAAATTCTCCTACTTGCAGTTATGTAGTTACAAAGTAAAAGACCAATTTCCTTCAAGTTCAGAATGGGTGGAATTGGAAATAAGTTGATTTGGTTCACCTAACTTCTCAGACAGGTTTTGAGCCACGATGAGGAGCTCTGATGGAGATAAGTGCTCTCCCAGTGCATGGAAGCTACAAGTAGAAGATGGGAGCAATTTTACAACCCCTCATCTTTTGCATGACTTTGATTTTCAAAGGGGAGAAGTACATTGTGTATCTTCATAGCTCCCATTTCCCCAATTTGATTAGCTCACCTTTCCCCATGCATTTATTTTCAGAACCATGGGTGATCTCGAAAGTTGTCATTCTTGCTAGGGTTTACCAAAAATTGAAATTCAGAGTGCATGGTTGACCCGGCAAGTCCCATTTATTTTCAGACACACATGTATTATATTTACATTTTCACCAGTGAGCCAGTAGAAGCTTGGCATTCCCGCTTACATTTATATTTATACTATGCAATAATGTGAAATTGTAATTTAGTTGTAATAAAGTAAATGGTTGTGCTATTAATTTGACATTGTAATTCCTTTTATTAAGTCCTTTGCAACGTTAAGTGTTACTGTGCTATTAATGCGGCATTGTAATTCCCTTTATTAAGTCATTTGCAATTGCAACATTAAGTGTTACAGTGCTTAGTGTTATTAATGGTTGTGCCGCTGCTATTAATGTGAAATTATAATTCATTTTATAAAGGCCTTGATAATCTGAGCGCATTAATGGTTAAAGTAAAAAATAAATAAAACACGTGTTTATTATTTATATCATTAATTACTCAATGGTTCAATATAACATTTGATGTATCGTTGTAGACTCAAGGGAGAAAAGCAAGCTTAGTCACTAGGCCTCCGAGTTTTATAACCATTTGACATTTTGCATTGTCGTTGAGTTCTAAATTTTCATAACACCTGATTCCCCAACTAACTTAAGTTCATGCATACATAACCTTTGAGTTACGGTGTGTGGATTTAGTCAATGGGTCAGAGGTTTCAAAAAAATTGAAACTGCAAACTTTGGTTTTGAGGTTCCAAGTTTTAGTGACCACGCGACATGATGGACTTATCTTGCCTTTCAAAGGCATCATTTTCTGATATCTCATTGAACGCTATGTACAGAATAAACTTGAGTTGTCTTTTTTAGGAATTCCCAAAAGCATGCAGGTTTAAAGGCTATCTTTTTGAGGTATGAAATTGAATGCCACATTTAAAGCATGTCCTAGATAAAAAATAACGGCATACATGGGTGGCGAAGTTTTTCTCAGACATTTAGATTGCATTCTTGTTTTACTCCACATTGATTGCATGTCTTGTCATTTTATATGGCTTGAAGGTTGTGAGAACTTATTTTTTAAAGACTTGGTTGTACTTCTACCTGTTACTATTATTCCTTCAGGAATTCAAGCATCTCATTAGGCATAGTGAGCTCATACAGTCTAAAATTGAAAATCATTGGCTCGGTGTGAGGGATACAGAGCTAGGACTTTTTAAATTGGAAGAATTTTGGGCACGTCTAGACAGTAAAGAAAAATATATTGTAGATGTGAAGGTGTTTGAAAGTGGACTAGCTCAGGCCGAAGGTTTTCCAGAAGCAGTGCTGAGTGTTGACCTAATTGTTGCATGTGCAAGAAGGTAAATTCTTGAAACTCAAGAAATCAAGGTCACAGACAGAACCATTGTAGCTAAAAAATTTCCCAAGGTCGTTTCTCAAGCATTGGGAATTCCAGAAAAGGAACCCATAAAGGAGATGTCTATTGTAACAGCTAGCAAATATTTCAAGACTAATGAAATCTAGTGTAAAAATTATATGGCCAAAGGGTGGTTAAAATCAGAGGAGAAAGGTAAGTCTCAATTTCCCAATAAACTTAAGAGGACACATTTTAAAGCAAAAATAGCTGATGTTATTGCTTTTCTTCATCATATCGTTGGGAATGCACAAGTTGAATTATCTGAAGACTAGATGTGTCAGTTCATTTTAGTTATCTGTGATGATAATGTGTTTATCGATTGGGGCGAGATCATTTTCTTTCACTTGCATGAGCAATTAGTTAAATTTTAGAAGACTACTACCTTTCATCTGTGTTCTTGTTTGATATATATCATTGCTAGTCAAAGAGCTTATTGGCCAGGGTTGAAACCACAAGTACCACCAAGTCCTGGAATTCCAGTGTATAATTGTTATCTGCAATTTACCAGGAAGGTTGGGATGGGATAATATTGTCTTGTTAATGATGCCTTTTTAATGTCCAAAAGTTGTGAGAAAGCTGGATGGAAACCCTGAAATGCTTATTTTCCCTTAATCAAAATCTCTGGTGTTGAAGTTTGGAATTTTTTATATCCCGTTTGACAGGTTTTCTTATTTGAGAATTGGAGGTTACGAGAAGGCTCCATTTAAATTGCCTAAGTACCATGAGGATTTGCTAGTATTTTTGGAGGTCTATAGAAAAATAGCCATAGTAAATATAAAATACATCAATATGAGAAAGCAAGGGTATACCTTCATGTTAGTTACTCATTCTTTCTCTTGCAAAAGTAATCAAATGGCTAGGAATGTTGAAAGGATTCTCAAATAATACAATCTCTAGTACTTGTTTGTAAGAACTAATTTTGACAGTAAGGGCTTTGTGAGAAAAAAATTTGTATGCCTTCGGCTCGTATCAACACCAACCTTCAATCAAAGATTTCTTGGAATATTTGCTGATGAAAATGAAGTTTCAAAAGGGGCCATATGAGGCTAACCCTTGAGCAGATACAAATTTTTGGTCTCTCTTTCCAAATTCCTATAAATGTGTCTGAAGATTCGATGGTTCTTGATCCTGAATACGATAAGTTGCCTAATAAATCACATCCCACAGTTGATTGGGATAAAGATGAAGTTTTATATATGAGTAAACAGGCCAAACCAGTACTCAAAAGGACTCGAGATTGGTTGGAGGGAAAATGGTGTAGGGTTGTTGGTTCTATTCATGAACCAAAATCATCCTAGAAAACTAAGCAAGGATCTAGCCAAGTAGTCCTTGGAGGTACATCATTGGCAAGGATAGTGATCAAGTCTTCTAGTGCCAATTCAAAATCTGGAGCTGATAATGAAAAGTTGGAGAAATCAATTAAATCAAAATCAATATGTGAACAAGACAGCCCATCCACCCCTACTCTTAAAAGGAAAAATGTCCAAACAAAACCTGTGTCAGAAGATTCAAAGAGCATCTTTAAGCATATTGTTGAGGATAGTACTTTCTTTCCCTTGTCTAAAGCATGTTCTCCTCCTATAGAAAATATATCAATTATTCTTAGTGAGTCTACAGAGGTTGTTCAAAGCAATAAAGCCCCCAGTCTAATAGAAAACTCTCTAGTATGGTTGAGGAAAGCGGTAGAAAAGAAGAGGAAATACACTCCTACGACATCCGCTAGAGTAGATACAATGACAAAATTACTCCAATCTTCCTCAAGGCCCAAGAAAGCCCATAAAATTTCAAGAATTCAGAATGGTGTTGTCTCTCATAATCAGGTGTTAGAAATTGTAGAACCTTTAAAAGATGTAGATGATGATAAGATAATCGCAGATGATTATAAAATCATACATGTTGAAATGGGTCCCTAGACACTTGAAGGTGATGTATATCACACCAATTACTCATTCAATGCTTTAGCCTAGTAGGAAAAAAAAGAAAGGAAAGAAAGGGTAAAATTGCAATCTCAAATTTTGGATTTCACAAACTTTATCTTTTCCATTGTTTCTCCCTTTTTGTCTACTCAGGCTTCTAGTTCCCAAGAAAGAGTTACTGATGAGTCTACGATGTAGTTGATTAAGAAAAATCTAAATTATTCCAAGGCTGCTAGTGAGTGGATTGAAGAATTGTCTCAGGAAGCTATATTTTTTATTATTAAATTTGTGTTTTTCTACACTCACATTGTTGATAAAAGAAAAAGATTAATAGTAGAACTGCAGCAGGTTAGAAAGGATCAAACCAATCTATATGTAGTTTCAGAAGAAATGAAAGAGTTAGTTTCCATGGATCGATTGAAATTGGTAAATGAATAGATTGTTAGTAATCCAAAGGAATTAGATCCTTCATGGCTTGATTCACTTAAATGGAAACTAAACATATAAGATGACCTGGTAAAGGAAATCACAAAAGCGATGGAGAAGTATTTGGATATGTTAGGATAAATCAAGAGGAACTTTCATGATTTGCAGGTGAAGATAACAGATGATTATGATGAGAAAATTATGGACACAAAAGAAATATGCTCAAGTTTTAGAAAAGTCAGATTCAATAGAGAAGTAGCACATCCTACTATGATGACTAAAGAATCTTTCTCAAAGCTTGGGAGGTTGGAGCTTTATCTCAAAAAATTCAAAGCTGAAGCAGAAAGAAGGTCTGGCACACTGAATGAGTCTGAAATTGCTCTAAAAAAATGGAGAACTGGGCTTTAGATCACATTGACACTAGGCAACAAGAAGATTTTTGCAATCATTACCAAGTACAAGGAATATAAAGCTAGAATGAAGATGTAGGAGAATGAGAAGCCGGAAGCTGATGAAGTTTAAGTGGTTGGGAATGATGCATAGTTTATTTTTAGCATTTTCATATACTTTCTTTAAAGTTGGAACTTTTAAGTTAATGACTTCTTTTAATTTTCGATACAGTTACTTTCAAGAAACTATTACCAAAGACATTGGCTATGTTTAAATATTGGTTCGACTAATGTGATTAGGCTCTTTTGAGAAAAAATTGATTTACTCATTAGGGAAAACTCTATTATTTTGGCTATTATCTGTTATTTTGATATAGAAGACATTGGAGTTTATGCATGCATAATCTTTGAGTTATGGTGTATAGATTTATTCTATTTATACTGAATGTTTTCTAGTGTGATATCTATTATTGGGATGACAGATGATATAATTTTTCTATATTGTTATGGTGTTATTTTCTATGAATAAAATTTCTACAATGATATTGGTTTAGTTGGTATCTTTATTTCAAAAGTTCTATTTCTATTTACATGAGATTGATAGATACCTTTGAAGCTTTCTGGTTAAAAGCCCCATCCTTTATTTTCTTTCTAGTTAAAAGCATCATTAATTTTAAAAAATCATTCATTGAACATTAGATAAAGGTAGCTTCCACCTTTAAAAATAAGCAGAGAATTAGTTTTGAAGTTTGTAATGTTGTAATGTTACCGATTCAACTGTGGTTACATTTATCACCTTTTATGGGCATATGAATATAGAGTTAGGTGATAAATCTATTAACCAACAGATATAAAACTCTTAGGGTAAGTCTTCCCATTGGAAACCCCTTCTTTTGTGTGCAAAACAAACCAGATGGCCAGGGGAGCTGAAGGAATTCTTAAGGAATGTAACCCCCAGAATCTGTCTGAATTGCCCTCTTCTCCACCTGATAGTGATAATCCACCTTTCACTCCTAATGCTCCTAAAGAAACTATTAGTGGAAACAAATATTCTGGTTTGGTAATAGCCTCTCTAGGATGGCTAAAAAAAGAAGTGGAGAAGAAGAGAAAGCATATTCCTACAATGACAGTTGGAGTGGATATAGTTTCAAAGTTACTTCAAAGCTCTTCAAAACCTAAGAAAGCTAGGAGGATGTCAAGGATGGTGACTGATGCTACTTCTAGAAATCAAATGTTAGAAATTGTTGAGCCTGTGAAGGATTTAAATGAAGATGAAATAACGGAGGCAGACTACAAAGTCACACATGTTGATATGGGGCCTCCAACACTGGAAGGTGATGTGTACCATGCCAATTATTTAGTCAATACCTTGATTAAAAGAGTGGAAGAACAAAGGAAAGAAAATATGAAACTGGAATCTCAAGTCCTCACATTAAGTAACTTTATTTCTTCCATGGCCACTCCTACATCTGATGAAGCCTCAAGTTCTTAGGTAGAGGGCGTCGATGTGCTCACCATAGAGAAAATTAAAAATAATTTGAGCTATTCCAAAGTTGCTTGTGAGGGGATCGATAAAATATCTAGAGAGGATATCTTCTTTTTGAATAAATCTATGCTCTTTTACACTAAAGTTGCTAATAAGGCGAAGGATTTAGTAACAGAAGTTCAGCAGCTCAGAAAAGATCAAACTAGTCTCTATGTCCTTTCTCAGGAAATGAAAGAATTGCACTCTATGGATGCAAAGATATTAATTGGTGAGAAAATTGTGAATAATCCTAAGGAGCTAGACCCTTCCTGGTTCATTTCATTGGAATGGAAATTGAATATGTATGATAATTTGGTGAAGGAAATTAATAATGCATTTGATATATTATATGAAATATTGGGGGAAGTTAAAGAAGATTGTCATATTCTGGGAGTGGAAATTATTGATGAGTTTGATGAAAACATTCTAGATATAAAAAATATCTCTTTAAATTTTAGAGAAATATTCAAGAAAGAAATAGTTGATCCTACTACAGTGACATGGGTGTCCTTCTCGAAACTCAGTGGAATGGAGATCCACTTGAGGACTTATAAATGTGGAGAAGAGAGAAGATATCAGAAGTTGGTTGAGTGTGAAAATGTTTTGGTCACATGGAGAACTAGGTTACAAATTACTACAAATCCAAGAAGTAAAAAACATCACTACAATTGTCACCAAGTACCGGGAATACAAGTAAAGATTAAAGGAACAAGAGGCGTTACCGAAGGAGAAGGAGGCAGAAATAATTGACAACAAAGGAGTCGGTGTTGGGAGTGGGACCAATGTTTAGTTTTTAGTTTTTATGTTATTTTATTTAATTTGGCTCTCTTGATATTTCAAAGACTTTTTATTTTAATTTCTAAAACAATTGTCTTCAAGAAACCGTTATGAAGACAAAAGAAACTCTATGTTTTCTAGTGGATTGTCTATTATTGGGATGATAGATTTTTGGATAGTTTCATTGCTATGAAATGTTTATCAGTGAATAAATATTTTATGGTGATGGATGCATAAGGATTTCTTAGTATCATTTAGGTGATTTGGTAGTTTAAGCTTTTATTGTTTAAGTTGGGTGGACACTAGATGCCTTTATAAGTTATTTATGTTGAATTGTTAGCTTATAACTTATAAGTTATGGATGTTGAACTATTAGCTTCTATTCAAGGAATGGATTAATAATATTCCTTTCAGTTATTTATCAAAGATTGTGTGAATGGAAATGCAATAGGAATTCATAAGTAGTGTGATAAGTGTTGTTCTTTAAAAATGATGTAAAATCACATATCAAATTCAATACCATGGAATACAATATAATTTTCTTGGCTTTTCCAAATCCTAACGTTAGTCGCTAGTCCTCAAAGTTTTATAACCTTGTTGCGGAGTTCTAAATTTTCATAACTTACCGATTCTCTGACTTTTTTGATGGTTCACTTTGCTGAGTTGCAATTCTTTCCTAGTCATCTTTCTACTTGGTGGGTCAGAGGTTTCAAAACTTTAGATTTTGGTTCTAAGGTTCACTTTGTTGAAGCAAGAATGGAAAAGAGATAAAGAAAACTTATTATTATAACTAATAACACTATGAAGAAATGATCACTCACCTTTTCTACTTGGTGGGTCGAAGGTTTTGAAAACTTTGAAACTTCAGAGTTTGGTTCTAAGGTTCACTTTTTTGAAGCAAGAATGGAAAAGAGATAAATAAAACGTATTATTATAACTAATTAAGTCTGTGAAGAAATGATCACTCACCTTTTAAGTCTATGTTTTTAGCTTCACAGTTCGCTGACTTCCAGTTCCGAATGGGGAAGTAGAACCTCATAACCGAACAAAATGTGTAAGAATAAATGACACTTTCGATTGTATTTATATCAATCCATGATTCCATATTTGGCGAATTCCACAGGATTTTTAAATGGTATATTAAATATTTAGCGAATCCCACTTGCTTATACAATGATACGTTGTAATTTTCAAGGTGAAATGTGTCCTCAAATGTAATTATTTGTTAATGTTATTGGTGAAATAGGTCCTCATGAGCAACCATTTATAAATTTTAATTGGTGAAATGGGTCTTCACATGCAACTATTTGTAAATTTTAATTTGTAAAATGGGTCTTGATACAATGTTGTTTTAATAGTATTGGCGAATATGTAGGTGTTTTATTAAATGCTTTTAGGATTCCAGGTGAAAATATTAATTGGTCCAATTGAAATGCGTAGTTTGACAATGGTGAATTTTTTTCTTACATATGCCTCCAAAAAACTCATTGGAGAATGGACATGCATTGGACCTATAGTTCGTAAAATCCAGGCAATTTGGACATATTGTTGGGTGTGAAAAATTTTCCAATTTTGACTTGGCCGATTCCTAGAATTCACCAATTGGTGAATATTCACCACTAAATTTTTCCCTGCAATGGAGACAGTAACCAAATTGATTGAAGAAGGAAATGGTAATTCAATTAATAATGAAACATTTTGGTAGGAAATTTTATTTATTTGACTACTACTCATCTAAACATATCTTATGCGATTTAAATCTTGTCTCAATTTATGGATCATCTGAAATATAGTCATTGGTTAGCTACAAAGTGAGTTTTGAGATATCTCTAAGGAACATTGAATTTTGGATTGGAGTATTTTAAAAATGAAGATTTCAAACTTGTTGGATTTTGAGATTCAAATTGGGTAGGTTTCATAGATTCTAGAAAATCAACCTTTGGTTATTGCTTCAATCTTATATCTTCCATTATCTCATGGAGTTGTAAGAAGCAACCTAATGTTTCTTTGTCATCCACTGAAGTAGAGTAAAAAGTAGTTGTTGCAACAACTTGTGAAGCAATATGGCTTAGATAACTACTTAAGGATCTTCAACACCCGCAACTTGATCCAACAATTATGTATTATGATCATCAAAGTATGTTAAAGATATTTAAGAATCTAGTGTTTCATTCTCACACAAAGCATACTAAAGTAAACCATCACTTCATTCATGAGCATGTTCTCAATAAGGAATTTGAACTAGTCTATACACCAACCTATGAACAAATTACTAATGTCTTCACTAAACCTTTGAAAAAGGATAAGTGTTGGAGTACAGGACCACTGAGAGGGGGGTGAATCAGTGGTCAAATCAAAATCAATCTCATAAACTAAACTCCCCTAATAAACCAAAGATATTGTATTTCATGAAAGACACTCAGATGTGCAATTTACAATATCACATAAGAATTTGAAGTAATGAATCATATTTCAAAACAACACATCATCAACATAAAAGAGACGCCAAATTTATGAGTGGAAAAACCCTGAAAAGGGTGAAAAAACCACTCTCAATAAAAGCTTTATTAGGCCTCACTAGCCAAAAATTTGTTGAATACAAATTGTGTGTCTCGATGACAACACAACAAGCCTCGCTAGCTATCTCACAATATGTCTCACTAGTACCTGCCTCACTGGAAAAACAAATCTAATAGGAGCACCCACTCCTTATCACTCCATCTCCAAGGTCTCACTAACCAACCTTCAATCCTGATTATATTTAGTGAGAACTAACCCACCGAGAGTACCAACTCTCCTTTGAAGCACCAACTTCAAAAACACTGAAGCACCAACTCCAGACTTTGAATACAAGAAAAAGTAAATTACACAGGGTTTCTTTGTTTCACTTCAAACCACTACTCAACCAAAACTTTAACATAGATTGACAAAGACATTTTACACCAATTTCACATCCAACCTTTCTCATACAATCAACTCTCACATAGTTTCCATGTCTTCAAACACTGAAAAATTATATTTTATCTCATATTTAAGAGAAGTAAACTACTCAAATCACCTTTGACACCTTTTTCTTTCAAAAGCACACTATCTCTATTGAAAATCCACTTTTTAAAATTGTTACAACACGCCTCAACAATCTTTTTGCAAGCAGTATAACTCACCCATATCTTCTATAATCACCATGATTTGCTTAAGACAAATCATTTTCTTAAATTTCGGGCTCATTTCACTTCAATACCAAGTCATGTTTCATGCTAAAATCAAGAATGCTACTATCAAATCTGAACATTCAATTTGGTATTTATCATTCTTCAAGTACTGCTTCTTTTTATGAGATCTTTGTCACCAATTCCTCACACTACAGCCTTCTTTGAATGGATAGACATATGACACTAAGAGACTTTTACAAAAAATTTCCCTATTATGACTCTCAACTCAAGACACATGAATATTAACACTTTAGAGTACTATAAAATAATTTCACTCATTGTCCATCATATTCTAATCATTTGCTATAGCATACTAACAAAGCAAATGCAGATCTTAAATACCATTATATATCTCATAGAACTCTTGCATATTTTGTCCTTCAATTCTCCCTTATTATTCTTCTTCTTCTCAAATTCACAATATCAATATCTTCACAAAACATTGAATCAACACTAATTCATCAATCAAAAAATTGCACTCATTGTTTTCTCTTCAATATCACAATTGTGCCATATTTCACTTATATACTATCTCAAGTCCCCTATCTTCATATTTAAATCACACTAATCTTGAGAATGAAAAATATTTTCAAAATATAACCTTAGAGAGGCATCTTCTAATCTACTTGTCAAGTGGTATTCAAATATTTTATCCCTATGTATGATCTTGACAAGAATGCATGCTATCACAATTTATAGAACATGATTAGACAACATTCAAAACCCTCTCATCAAGCCTATACCAATATTGAAACCTACTCAATAAATTTGCAAATGTAGGTCACACTGAACTTTGCAGAATAAATATGCTCACATATAGTCATCCAAAGTTTTCTCACTAGATCTTCTCTTAATAGAAAATTGTAATCAATTTCTTCACCATACCACAAACTATAGTCTCAATGTCATCAAAGCACTGGTGACCTTTTACATTCTATCATTCCTTCAAATAGTTGCAAAAATTGTGAACCAAAAATATTCGCTCAAAACCCTTCACATACCCATTAATATAAATCCATGGAGAAGTGATCGTTATCGAGTTTGAATGAGGAACTTTGATCCTTGCGACCTACCAAGTTATGAATTAAAAGAAAACCATTTATTATCTCTTTTGTGGTGAAACATAAAGTATTAAGTTGTTGAACCAGTAGACCCTAGATGTAAGGACCGGTAGGTAATGTAACCAAAAACCTCTACATTTCCCCTTAAGTAACTCTCAACCAAGTCACCAAGCCAATATAAAAAATAAAAATAAAAATTGTTATAAAATGTGCATGAAAACCTCATTTAGGGTTTTAGAACAAGAATTGAAATAACGAATACAATGTCAATTCCTTGAAAGAAACTCCAATATCAATTCCTAAAAGTGATGAATGATTTCACACCATGAACCATGAACTGAATGATATACATTATCAACACCATGAAACAAAGAACTTGTATATTTGTCCTGAAGCAACTCTGAATGAAAAAGCACCTCTTATCAAGACTTCCAATTCTTAAGAAACTTGTCAACACTTTCAATCAACTCCTCAACTCCTGAAGCATAAGTATGAAATCCATGAAGAACTTATCAATGACAAACATATGATCAAATCCTCTTCTTAAGAAACCTATCAACACTTTCATTCAACTCCTCAACTCCTGAAGCATCCATGAAGAAATTATCAATGACAAACATATGATTAGCTCCTCTTCTTAAGACCAAATTTTGGAATAAATGAAAATTATATCAACAAACTCCCCCTTTGTCATTGATGGAAAAACAATCTAGTTGCAATTCAACTTACTCCCCCTTTGACATCAAATGACAAAGATCCCTAGTGCACAAAACAAACACCCCCCCTACAAATAAGCTCCATTGGCACTGTTTGCTCATTGTGAGCATGTTCACACTGTATTTGCATCCAAGTTCACCTCAAGCAAGTCACACTCCATTATAAATTTTCAAGTTCTAAAGAGTAATTTCCAAAGTGTTTCAAGACCACACTGTTATAGATAATGGAAAGGAGAGCACAAAAAGTAAAGAGTACTATTATTGAAAGCACGCTTAGCATAAGTTGCATGAAAGAAGCAAGATAATCCATTGTCACAAGCAACTAATGCTCTGTACTATCATAACCAACAATATAATGTGTAGGGTGATCCCACAATATTGGTTTACAATTTTTGGCGAAACTAGACATTGAACTAATTTTTTCTAACTAAATCTTTACTTTTGGGCACCTATAGCGGCTAAACTGTGAGGAATTTGAAGATGATGCAAACTAGTGATTTGTGAAATTTTTTCTATAGATTCTAAATATATTTTTTTCAAAAATTTTGGAATAAGATTGCACTTCTTTTTCCATCTCCTTTAAAAACTAGTTTTTTTTAGTAAACAACATTTTTAAGGAGTGACACTCACCATATAATGCATAACTTTTTTTCCATGAAGGATAAAATTCTTTTTTTTTTTAATTTAGATTTGTAACTATGATATCTAGTGCTTCCAATTGGTTTCATAGTGTTTTATTGAATATTTTTTCCTTAATCAAGTTTTGAAGTCAAACCAATTACAATTCAAACATAGAACATAACATAACTTTTTTGTATGTATCGAAATTCAATTTATCTTGTTGGATCAAGGACTTCAATATCTGTGCACTCATATTTTAAAAAAATTGATAATCTTCTATTTTTCCACATGTGCAGAACATAGAGCTTGATTTTTGGTGAAAAACCTAAATTCACAAGAAATAAAAATAAATATAATAATTAAATTAAATTTATTTAAAATTATACTTTTGGGAAGCTTATAATAAGGAATACATACTTACAAAAATAAATTTTAAATTAATTCATTTGATCCCCCAAAAGGTAAATCAAAAGTGGTCTTTTATCAGCATTTTGATAGGTGTAAAGGAGACTTTAGTATAGGTATGGTTTAAAACTAGCGGGGTTCTATCCAAGGGGGTTTGATCTAAGGTGGTTTGATCAAACCCTATTTAATTGGAATCCTTTAAATAAAAATTTTCAAGTCTTAAATCATTATATTTTCTAAAAATATGTGGTTTTAGCAAAAATTAGGATCTCCCAGAAATTGTAAACCAGTATTATGGAATCACCCTACCAGCACAATCAAACAACAACCTTTCACACCATGGAAGAGACTTCACCATCATAGATAATTGACAATTTACATGCATGAAAAAGAAAATTTTCACCATTGTATGCTCACCACCATTTAACTAAGCAAAATAGATGCTTGATCATACCTGATATATTTTTCCCCTTTGAAAGACATAAGAGATAAGCATATATTTCACCAAGCAATTCAAAATAGTTGCATCAACATTGCTTCTCTAGAGAGGCCACCATTAACAACACCAAGCCAACAAAGAGCCATGATACCATACAAGGTCCATTGAACAAGCAATATTCATGAATCCCATTAATCTTGATAATATGCAAGTTTGAACATGAATACTAAGAGTAGAGGCACTGCCAATGTCAAGATAAATTTAGCATTGCACAATGTCATAAACCACTAGACAATTTTTCCACATGAAAATACACCATCCACTGTTCCATGGTGCTACAAGAAATATTGCCCATATATTTGTAGAGCTAACACATCAAAAACTATCCACTGTCAAAAGAATATCCATATATAAGAAACTGCAAACACTGTTCCCCTCTACTAACTTCTTCAACTATGTTATGCAGTTAAGGAGCAGAAAATAGTTCAAGATACTCTCACTTGAGACATCACAAGATTATTTGAATATCCATGAAGAGCATAATCAAGTAACTATGAATGAGATCACTTGTCACTATCAAGGAAACAAACATATTTATCACTATCCTCAAGAAGAATACACTATCATGAATCAAACCTCAATAACCAATATGCATATCAAATCAATATGGCATACAAGAGTGACAAGAACACTATTAAATCATAAGGAGTCATGAAACAATAGAAGACAACAAGATCACTATGCAAAAAAATCAAACTCACTGTGCAAAAGTATCTCATTACATCACTATGCCTTTATTGTGCAAGAACAATAGATATTCAACATGCCATTATACTATCCCACACTTTAATAGAACTAGATAAGTTTTAGACAAAACAATCATTGCACTACTAGTTCAGGATTCAAGTAACATTGACTTTGCACATAGTAGGATGTGGTAAAACTCTTTTCATTGATTCACTAAGTAATTCTGAGTCTAAGAACATTTTAAAAACTATGATGGAAAGCACTAAGAACCATTAACACTATCTTTGACCTCTAAAAACCTTACTTCTTGTTTAGGATAGTCTCTTTGAATAAATATGCAAAACCATTGAGACGACTATAGAAGCTCATACTCTTACAAAATATAGTCAACATGAAACTGATGATAAGAAGACTTTGACAAAGCATAGCTTAGGGTTTTAGAACTTAGATCCTCATAATTTATACAAAGGCATAAGAGCAAAGATCATAGCCCACAAACCACTGAAAAATACTACTGGGAATGAATTATCACTGTCATGTTAAGATGCCATCATACTGGGACATATTTCAAAGTAGCAATCCCTGTTTTTGTTAAACAACCACCATACACTGACTTTTGCAAGGAATAGAAACACATTGTATTGAGAACAACTCTACTGCACTATGCATAATTCATTTCCACTATCCAGTGTGAGAAAAAACTACTACATTGTCAATATGAGCAAGAGGCTTTCAATTTCACTTCCACTACTATCCAAGAAAAAACATTCTAAAGAGTATAAAGACTACTATTCAAGATGACTGCACTGCCTTTATATTCAAAACATCAATGTCATATAGTGATAATTGTGTCTTCATCTATCTCATAAAAAGAAAGGAAAGAGAGACACTCCAACTAAGCTATGTCACTTCTCATTACTTCACACTAACAGATAGCACTGCTACTTACCTAATGTGACTATCTTATGATAGACTAACTCTTCTTTCTCCCACATTAGCATTCATTGAGATATGAAATTACTATTGTAACATACTAATCAATGACATGATATCAAAGACAAAGTAAGCAGCTCTCAACTTTTCATCATGACTATTCACCTCATTAAAAATCATGGTAGGCCCTTGTAAACACTTTTCTACTTGAATATCATGGAAAACATTCATACTCCCAAGTGTGAACTGATAATTACAATCATAACCCACTTAATCAAACACTCATATCACATGACTAATGTTACAAAAAAAAGTTGAAACACCATTCATTGAACCAAGGGAAATGAGTGTATATTCTTCATATTCCTTGACAACAAAAGAAAGTATTGGGTGATCCCACAATAGTGGTTTACATTTTTTGGCCAAACTGGACACTAAAATTATTATTTTTAACTAAATCTTCACATTCAGGCAGCTATAGCGGCTAAACCGTGAAGAATTTGAAGATAATGAAAACTAGAGTCTCATCACATTTTTTCTATAGATTCTAGAAATATTTTTTTCAAAATTTTTGGAATCAGTTACACTTCTTTTTCTATCTCCCATGAAAACTGGTTTTTTTCAAAAAATAGCATTTTTAAAAATTGATGCAGACCGTTTAACGCATAACTTTTTTTCCATGAAGGATAAAATTCTAATTCTTTTGAATTTAGATTTGTAACTCTAATACCTAGTGCTTACACTTGGTTAGATAGTTTTTTATTGAATATTTTTTATTTAATCAAGTTTCAAAGTCAAACCAATTACAATTCAGACATAGTGCGACCGTATAACGCATAACTTTTTTTGTATATATCAAAATTAAATTTTTTTTTTTTTTTTGGATCAAGGACTTCAACATCTAGTGCATTCATATTTTTTAAAAAAAAATGATAATCTGCTATTTTTCCACATGTGTAGAACATAGACCTTCATTTTCAATGAAAAACCTATGTTTAATAAAACTAAAAAAACAAATACATAATAAAACCAAAACATATTAAGATTATATATTCATTGGATAGCTTGTTTTGAGGACTACCTGATTCCAGTTTGGTTTGTGAAGATTCCTCCATTTTCATCATCAACCCGAGCTCCGAAGTGCCAAAATTTAGTGTTTTTTTTGTGTCTCAGAGGAGGGATGAGGAATAAAGGGGGTTCAAGCGAACCCCCCTTTTATAAGGGTTTTTGTTGGAATTTTTGGCTGGAAAACATTAAAAGGGTTTGCCCGAACCTAGGTTCTAGCGAACCACGAATTGGTTCAGTCGAACTAGTATGTTCGTACGAACCCTGAAAAATCAATATTTTTACCATGCATTCATTTTTCATGAGTTTTCCTTCCTCACTTCAATTGTAAACCACTATTGTGGCTTCACCCTATTGTATTTATCTAACACCCCTCTCACAATTTTTCTTTGAAAAATATTCATGAATTTCTTTCATTGATTAGCTACTCAAACCAAAAACATTGTTCCATGAATCAATTCACTATACAACAACAACTAAGAAAGATTACTTTGAAATGACTGTTCCTTGCAAGAAATTCAAAAATACTATCCTCTCCCTTTCATTGTACCAAACATAAACGATTAAATCTCTCAAACATTAAGTCATTAAGATCTATGGCTACAAGTAATCACAACAAGATTTTACTACTCTTATGCACTAATTCCTCCATCTTTTATATTAACCTTGGGGTTTGTAGAATACAAAAAATAAAATAACCCCCCCTCAATTTATGTTATCCTTTATGTAGTTAAGGATATCTCTTAAGCAACATGCACAAAATTGGGTTCTTCCTTTTCTAGTTTCCTTCTCCACATTTTCTTAATGCTTGACTTCTTGTGATGATTTCTACAAAACATTGCTTTATTTCCATCCTCATAACATCTATAGCAAATAAATTTTCTTCTACTATTTAACCATTCATGAGAGGTTTTAGTACATCCAACTTTATTTCTATTCAACCTACACTCTTTTTCTCTATGACCAAACTCATAGCATGAATAACAATAACCATGAAAAGAATTTCCAAACTTGGCCTTTTGATGCAATACTGAATGGAAAGATATCCTAAACTTGTTGTTGCTGACTTGAATAGGAATATTCTCTATTGTCTTCTTCTTATCTTCAGCCTTATGAGCAACAACATAGTTTAGATCTATTTTATTCCTTGGTGTTTCTTTGATCTTTGAACTCTACCCTTCTTCAAAACCTAATCCAGTAGTATCTTTATGATGTTTTTTTATTGCTCAAAATTTATAATAAACATTCTCTTCTTTTTCCAAACTAAAGTGTGTTGTGTAACTTAGAAGAGGCTTTTCCTAATTCATTTTTCAAAGAAACTATCCATGATTCATACTTTTCACAATCAATCTCTTTTCCCTTAAGTTGATTATTGAATTCTTCTATTTCCTTAATTACCTTCTACAACTTGAACCTTTAAATCTATTATCAATTTTTTAGCTTCTTGAAGAGTTGAAAGTGTCTTAACTTTAGACTCTTTTTCTTCTTGAAGCTACAACCTTAATATTTGATTCTCCACTTTGAGTTTCTCAATCTCACCAAGAGCACAAGTTCACCTTCAAGATAAAATTTTCATTCATTTTCATCTCTCTTGTTCATAATCTCTTACAGAGTAGTCTTCTTCTCTCTCAGATTAATCACATCCTATATTAATCTACAAGGGTGTCTTTTTCAGCAACTCATCACTTTCATACATATAAATCAGTTTATCCCAAATCTCCTTTGCATCCTTACAATACACAATTTTTGCAATGATTTCATTTGACAAACCACTAAAAATAGCATCCATGGCCCTAACATTGAATTCAAGAGCCTTTTTCTCATCAATAGTAAAAGAAGACATTGAAGATATTGGATAACCTTTCTCTATTGTTGTAAACACATCAAATGCTAAGGAAGATAGATAAGTCTCCATCCTAAGTTTCCAAAAAATAAAATTGTTGCATTCAAACCAAGGTGCTCTAGGTATAGGATACACTTCCATTTGTGAGGACCATTATTTATAACTACTTCATCACTCTTTGTATTTTTTTCAAGTAATGTTTTATGTTTAGTACTCTACTGAGTATTCCTTTTCCTTTATTTATTTTGGTTTTTTCCATGATAGGTACTCCACTACAAGAATCTCCCAAGTTGCTTAAACTTGTACAAAGGGACCTAATGCTCTAATACCACTTATTGGAGTACAGGACCACTAAGAGGGGGATGAATCGGTGGTCAAATTAAAATCAATCTCATAAACTAAAATTTCTTGATAAACCAAAGATACTGTATTTCATGAAAGAAACTAATATGTGGAATTTACAATATCACATAAGAATCTAAAGTATAGAATCATAAACAAAACAACAGATCATCAAGATAAAAGAGACACCAAATTTATGAGTGAAACAACCTTGAAAAGGGTGAAAAAACCACTCTCAATAAAAGCTTTATTAGGCCTCACTAGCTAAGACTTTGTTGAATAAAAATTGTTTGTCTCACTGACAAACACAACAAGCCTCACTAGCTATCTCACAATATGTATCACTGAAACCTACCTCATTGGCAAAACAAAGCTAATAGGAGCACCCACTCCTTATCACTCCATCTCCAAGGTCTCACTGACCAATCTCCAATCCTAATTACATTTAGTGAGCACCAACCCATCAAGAGTACCAACTCTCCTTCAAAGCACCAACTCTAAAAACACCAAAGCACCAACTCTAGTGGCTGAAGTACAAACTCCAGACTTTGAATACAAGAAAAAATAAATTACAGAGGGTTTCTCTATTTCACTTCAAACCACTACTCAACCAAAACATTAACATAGATTGACAAAGACTTTTTACACCAATTTCACATGCAACCATTTCTCATATAATCAACTCTCAAATAGTTGTCATGTCTTCAATCACTAAAAAATTATATTTTATCTCATATCTAAGAGAAGTAAACTACTCAAATCACCTTTGACACCTTTTTCTCTCAAAAGCATTCTATCTCTATTAAAGCCACTTTTCAAAACTCTTACAACAAGCCTCAACAATCTTTCTATAAATAGTATAACCAACCCATATCTTTTGTAATAACCATGGATTTTTCAAGACAAACTCATCTTCTTAAATGTCAGGCCCATTCCACTTCAATACCAAGTCATGTTTCATGTTGAAATCAAGAATGCTACTGTCAAATCTAAACATTCAATTTGGTATTTATCATTCTTCAAGTACTGCTTCTTTTTATGAGATCTCCATCACCATTTCATCACACTGCAACCTTCTTTGAATGGATATACAAATGACACCAAGATACTCTTACAAAACATTTCCCTGTTATGACTCTCAACTCAAGGCACATGAATATTAACACTTTAGATCACTATAAAACAAGTTTACTCACTATCCATTATATTATAATCATTTTCTACAACATACTAACAAAGAAAATGAAAATCTTAAATACCATTATATATCTCATATAATTCTTGCATATTTTTTCCTTCAACTCTCCCTCATTATTCTTCTTATTCTCAATGTCACGCTATCAATATCATCACAAAGCTTTCATCAACATTAATTCATGAATCTAAAAATTACACTCACTATTTTCTCTTCAATATCACACATGTGTTCCATATTTCACTTATATACTATCTCAAGTCCCATATCTTCACATTGAAATCACACTAATCTTGAGCAAAGGAAACAATTTCAAAATATAACCTTAGAGAGGCATCATCTAACCTTTTTGTCATTTTTTATTCAAATATTTTCTCCCTATGTATGATCCTAACAAGAATACATGCTATCACAGTTTTTAGAAAATGATTAGACAACATTCAAAACCCTCTCATTGAGCCTATACCAATATTGAAACCTACTCAATACATTTGCAAATGTAGGTCACACTGAACTTTACAAAATAAACATGCTCGCGTACAGTCATCCAAAGTTTTCTCACTGAATCTTCTCTTAATAGAAAAATGAAATCAATGTCTTCACCATACCACAAACTACAATCTCAATTTAATCAAAGCACTAGTGACCTTTTACATTCTATTGTTCCTTTAAATAGTTGCAAAAACTATGAACAACCAAAAACATTTGCTCAAAACCCTTCACATACGAGCATCAATGTAAAGCCATGGAGAAGCAACCGTTATCAAGTTTGAATGAGGACCTTTGATCCTTGCAACTTTCCAAGTTATGAATTAAATAATAGCCATTGATTATGGGTATGTGCAAGATCATGATGGGCCAAAAAGTGACGATATGATGGGTATGTACAGGGTATATGGTTGACGACACGCTTTTTACCCAAAATTGATGAAACCAAAAGGGTTTTTAAAGGATATTCTCAACTTTCCACCAATATAAATTATGTTTTACTTTGAATTTAATAAACAATTATTATTCATTTTCTATTTGAATTATGACTAAATTCTTAATTGATAGGTTGATTGAAAAACATCTATATTTTTCAAAAGGTGTCACCTTTTTTTAATCTAAAATATGTGTCACATTCTATGCTTTGCATACTATAGGATTAAAAAAACAATTGAATTTCATGAAGTTTTGACCAAGTTAAGGTGGTCAAACATACACGTTTTTTATACTTTTTAAAAGTTGTAATAAAATTTTCATAATTAATTATTTACTTAGAAAAAAATTATAAAAAAATACGCATGACATCGAGACATGATTCATCTACTTATATCTAAAATCTTATAAAAAAACATTTTCATTTTATTGTGGTTAGGGTGGTTAGACAAACACCTTATTTTTTCCCTAAAATTTAAGTACTACTACATTGAAATTTCAAATTTTCACCAAATAGATTTTTTTTTTTTTAAATAAACTTAGTAGTTTAGAAACTACATTCAATTTGCTACAAATTCTATTCTTAAATATTTTTGAAATAATATAGATAACTTATTCAAACTTTTACATCAAATTTCCTAACTCTGATTTTTCTAAATTTTTTGCCACTTAAGGACCTAATTTTTCCATGATGATCCTACACATACCCTTATCTCTTTGGCGATGAAACATAAAGTATTAATTTTTTGAACTAGTAGACCCTAGGTGTAGGGGTCGGTAGGTAATGTAACCAAAACCCTCTATATTGTCCCTTAAGTAACTCTCAACCAGTGGTATCAAGTCACTAAGCCAATATAACAAAAAGCAAATTTGTTATAAAATTTGCATAAAAACCTCATTTAGGGTTTTAGAACAAGACTTGAAATAATGAATACAATATCAATTCCTTGAAAGACACTCTAATATCAATTCTTGCAAATGATGAATGATCTCACACCATGAACCATGAACTGAATGATATACCTTATCAACACCATGAAACAAAGAACTTGCATCTTTGTCCTAAAGCAACTCTGAATGAACAAGAACCTCTTATCAAGACTTCGAAATTCTTAAGAAACCTATCAACACTTTCAATCAACTCCTCAACTCCTGAAGCATAAGTATGAAGCATCCATGAAGAAATTATCAATGAAAAACATAGGATCAGGTTTTCTTCTTAAGAAATGTGTCAACTCTTTCAATCAACTCCTGAAGCATAAGTATGAAGCATCCATAAAGAACTTTTCAATGACAAACATATGACCAACTCCTCTTCTTAAACCAACTTTTGACATCAATGAAAAACATATCAACAATAAGTTTGTATACTTTCAAGAAGGAATTGATGTTAAAAAAAAATCATTTGTAGGTGGGTAGCTAATAAACCTATTTGTTGTTGGTGACCCCCATCATCTAGTTAATTTGTGTGATAAATTAAATTTTATGGAGGGATGTTAAAATATAAAATATATTTAATCACAAAGAGTCATGTCTCATGTACGAGACACACCTATCCGTGTATAATATTTATTTAAGGGTCTTTAGATCCATATTATTCATGATATATAAAATATATTCAAGCTCTCCAATTTTAACATTTTTTAAATAAAGACTCGTCTAAAGAGGGCATAGGTGAAAAAGGAGAAGAAAGGTGTGGATATTTTGGCAAAGGAGAAGTGACTCCAAGAGTTGCAATAGGTTATGACATGTATAGAAGAGGAAAAGAGACAAATGGGAAATAAAAGAAAAAGAGGAAGAGAAGCCTAATATAATGTGACCTATTATTTAAATTTTAGATGGTTCTTACTCAATTGTTGATGTGACTACACTTTTAATATTAATTCATTTTGTGTCTTGTACATGAACATTCATTTCAAATTATCAATTGAACACCTTTACATATATGATAAGAAAATATATTAAAATATATATTTTAATATTCATATCATTCATTTTGTCTCATTTGAAATCACTTCCATTTTTATGATTCAAAATATGAAGACAAGCATACATTCACCTTTACATATATATGATAAAGAAATATATTAAAATATATATTTTAACATTTATATCATTCATTTAATCTCATGCGAGATCATTCCATTTTTTATGAATTTCATTTTAGCACAAATTTACCTTTTGAAAACATTCTATTTTCACACTTTATCTTTTTCACTTAACTATTTCACAAAAAGGAAAAAATCTCATGAATGATGTAATAGTCCCTTTTTTTAATTATTATTTTTATTTCAATTTAATGAATATTTCTCAAATATTTCTTCCTTTATTCATTTTAATTTTTTATTTCTATGTGAATGATGCTTTTATCACTCACTTCATTTTATTTTTTATTTTATATTTGAAATATTTTTACTCACTCATCCTTCACTTTTGAAATATTAAAATGATTTAGTATTTTCTTTTAACATTAATTCCTTAATTCACATTGACCTTTCAAATTATAATAATCAAAGCTTAAATTTGATGGTCAACTCTACCTATCAAACAATCTTTTTATAGTCGCTATTCATTCAAAGGTGCCCTTAAAATATTATGACATGTCTTTAGTATAAATAAAATCATATATAAATCAAATATCTATATTACTATATAAACCATGTATCTATATTACTATATAAACCAAATATCTATATTATTATTACTTCATACTTAGTCGAAAGATAATCGTAAAGAAGAAGGTGCTCTCACTAGTCAAGTGAAATCCCCCTCTATTATCACCACTTTAGTTGTTTATTGATGTTTATTCAGAAAACCAGAGTAATACATCAGCTAAACAGCAGGGGACTGAAGCAAATCCCACTCTCTAAGAGGCAGAGTCTCAAACTTATCAACGACTAAGAAAATCCCACGCTTTGGACTGGACAGATTAGTTAAACGAAGGTATGCACTTGTATTATGGTGGTGAGGCCAGCTATGCCAGCTCAGTTTTAAATAGCCAATTGTGAGGTTTTGTTAAAAATCTCTAGGGAAAATCACTTAAAACTCTAGGCAGTTGCTGATTTTACTAAATCAAAACGATGGCTAAGCGATATTTTAATAAAACCTGAATGAAGCCTTTCATTGCCTTCGCATTTGATTTGACCACACCATGCTTAATATTTAGACGCTATGTTCATTCTCCATGATATCCATGGATTTGCATCACCATGGTAGCCTTTGTTGCTAGATTATCTATTTGCTTTGTGCCAAGATAAGAAATTCATCTGAAACTATGAAATGATGTGCCATTCTCTTTTTTGTTTTCATCACTTTTATGATTTGCCATATTCATAAACTTGTTGAACTATTGCGCATTATTAAGATCTATGTTGAGTTAGTTAGTGTTTCATGTTATCTTACAAATTATATGTTTGGGTTATATAAAAAAGTTAATACATATCACTAACATTATATGGAATCTTGATAGTGGCAGTCTCTTTCTTTTTTATATGTCATTTATTGACTATGTCAATCATTTATGGTTGTTTGAGCACAGCTCTCAATTATTATTAATTATGGGCCTTCTCATTACCTCCATGCAAGATTTTTTGACTTGTGTTACTTTAATCTCATCATCAATGTGTAAGGATTTGATTGAAAGAGTGACCTCCATGGGAAGTCCTATAACTCTTCGTTAGTTTCTAAATACCTCCATACCTTCACCAAACTCTTGTATACGATTACAAGTGTAAAAACTGGTAATGTGAGATCTATACATGTAAATGGTTTCATCTCTAATCTAGAATGCTTTGATTCTTCTCTAACCAAGCCACAAGGTGACTTGCTCTATCCCAACATTCAAATATTTGCAAAAATCTTTAAGTGTTCAACCATTAACTGCATAGGATAATAAAGAGTTTACTCCAACCATCAACCAATACTAAAGCTTCTACAACTTCAATTTATTTTAGGCCAACTTATACACCCCTAATTAGATTTGACAAGAAGATTTGGTATTTATAAAAGAACTAAATGATATGAAGTTCATACCTCTAACACAATAGGATCTTGTTGCATTAAATTGGTGGTCACAATGTCTTCGAAAGAGAGATTTCATTCTTCACATCAATACAACATTCTTTAGATTTTGTGCTAATTGAGTGTCAAGAAAAGGCTCATACTCCATTAAGTCATTAGTTTCCTTGAATTTTCACACTTAGAATATGCTTGGTTAAATTTTCATTTACTATCTATCTACTCCCACAATCATTAACTAGATATCCAAAATCACCACTACTACATCCATCAAACTTGATAGTGCAAGGTCTAATAAAAGAATCCTTGTAGCTTTTCTCATCCACCAAGAATTAATATCACAATTGAAGCTAGATTGAATTTGAGTGAACATCATAACATATAAATAGACTTAATGAATCACATCTTGTATCTTCTGTTAGAATTTGAATAATCAATTTTCAAAAAAAAAAACTAAGCAACTTCACTCCATGATTCAAGTGACTCAAGCTATATACATAGCTCCTAAAGGGGTCTAGGTCAATGCAAAGCAATTTATAATTGACCTAGTCAAACAACAACTACCAAGTGCAAAAACAAAAGATGAGTTTATTAGCTTATTATAATCTTGGACACAAAGGAACAACATCAAATTCAAGAGAAACGACCAAAACAATAAACTAGACTTGTGCACATTAAATCTAACCCAAATGTGAAAAGATCATTTAAATTCATCACATTAATATCTCCTCTTTGATTTGTTCCAAAAGACTATCGCTCTCCTCTTTGCAAAATCTTCATTTGTAGGACTTCAAATTCTTTGTAATTTCATGTTTGGCATCATAGCTTGAGCTTTGGATTAAAATGTTTGAGTTGCATGCATATCCAACTTGTGATTCTACACATAAGAGTACATAATTAAGTTCACAGGGATTCTCATTATATTGACAATTAAAAAGCAATTGTGTTATAAAATAGGCTACTAAACAAACTTTACATTTTGAATGAGCCATCAATTTTGGCCAAGCTCATATCTACATGGTTTCATTGCAAGAATGACACCACAACCTACAAATTTTGATATGCCCCCTTTTGATTAAACATTGAACACATCTGACAATAGAGAAGAATGGCACCAAGATCTGCAGTTGGGGTCTCAATGGTTGAAGGGAAGATTCAAACAACTCCATTTACTCATTTCGCCATAAACCAATAGTCACTGGGAACATAGCATCCACTATTTCTTTCATCGATATATTTATATGGGCTCATCTCAATTATGTCATAAATGCACATGGGCCACAATTCAATTAGGTCTTTCATCACAAAAGGGTCATATAAATGCCAATGCACATACTCTTAGCCAATACAAATATGACAGTTGTGTCTACGTAGGCTTTAAAAATCTTTTCGGTCTCTTGACTTCAATCTTCATAGTTAAAGAAAGGAAATATCTAACATTTCGAAAAAAGAAGTGAGATCAAATGTTATAGGATAAAACTCTAAGGGAAAAGATGTGAGCATTTAGTTTGGTTGTTTCATCATGGCTAGTAGGAATAGGACACGTGGAGATGCCCCCGATAGGCATAAAGGTTTAACTACACATTTAACTGATATAGAGGGCCCGCCTACTCACGTTGCTGGATAAATTGGTAGATTACCATTGGCCCCTAGTAATATTCATTCACATGGGTATTTGCACACTTATCTACGACCAATCAGATTGAAAGACCTAAGAGCCACATAACATAAGAACAATCAACTAACATGCCACCTGGCCACTACATTTGATAAGTCATGTCAAGAACCTACGGTATGGGATAAATAATGTCAAAGGGTCGTTTGTTGGTTACCATTATGTTAACAGAAATCATTCAAGATGGTCAATAAATACTCATTGCATGAATATAACATGTGTGCAGGGGTTAAAACAAAGGCAAAAGATTAAAGTGCGAATAAAAGACCCATGGTTTCGCATATAAATTTAAAAGAACAAGTTTGTTATAGACATAACGTAGGACAACTAAAGGTGAGCATAAAACATGCAATCGATACCGTACCAAGGTGGAGGGAAATTATTACAGAAGTGAAAAAGATCAAAATGGGTGTTGCATTGATTATCAACGAGGCTATGAATCATTTCCATGGGATTGTAGGGGGCATATGCGTAGGGGCATATATTCTTAAAGCCAAAATGTTGGGATTGGAGTAAGTAAAAAAAGGTGTGTTGTAGCAACAAGTTCTTCATTAAGAAGATCTTTAAGAAAAATATCTTTCATCAGAATGTGATCTTCAATCAAATATTATTCATTAGAAGGCTACTTTCACAAATGTGTAAAAATATTTTAATGTTAAAAAGAGAATTTCAATTAGAGGTACTTTTAATCAAAAGTTATAGGTTCAATGAATGTCAAATATTGTTCATCTATAAAAAATATCCTAATACAAACTAAAGCGCTTCTATACATGATCAAGTTGTATCATTTAATCAATAGTGTTGTTGACCAATAATGTAGTAGAATCTAAAACCTCCAAAATAATGCATTCTCTACCCACTCCTTACAAGCCATCCATGGCTATCACACCACTACATATAACCCATCTAACATCATCCTCTAATGTCCCAAATCCACCAAGTGTGTATATCTATATCTCCTCTTATACAAAATGTAGGGCTCTCCTTTATCCTCTTTGTATTATCCCCATAAGCTTGACCACTACAATATGCTCCAAGGCCCAAATTTGTAGAAGAGTCACTAATGCTAATAGTTGCTCATCTCTATATGTCACTAATTATAGATCTGTATGCTAGCCAACATGCATGAACCCACACAAACTCTCTCCTCTATCTACATTTCTACCACACAATGTACGGTCAATGGGAAAAATCTTATCAATCTTATTCTAAGTAGCTATATGTCATTGATAATTCCTAATAGTACCAAGGAATATCCTCTACTAACTCTCACATGCATCAATGTCCGATTGATAGTCTTTTCAAGGAAAATTGGTCCTCCCAAATAATCTTTGTAATATTGCATCTACATCTTGGGCTATGTAATACAATGATTACCTATAGATTAAAATCAATAAAATCCTCTACACATTCTCTAAGGTTAGTGTCATCTTCCCATCTATAGGTGGAAGGTGTTCATCTTGCTTCTCCACTACTCTACTAACATTTTGCATTAATCAATGTGGCCTAATAATTGGTATTTCAAATATGTACCATAATCTATAGCGTTCAAGATGTCGGATAGTGTTCATGTCCCACTACTTTGTTAACTCAATACAGTGATTACCTCTTCTAAGCCATTGTGGAGTGGAGAAATTGTGCTTACATTCAACAAAACTCATGTAAAATCTTGTCATAATTTCCTTTTCTATACATGTGTTAGTCTATCACACATGTATTATATCATGAATTCAAATGTCTAGCCATGAGTATGCATAATGAAACATACATACACCTTACGATGAAATATATACAATTTATAATGCAAACACATATTCCATTTTTTCCATGTATGCACACCAAACCCGACAAACATTCCAAGATCCCCACACACACCATTTCTCTTTATATGTGTTTTTGTGGCACATACACCACAACTCTTTGCATATATTTCACTTTTCATAGACACATTAAATCACCTCACCCACATGGAAGGTGAAATTCATATTCCTTTTGCATTTTCCTAGTCTTTCTACCCCATTAGTGCACCTAAACCTAAAAATATAATGCATAATAGTGCTCTTACCTTCACTACATGAATTTCACACTTTAATGCAAATTGAAGTGACACTTTCTCCATCATTCCTCATCTCTAAATGAAATATTTTACCACTCTGCCCATCCCTATTTATTTACTCCCAATCCCATTTTCTCTCCCTAATAAAATTTCCACCCCCTTTCACCTCTTTTCCTCCCATTCATTTTAGTTTTAACCTTTTTCATCTCTTTTTTTTTTTGTTCTTTCATTTTTCTTCCTCTATTTTATTTTCTTCATTTCTCCTTTTGAGAGATAAAACATCCTATTTTTCCCAACTAACCTCTTTAGGGGGCATCATCCCTCCATCTTACTAACATCATTTTAAAGTAGTTGGAGCATGCCAATGCCCTCTTTATCTCAAAAGTCCTATATTTTATTTTTCTTTGAAATTAAATGCTTCTTCTAGTCACAATGTTGTCTCAAAGAGGGAAAAATGTAGACATGTAAAATCATCTCTCAACATTGCTTGTATATCAATTCCACATCACCATATGCTAAATTAATTAAATAAATTTATTTTAGTTCAATTTTTGTACTAGTGTGTGGGGGGCCCTAGCTTGATTGGCTAAAAGCATCCCTATTGTGGGTAAGAGGTCATAAGGTCCTAGTCTCCCCGTCCCCATGGTATCGGAGGGCATGTCAGCAACGTCATTGGTGTGAAAAAAGTTTACCAAATGGTAGTAGATTATAGGGGCTACGATACAGTAAAAAATCTTTATGCTAGTGTTAATTAAATAATTTAAATTGATTAATTATTCTAAGTCCCCTCTATCAATAATTGAATAAATTATAAAAAATTAATAAACAATATTTTTAGTGTCACCTTAAATAAATAAATTCAACATTTATTTATTTAAGTTAATCATTTTCATCATTCTCATTATAAAAATTAAATAAATAAAACATATATTTATTTAATTTTTTTCTTTCAAATCACTAGTTGATTAAATTAATTATTTAAACTAGATAATCATTTGTGCAATCCAAATCATGATTATATTAAAGCAAATCTTGCTCAAACTTTAAGTTTGTACATGACTCCAAAACAGACTATTTGAATTTCCAAAAGAGCAATTTTTAAATCTTTTCCCTCCATTTTCTCCAAGAAAATCCTAGCCTTTCACAAGACTCAAAGAAAGGATGTTTTGATCCTACCCCTCAATCTTTCTCCAAGAAGATCTTAGCCTTTCAAATCCCTTCAATCATGGACCCCCTCATGTGCACCAATCACAAGGTGCCACTTGAAGGCTTCTAATGTATACAATCCTCTCAATCAAGCTCCTCCATTGATCTCTCAAATCAATCTTAACACGATCCTCTATCCTTCATGTCTATAAATAACTCATCATATGAGTTATTTTCAAGAACTCTTGGAATGCAATGCTATTTTGTCAAATTAAGCAACCTTACATCCTCTCTTAGTCACAAATCCATCTTGAGCACATCAACCTTTGGGTGCAACAAAAGTCTTGTTGATGAGAGATTTGTTATTGTCTTTCATCTTTTAAACATGGTCTTTTAACTTAATCTAGAGGTGACACTTAGGTATAGAACGAGGGTTTGAAATTCACAGTTTAAATCCTTTATTGATATAAATTATGCTTGCTTATACAAACTTATATTGTTAGAATTTAGCAATTCTTTAGAGTTTCTATTTTATTTTATTTATGAAAGAATAAAACTAGAGCTATATTTAATGCCAAAATTGTTGATTATAGTTTCTTTATTTATAAGAAGATCAATTTGTTTTCCGCAATTTACTTATAGATATAAGACTAAGTAAGAAAAGTTTTATCCGAGTTCCAACATCTATAAGATCCCCTCAATCATCGATGAAGCACACCTTGCACTCTCAATAGAGATTATCCTAAAGAGAATCTCCAAACCACTTCACCTCATATGCCTTATTGACAAAGTTGATTTTATAGTTATAATTATTTTTTTACCACCACTTATACGAAGAGGTTGGTTCGTGTCTTTATATGTCTAAATTTTATAGGAGTTTACACATTAGACAATAGAATATTGTGATGACTACGTCCCTAGAGTGAACTTTTTAAGACATTATTATTTTAAAAACTCTTATTTTGATAAGCATTTTATGTTTTAAAATATTCTCTTTGATTAATACGAAATTTTAAAATGGTTTCCACTAAAAGTATTACGTTAGTTAAAGGAATTGAGATATAAAAAATATAAAAAACGCTCGTGGTTCGGAATCTTTGGTGGGTCCCACGGGACTACAAGATAATGTGACGTGTCGTGTGTTTTGTTGACGGATTAATATTTTTTTAACGTCAATGACTTGTAGGTTGTTCCTTCATTGACTTTATCAAGTGCTTGCAAGTGGACCCCTTATGTTTCGTAAGCGCATCCCCAAAGATTTCAATTATTGAAGGAGGATTATCTTATGACGATACCATTATCCATGCATGATGATGAGGTTGAGGTTCATATTTTTATTTGGGGTAATTTTGATATTAGTAATTATGCATGCACATGTAAACTATTATTGAAATTGATATTATTTGAAAAGTATAGGTTATAAGGTTGATTTTGTTGGATAGTCATCTCCACTCAATTTATTAAGAGAATTTGTGTATGAAGTTTTATAATGAGTGGTTTATAAGATATAATATTTGTTTAAGACTTGCAAATAATAATGTTTTGTGGATTTTTTATTATGAGAGAAATTTAATGGTGAAATGTATTTATTTTTTCGAATTTTTTAATGTTGTATCTTTACATGAGAATCCCTTAGATGCAATATGTTTTAAGTGGATCATTTGTAGTCATGAGATAGGAGTTCTTGTGAAGATTATCTCAAGACTATGCAATATAATATGGATTGATGACAGTTATCTTAAAATCATATAGTTGAATCCTAATAAATTATCATGTACACTAAAATACTATAGATATGTATGACCCACACATACACATTTTTCATAAATTTTTCAATAGTAATATATTGTATCTCATTATAATTTAATGTCAAAATAACTTTAAATTAACGCTAACGAAATATTATGTTGTCTTAACAATATCGTTTCCATGCTAGAGTATAAATACAAACAAGCCGCACTCTCAAAGAATGTAACATTGCAAAAGAGGATCAAAGGACTAGAAGAGATACATACAAGTTTTGATAAATAAGACTTAAAGGGCATGTAGCAATGCAAGAAAAATGGTACCTAGGATAAGCTAGATGAACTCTCTCATATTTGGTATCTCAATTCATTTTCATGTTAGAGAGAAAATACAAACAAGCCATACTCAAGTTAGGATGTAGTATTAAAAAATTCTAGACCAAAGAGACTATAAGAGGTACTTAGGGCTTTTGGTAAATAAAAATTAAAGGACATGTAGTGAAGTAAGAAAAATGGTGCTTAGAAAGAGAAAGTGGGAGAACTCTTCCCATATTTAGTATATCATTCAGTTAACTGACTTCATTTCCATGTTAGAGTGCAAATAAAAATAACCCATACTCTTAAAGGATGAAATATTGCAAAATAAGAGTAGAGAAATGAAGAGACACTTTGGAGTGTTGGTAAATAAGATTCAAAGGATAGGTACTAAAGCAAGACATGTGATATTTAAAAGGAGAAAGTGAGGGAACTCTTCCCATGTTTAGTATCTTACGCTAACAACACTTCCATGTCAAAGTGCACATACAAATAAGATATAGCCTAAAAGGATGTAGTATTGCAAAAGAAGACAATAGAGACCATAAGAGATTTTTAGGAATTTTGGGAAATGAGATTTAAAGGACAAGTAGTGAAGCAAGAAATATGGTACAAGTAAATGAGAAGGTATGAGAACTCTTCCCATATTTGATATCACATTAAGTATTCATGGGGTCAAATTCCTCTCTTAAAAGGAAGACATAATCCATAAGGATTCAAAAGAAGATGAAGCATCCCAAACATGACTCATCAAGCTCTATGACTCCTCACACCCCCACACATGATTTCCCATGTTCCATGTGTGACATTCATTTTCAACACATGATTGTAACATCCTAAAGACATTTCTTTATTTCCAAAGTAAGAAGACCTTTTATCTACTTCCTTGTACTTATTTTGAGACATGAAGAGGGTGAATTACATCAAGTCTAGAGATACATTTGAGTGTTGAAATGATTAGGAGAAGAATAATTTCAACTAAAAAGATAAGTTATAAAGTTAATAGCTAAATAACTAAAATGTGTATCTCTTATTTTTATACTAGTTTGTTTTCCACCAACTAATATTTCTCAATCCTATTTTAAAAAAAATAAAAATACTTGTACACTATCTTACACACTTTCTTTCTTTCTTAACTCTTAATTGTTCTTCTTAGAAACAACATTCTACTTCATTTGAACCTCTCAAATAACACAATAACATAAAATGTGATGTATTCACATCCACTATAAACCAGATAGAATTTTATTTTATTTAAAATATTTTTCTACATATTTGAGTTTTAAAATGAGAAGACATCCTCTTGTATGAGATTAATTGAATGGTTTACCATGATCATAAAGTAATTTTTTTTTATGTTTCATGATATATATCTTTTTATTTCAACAAAAACAGATGAGTTCCATAGATGTTAACATCTCTATCTTTAAATAGAAGATTAAAACAACATTGAAAGTAGCATAAATCTAAACCAAAAATTCATCATTTGGCCACACATTCTTGTCATGTGGTATTCTCTTACTACCATATATGAGTCTTTTTGCTACACTCTAAATTAGGTGGGCTACCCTTGTTCAATTGTGTGGACTCGCGAACAAATAAGAATGATACTTGTGAATGTCTAACATAAGGATAGATGTTATATGAGATATAGGTGGAATATAATACTATGGCAAAAAAGGCTTGTGGGATTAAATAATGCATATAAGAAAGTGTATCATAGAAAAAAGGCAACTTGCTTAACTTCGGAATAATTGATGATAAAATGGACTTAATTTCACCTTGATCTAGTGTTGTGAGGTGTTTTACACATCCAAATTAGGTCTAGGACCTTTATAAATTGAATAAAATGCATTTATCAATGTATTGTAAAGGTGTTGTAAAGTGATTCAACATTAAAAAATGTATTTAATGATATTTTGATATCAATCTGGAAGACTTTTAAAATAAACTTAATGTTAATCTAGTGTTGTAATGTGTCCTACACATTCACATTGGATGGTGTACCTTTCTAGGCTTTGTGGACCCCATTTTAGTGTTGCAAAGTGTATTTAATCACACTTTCACATTGAATTTTGTGTCCCAAGCCCTAATTGACCTTTATATCATCATTAATAGGCCCCTATTGCCCCATATTGTGCATCCCAAGGCATAATTTGATCAAATACCTGATGAAATCAACATAAGAACTAAAATTCCTCATTCCCCAATATTTTGGCTGTCAAAAGGGCCCCTCTAGGACTAATTCACCCATCTGGGCAAATGAGTCCCTACCAAGTGGGACTAATTCACCCAAGGTGGCAAATCAATCCCATTTGGGTCATGTTTCAGTTTTGAGCAGGAAATTTTGGATTTTAAATTTATTTCTCCTCCATGTCAGCCTTGGGGATCAAATTAGTGGGGAAATAAGGTGAATTTACTATAAATACGAGCCTCTAAACCATAAATAACAATAAAATTCATTATTCATTCATCATTCATCAAGTTCTTAAGTCAAGCAAGCTAGGGTTTTTGCATTACAAGTCATTAAGATAGCATTTTTAGACATTCAAGGGCAGATCCTTCATATTATTGCAGCAACCCAAGATCTATCGTCAAGGAAAGGTATTAATCTCTCCATTTCATGTGCATGCTTCATCTTATTTCTTCATTTGGTTTAATTACCTAAAAAGGGGTTTGACCAAGGCAAACCCCCATGCCCTAACATCCAACATTTCTCCTTCTTTTCTTGTGTGTTTGCAGATTTAGGTATATTAAGGGTTTGAAAATAATTAAAGATCAAGTTGCAAAGTTTTTTAAGTCATATCTTCATTTACCAAGACAAAATATCCATTAAAATTCACCTACAGTACCAGAAATCAGACTTTCGGAGGTAGACACCTGTCAGGAGCTAAAGTGCAGACTGAAGGCTACTGTTTCCACTTTTGGGATTTTAGAAATTCAGAAGTGGACTCATTCACCATTAGTGGTGAATGATTCCAATTTCTAGTCCTGAAAGATGTTTTCTGTATCTTTGGATACCTATTTGTCTAAATTGGGCTCTGGAACAGTTTCCCAGATCTGGGACTAATTCATCCAGAATGGTGAATGAGTCCTTGTAGTCCAAATTTCTAGCATCAACAACATTCCAGAATCCATTTCCAATCTCCATCAAGTTCTCAGGTGCACACATTTAGTTTCATTCATTTTTGTTACAATTTACCTTCATATCTAGGTTATTTTATTTATGTTTGCATACTACACTGTGTTTTCCAACACTTCATACTTCTTTAGTTTTGCATAAATAATCAATCCATTTTATCAATCCTTTGCATTTAGATCATTGAATTTAGGCATATGTTCATTAGACTTGCATTAATTTGAGTGAACCACCTAGATTTTGGGGTCTATCTCTCTCCTTTAGGTGAAAAACCCTAATTGAGCAAGAGAGTCATAGCATCCCTACACAAAAAAAAAAATATGGTTCATTTTGGTGAACCTACTTTTTGAATATCTTCTTATCTTATTTGGAGTCCATCCTCGTCATAGAATTATCTTGCATTGCATTTTGTATTAGTTAATTTGTATTCTAGACTTTCATATTTTTGCATTAGTTAAAGTGCATATAGGTTGCATTTTTTCATCTCAAATCATTGGAAAACATCTAAAAATTGCATTTGCACTTAGGTTACACATAATACAACATAAAAAGAATAAAAACTATTGGGAATAGTATTCCATTTAATTGCAATCCTAAACATTATTTCATGTATCTCCTAAGTCCTTGGAAAGTGTTCTCCAACACTAGGATTAGAAAGAGATGAAATTCGAATAAAATAAACATGTAAATTGGCATTTGTAATTAATTCTAAATGATAGGAAAATGTGGGGATGTCCAAGAATAAATCCTACAAAATAGGAGCATATGGGGCGCCCACATGGAAGGTGAAACCCACCTTGAGTTAAGTTAACTATTTAGAGAAAAGATAACACTTCAGTAATGTATATAAAGATCCTAGAAGTTAGGAATTGATGTTTACATGCATGGAGTCCAATTCAATTTAGTTTAGTATCAATTTAGTTTAGTTCAGTTCAATTTAGTTCAGTTCAGTTCAATTCAATTCAGTTATCTTTAGTTGCATGTAGTTAGTTTCAGTTGAATGCTAGTTAACTTCAAATGACTTGGAATGCATGACTAATGACTTGAGTTGCATGACAAATAATAGGTGATACATTCAGTTAAGTTGGGATGATCAATTATGCATCTTTTTTGCATGAATTGATGGGGAGATATGTTTCAGTTAATAGAGATTGACTTGGACCCACCTTAGGCACCCAAGTTGGCATCCTAGAGCTAACACTTTTTCATGAGAAGATATTTTATAAGGTTGAGTTAAGTGGGCCCATTCTTGGGCACCAACTTTGAGGAGGAGCTTACAAGATATCTTCGTACTCAACATTGAGTTAGCACTTCACTTTTGGATGCCCAAATTGATGGACTTGGTTTGACATTGTTTTTCACGGAAGAACTCTACTTGTAAAGAATAGGCGTAGGTTTTGTGAGATAAGCTTTGCACTTTGTAATTGTAAACTATTTGGAGTTTACAAGGCTCATTATTGTCTATAAATTGCAGCAAGTTGAAGAGAGTTCTATCAGATTTTATTGTAGGTTGTGAAGAAGAATTGTTGAAGGAAAAATAAACATCTCAGGTAAGGACTAGTAAAGAATTATTGTAATCTTGTTATAAGGTTAAATAATACAAACACTATTGATTCTGGTGGTGGAGTTTTTTCCCAAAATGGTTTCTCCACAGTATATGTTGTGTCACTTCTATCTTCTGGTCTTATTCTTCTATAATCTTCTATCTATTTCTAACAAATGGTAAAATGAATCTAAATAGATAATCATCCACAAAAAAATTGTAACAAAGAACACTTAATTATATCTATAGTATATTAGTTTTACAAGTTTTAAAGTTAAATAATTACCTCCATATTCAACATTTGGTATCAGATCTAATAGTTGGGTAGAGTTTGGGGAACCTTTCTCTTAAAATTTTGAAGGTTTTTGGGCTGTAGTGGGAGCTTTTACTATTGTGATATTGTTGCTTTTGTAAAATCGGTTTGTTACAATGAGTTCTAATTCTCATTTAGCTATTGAAATATTCAATGGATCTAATTGTGTGTAGCACGTTTTCTAACCCTAAATGATGCAAAATGAAAGAAATGCAAAAGGAGAAGAACACAAAATACCACTTCAAGATTAGCCTAGTTAGAGTTGAACAAAGAAAAGATAAAAACCAGTTATTTACCTTGCCCAAGTCAATTTGTTGGTTGGACCTTTGATGTTGATTTCTTGTGTGCTCCTTGAAGGAAAATCACTAAAACTAGATGCAAAAGGATGTGGGTTCAATGGAAAATGCAATGATGGATTTGGGTATTTTGATAATTGTATGAAATGAATGCAATATGAGCTTGAAGATTCAACAATGGATGCAAGAGCTTGAAAGAGAATGCTTGAAAATTGATAGAGTGAATGCTTGTGAATTGTGAATGTGAATGTGTATTGAATGAATGAAAATGAGACTAAAATCTTCTATTTTAGGGGAAGAGTATCTATAGAATTGGATGGATAAGATTTAGCCACCATGGACAACATGAAGGGCTGTGGTGAGTTGAGGAATCACAAACCCTCACATCCTACCATGTGGAAATAAGGTGGAAAGAGGACATGTGATGTGGAGGTACTTGCAAATACCTTAGGTTTGGGAGAATATTTCCTCAAAAAGGAAGTTCTTGTCCCCATGTGTGAAGGATGTGACACATGAGGAATTTGTGAATTCCTCAATAATCCTCATGGGGAAGAGATAATCAATGGAGCAATAAATGTGAATTTTTAATTCACATGATTGGGAGTACCTTGGAGATAAGACAAGGTCCTCATAAAGGAGGTCCTTGTCTCCATGTGGGGGATGTGACATATGAGAAATTTTAGAATTTCTCAACAACCTTCATGGGGAAGAGGAAAGCATTGGATTAATAAATGTGAATTTTTAATTCACATGGGGAAGAGGTTGTCTAGGCTAAAGAAAGAAAGCACTTATGAAGGTTGACTTAGAGGCATACTAAAAATGGCATGAGGATTAGATTAAGGTTGTGCAAACAGGTGATTAAGAAGACTAATGGAGGATTAGAGACAAGTTACAAAATATGGACAATGTGACATTAATCCTAATTAAAGGTGTGCACATCTTAATCATGGATTAATTAAACTAATCCAGATTAGGAGAGGATTATGGAGGATGTGACAAGGAGAGAGAAAAGAGAGAATTTAAAATTTATTTAAATTCAAAAGGCTAAATGACTAAATTAAATAAATTGATATATTTATTTAATTTACAGAGGAAGGGATGAAAGGTAAAGTATTTAATTATTAAATGAAATACTTTAGGAACCTTAGGAGAAGAGGAAATATTAATTAATAAATTATTTAATTAATATCAATGGGGGATATGAGATAGATGAATAAAGGGGATGAATTTGACCATATGGGAGTGGTGAAATTTGGATGTCTAAATTATTCCCCTCTTTGAAATATTGTTAGAATAATAGTGTTTTGAAGAAAAATAAAATGGAAATGACTCTATAGAGGAGATGACTAGAAAATGATGTCCCCACATGGGAGAAGTTGCACGAGCTTATGAGATGGTGGGAAATGAAGGGAGATGCTCTAGTCTTGCAAGAAAATGACCATGACAGAGGAATGGAGGAAAATGGTAGTGTATGCCCCCTCGAGAGGGCAGTTGGGGAAGAAAAAGGGGCCATGGGTGACTTCTTGATATGAAGAAACAGAGGGTACCATTGGATCGAGCTTGAAAAACCATGAAGATTGGATTTTGAACAAAGTCAAATGGACACACAATGTGCAAATGGCGGCCTGCAGAAGTTAGAGGATTAGTTAAATTAAAAAGAGGTTAAATAAAGGGTAAAAATACCCTTAACTTTAAAAAGTTAGAAAAAGGAGGGAAAAGAAATATATAGTAATTTTAGGAATTACTATTCCTCATTTGCACACCTAGCAGTTGAGTGAGAGAGAGAGAAGAGGAGAAAAAGGAGATGAGGATGGTCAAGGAGTTCGATGACAACATTATCCACTGGGGGAATGAGGTATGAAGGTTCTTCCACGAGTGCGCGATTCCATGCCAAGTTAGTCCCAAAACCTTCTTTGTGATTTTAAGCCAATTTTGTTGTGTTTTTAAATTTTTATGTATTTTAAAAACATGAGTTTTGGGGTTCGAGTAGATTAGAAAAATGGGTAGGTAGTGGAATTTTGATTTTGCCCATTTTGGAGGCAAAATTGCCTATTTAGAGGCGGTGGGGAAGGGTAGTGGATTTTCCTATTTAATAGGAATATTCGCCAAATAAAATGATAAAAACACCTAAAAAGGGAAGGATGGCAACAAAGAAGGGCGGATTTTCCCAAGAATCAAGCAAATCCACCAAAAAAGGAGGTTTGACAGGGGAATGGGTGACGACACCTAGGGGATGGGCGAATCTGCCCATCAAAGGGGTGAATGCACCCCTAGGATGGGAAATTGTGCCCATCTCGTGGGCATCGCCACCATGTTGGGGGGCGGACGGGTCTGCCCATCCGCCTGCTGGACTCACCCGCTAGAGAGGTGGGTGGATCCGCCTGCTAGATGGGTGGGCTTGCCTACTCGCGGGGGTAGGCAGGTGGAATCGCCCACCAAATGGGTGGGCTCACCCATGCACGGGGTAGGCCGAATCGCCCGCCGAATGGGTGGGCTTGCCCACCCGTGGAGCAAGTGAAGGCGCCCACCTGGAGGGAGACGGGTTGGCTCACCCATCCTCAGGCGGGCTCGCGTAAGGCAAGTAGGCTCGCCCTTCCCATGGATGGGCTCACCCAAAGGGCAAGCGCGCTCACCCATCCCAAGGATGTGCTTGCTTAAAGGGCAAGTGAATTTTCCCATCCCAAGGGCAGGCATACCCACCCATCCCAAGGGCAAAGGGGGGGAAAGGGAAAACATGCCCATAAAATGGGCGGGGAGGATGACAAAGGGGGAAAATTTGTCTGAGTTGGATGAAGTTGCACAAAAGATGAAAAGACCGCGAAGGGGGGGAATGTCAGGAAGACCACCTAGGGAAGGGAAGGAAAGAATGTGAAAGAGAGGGAAAGATGAAGAAATGATTTAAATGACTAACATGGTGTGTGGTGTGGATGTAGCGATACAAGAGCTTGTGAATGCAAGAGAGGCATTCGGTGTTCTAGAGGTGACGATAGCGGAGATGAACAGGGAGGACCATGAGGCATTGGCATGAGTGGGTCTGCTACACATGTTGGGGTACCCTACTATCAAAGTGCATTGAGCACTATTGATAGCACTAATAGAGCGATGGGATTCAGAGACCACTACATTCCACCTCCCGATAGGGGAGATGACTGTCACCCTAGAGGATGCATGGAGGATTTTACGACTACCGATAGCTGGGCACCTGTTAGTTGGAGGAGATGGGAGGGGGAGGAGCTAGACCAGACCCTATGTGTCATTTTTGGACAAGAGGATCTACCACTTCAGGGGATGGTGTTGGATGTGGACAGATGTTTAGGGTTGGGAGTACCGCCACTACCATTATACCTCTATAGTTTGATTAGCGGGCTTTTGTTGCCGAATAGGAGCAAATTTTTCTATAGCCTCAAGTTCATGGAGGTTATTAGACACATTATTGACCAGAGGGAGGGGGATTTCACATGAGGTCCATGCTTGTTGGCTTAGTTATACAGGGATATGCATATAGTTTGCTATCGGGGGGACTCAACATTACATAGGTGACGCTATTATAGGTATGGGTCTTGGAGCATATCAGTGTTTCTAGGCCAAGAGTGGTGACATGAGGGTTGCAAGATTTGACACTACTTGTGGAATACTAGTACAAGATGGAGTACGGTTGGGTATTTCATTACCAGTGCACTAGTGAGCTAGATTGGTGGAGGCGAAGGCTAGATGATTTATGGGAGGATTAGATAGTGTGGAAGCCATAAATGTGGTGGTAGTTCTCTAGATGGTGGGAGGATGAGGACAGACATAGAGGATACTTCTACATAGTATCCTATTTGATTGGGAGAGAGCCCTACATAGTGGAGCTACATAGGGAAGACTAAGTGTTGAGACAGTACAAAGTGCAGTAGGACATCCTTGCAAGATCGCAATGATTTATGTAGATCACACGAGAGTGACCATGGAGGGAGCAGATTGCTACCAAGTTTGTGAGACAGTATTGGTTCGAGCTTTAGGAGGTACCTTACCCAGGCAGGCGAGGGGGCAGAGAAAATGCAGGGGTGATAGTGAGGTTCTTTGCATGGTGGGCATGCCATCGACCATCAATGATTACACCAGTGGAGAAAATTATAGAGGCACACGGCTTCAGTCCAGAGGATGAGCTGAGACTAATGGGACAGAGGAGGGGGAGGAGGATAGGAGGGGAGGGGATAGGAGGAGGTTGAGGCTGGCGAGGAGAGAGAGGAGTGACATAGGAGGGTGAGTAGGAGGGGAGGACATCAGTAGAGAGGCCAAGAGGAGGTCAAGGTAGAGGAGGAGAGAGAAAATCCATAGGGGAGGCGATGGAGGTAGATGCTCCTAAGATTGATCCATTAGCCATGGTACCATATGTACCACCACCACTGGAGGACCTGGTCGTACTGCTGAGAGGGGCCCAAGTGAGGTTGCAAATTGCAAAGTAGAGACTTAGAGATTCAAAGGCTGCAAGGAGAAGGCTGGTGGTTGAGGTGAATAGGCTATAGGCATAGGTAGACAGTGTATAGGCAGAGGCAAAGAGGAGTTACAACACCTTCGTCTACATGGTATCATAGCATGTGTATGAGATAGAGAGAGAGAGAGATGGACTACAAGCCAAGGTGGGAAATTTGTGAGCAGAGGTGGCTTGGTTGGAGGCAAAGGGTCAAAGAGAGCATGAGGAGCTAGTCGAGGTGAGGTGGGAGTGGGACAGACTACAGGCTAAGGTGACCATACTACAACCAGGAGGATAGTTGGAGCCTAGAGGATTCGAAAACTAGGTATCTTCACAAGCCCTAGCATAGGCAGAGAGAGACATGAAGGATTTGAGGAGACAGGTGGAGGGGCTATTAAGGGAGAGGATTGAGCTGAGATGGGAGCGGGATAAGCTCTGTGAAAGAGTAGAGGTAGCAGAGCAGACGACGAGGGTTGCAGGGTTGGTTCTAGAGAGAGATGGGGATATGATGGAGCAGATACAGACCTTGCAGAGTGAGAGAGATGCAATAGAGGCATGGGTATAGACTCTATAGGGTGAGAAGGAAACAATAGCAAGACAGATGCAAACACTACAACACGAGATGGATGCAGCAGAGGTAAGAGTGTAGGCTCTGTAGGGAGAGAGGGATGAAGTGTAGACACAGATAGAGCTAGTGGAGAGAGAGAGGGATGTAGTGTAGGCACAAGCACAGGTTGTGTAGGGCGAGGGGAGCGAGACAGGGGCAGAGGTTCATAAATTGCATAGGGAGAGGGATGTTGTGCAGGCACATGTACAAGCCATGTAGGAGGAGAGGGACAAAGAAATAGAGCAGGTGTCCCAGGTGTAGGTGGAGGTTGCTCAGTTATGGTTTGCACAAGATGCATGGGCACATGAGAGGAGATCCATATGCAGATTTTGGGATAGGTATAGGACAGAGTGAGACTTAGCTAGGTATCAGGTGGCAAAGCGAGATGAGTACATGAGGGAGGCTAACTACTATATAGCAGCCTATTACATAGCAGTACTAGATCAGACACAATGTGTACCTCCCTACGTCTAAGTGGTACTATAGATGTCGGCACCATCCTATTCAGCAGTTATTGAGAGACCCATAAATGCAAAGGGCCAGTGTCAGACTCACCACATAGGTTAGATGTGGGTAGCTCCCAGTAGAGAGGATAGAGGATGGATGACAAGATACATTTTTTGATAGGTGTTAGATAGGTGGGTAGTACAAAGACGCAGAGATTTCATTTGATTTGGAGCCTTATACTTGTATTTTATTGGATGATTATGGATGTATATGATGGGTATGCATTTTGATGAGATGATGGATTTTATTATGGACTATGTGATGGATATTATATTTTGACATTTTATATGATATGTGACAATCCTTATTGATACTATGTTATGTTTATGTGATGGATGATTTATTTATGCACATGCATATGTTTATGATTTTATTATGGATGATATGATGATGTGATATATGTATGTGTATATGAATGATTTTATTATGGATAACATTGATGATGATTTATGTTGATTCCTACATGGATGACATGTATGATATGTAGGATTCCTAATGTTTATGATGCAATATGTGATGGATGATTTATGACATTATATGCTATGGATACGGATCTAACAATTTGTGATGCAGGTGGTGATGTATGTAATGTGAATATTGTTGATTAGTGATATATGGTAACATGAATGAAAAATGTATGTATGCATTTGTGATCTACATTATGGATAAATGCAATGAGTATTCAATTTAATGAGATAGATTAGGATGTTTAATGCAATGTAAATGGATAATGCAATGAAATGATAATGTCATGAATCTTAAGATGCTTAGAATAACCAATTAAGATTAATCTAAACAACTTAAAATGAATATTATAGACCAACGCACATGTTATGAAATGCAACACCATGAACCTAGAATGCGGAAAGAGATGCGATTAAATTCCTTAAAAACACTAATAGCTAAATGAAATGCAATGTGGACAAGAGTGTAAATAAGGGCCTGCATAATGATGGAAGCGAATGGTAGGCTAACTTTATTTGTGGATCATGCTTGCTTTAGCTTATAAAATGAAGGTAGGAAGGGTGTGAAATGAAACTTGTCAAGAACTGTAGGTATCCTGAGGAGAAGGGGGGATGGAAGAAAATTTTTTGCACAACCAAAATCATAGGTCATAGGTTAGGGATAAATGCAACGCAACAGAATGGAAAATGAAATGCAATCCTACTGTGATTTTCCATTTTCGGAGCACTGAATTTTTCTATAGCATAAGACACCAAGTGCTAGGTTATGTGTAACTAGGGAAAATTAGTGTGTAATGTAGAAAACAAACACAGTAGACAAGAAAGCTATCCCAACACCCCAAAGTCACAAAGACCTTGGTCAGGCTAAGCGTTGGGATAACCACAAGCACAAAAGGACGTCCCAGTATAACACAAGACTATGGGGGCTTTGGTGGGTACTACATGGGACAACCAAGTAGACGACAATAAACAAAAAGATTAAAATACGCCCCTATGTTAACCAATCAAAACACACCATGATATGATAGATCATGGTGACCTTGACAGGTTATGATAGGGATCTCAAATGATAAACAAAAGCCAAAAGCATCAAAATATCACAATCAATTTCAAATGTCCTTTGCCATAGGATTAAGAGGGTGGATGGGATTGATGAGGTATGTTAGGAAGGATGCATCCTATTGAGACCAAAGATGGAAACTAAACTAAAAGATCCATATGACGCAGGATACGCAAAGCTGGTTGGATCTCATGTTACAAGTGGATCTCATTTGTGACAAACTGGCTAGATAAGGGCACCACTTGATGACATGATGCAAGACACAAGAATTGACACACCCTAAAGACCTAGGGGCTTGGGGGCCGATCAAAGATTAGCCTTGCCTACGTGAAAGTGTAGAGCCTTTGTACTTCAAGAAAAGACCATGGATAAAAGTGGGAAGAGGACAATGGAGAAGACCGATGGAAAATGACATCTAGACAAACCAAAAGCCCTGGGAGTGGATCAAATGATTGAACTTGCCTACGTGAAAGCACAGGGGCAACGTAGTTTGAAAAAGACAAACGACAGAAAGAGAGACAAAAGAGCAACATGACAAGATGTGATCTAAACGAAGACCGACATGATGAAGGATCCTAGATGGAGAAACGAGACCGATGGACGATAGGGAGAAACAAGAGAAGCTCAAATTGGGATAAAAGCTTAGGATTACTGATAGTGGATAAAGATCGTCCAATGCTCAACCAAAAATACACCAAGCAACTGATGATGGGATAATGATGGAAGGACATGATATAATAGGAAGTCTAGATTGGATATGTAGATGGGATGGTTGGACACACAAAGCAACTAGGATGCGAGGTAGATAATGATTAAGACCTTTATGAATGGTGCCTATTACTAGATTTTCACCAAACATACTTATCCAAGGCACCACAAAGGGTAGTTTTCACCATAGGACGAATTATTTCTCTTTACTATTTTTCAATTTTTTTGACTTTTTTTATTTTTTTGTATTTTGACAATATTTTACTTTTTTTGTTATTTTTTGGATTTTTGGCTAGATGGGATAACCCAGATGACTTAAGTGTAAAAAAAATTTAGGTGCATGATGTTAATGGGCTCCTCGAGGGGATCTCCTTCTAGTGTAGCAAGCCTATATTCCCTTGATCCATATTTAGCCATGATGACATTGGGACCCAGCCAATTTGTTTCAAATTTACATTTCTTGTCTCAATCCTGCTGATTGTGCTAGTTCTCCTTAAGGACTAGATAACGAATGTTGAATTGGCAAGGAAAAACCTTCTTGTTGTAATTTCTCTTAAGATGAATTTGATATGCTTGAATATGATTGTATGCTTTGATCCATCTTTCATCTAGAAGTTTTGACTAACTGAGTCTTACAACCCGAGCATCTTCATCACTGATGACATTCTTCAAAGATATTCTTAGCGAGGGGATCTCGACCACAATCGACAAGATAGAATCAGTGCCATAAATAAGAGAATATGGAGTGGCATTGGTGGGAGTGTGGATGGAATTGTAGTAAGCCTAAAGGGTGATGGATATGAAGGTTCCAATCTCGACCAATATTGTTAACCACTTTTTTAAGGATTTTGATCAAATTTTTGTTGGTAGCCTCCACTTGATCATTACCTTGGGGGTAATACGGTGTAGACCAACAGTGTTGAATGTGAAAGGTGTCACATGCGTGTTTTACAACCTAGTTTTTTAATGGATTTCCATTGTCAGAAATGATGGTGGAGGGGATTCCATATCTACAGAGAATATGGAAGAGAATGATTTTGGATATCTGAGTACTCATGATTTGGGAGAGTGGCATTACTTCCACCCATTTGGTGAAGTACTCAGTGGTAGTGATCATGAAGGTGTGTCCATCAAAAGAGGGGTATATCTTGCCGACTAGGTCAAAACTGCATTGAGAGAAAGGCCATGGTGCTATGATGGGCTACAAATCCTGAGCAGGAGCATGTATCAAGTCCACATGTTGTTGGAAAGGTAAAAACTTCTTCATGAATTCACAAGAGTCATGCTCTAGTGTAGGCCAATAGTAACTAGCTCTAAGTATCCTCTTAGCTAAGTCCATGCCATTTGAATGGGCCCCACAAACACTACTATGTACCTCTGTTAACGCAGTGTGGGCCTTGGTCGCATTTAGACATCTAAGAAGGGTTCCATCATACCCACAATGATAAAGTGTATCACCTATGATGGTGTAGTGGGAAGTGCATTGGATGAAGGATTTTTGTTGATTGTGTGTGAGATCGAGAGGTAGGATGTTATCATGAAGGAAACTATAAATTTTGTGATACCATGGTGATTCAGGACCTACAATGTCACACACCATTTCACTCTCAGGTATGTCATAAGTTGGGATTAAGAGTTGTTCGACTAGGAACTCACAGTCTATTCGATCTTTGATCATGTCAATTAGGGAACCAATTGTAGCCATTGCATTAGCTACTTTATTCTACACTCTAGGGATTTGGTCAAACTAGATAGAGATGAAATAATTTTTGAATTCATCCACCATGTGCTTATAAGGCAATAGCTTATCATATGTTTTCAAAAACTCATCATTAACCTTTTTAATGATCAACCAGGAATCGCCAAAGACTTTCAAGTGAGTGATGTGTCATTGGATTGCGATTCTAAGGCCAGTGAGAAGAGCTTCATATTCAGCTATGTTATTTGTGCATGGTAAATCCAACCTAAATGACTTCAAGATATAATCACCTTATGGAGTGACGAGCAAGATGCCTGCTCCCACTCCATTGTGAGTGTACGACCCATAAAGGTAGAGTGTCCATGTAGCGGATTTAGGTTCTTGTAAAGACCTCTTCATCAGGAAATTTTGTGACCAAAGGATAGGAATCTACCAAGGGAGCATCTGCCAACTGATCCACTATCACTTGTCCTTTTATTTCCTTTTGGTCCACATACTCAATATGGAACTCGCTCAACAGCATAACCCACTTAGCCATGCAACTAGTCAAAGTTGTTTAGGATAACAAATAAATGAGTGGATCGACCTTTGATATCAACTTCATGGGATGGCTAAGCATGTAATCACAAAGTTTTTGTGAATTGAAGACCATGGTTAGTCAAGCTTTTTCCATCAGGGAATAATTGAGCTCATAGCCTACTAGGGTTTGACTAATGTAGTAGATCGCACGTTCTTTGGATGACTCATCATGTTGTGCCAGTAGTGCCCCCAGTGCAATTGACGTAGTTGAGATATACAAAAAAAGTGGTTTACCTAGAATTAGAGGCATGAGGATGGGTAGATGAGCCAAGTACTCTTTGATTTTATCAAACCCACATTGACATTCTGAATTCCACTTGAAGGATTTATCCATTTTTAGGAGATGAGTGAATGACTGGCATTTATCAGCTAATTGAACTATAAATCGTCTGATGGGCTACAATTTTCCTTGAAGGTTTCTTAACTATTTTAGATTGGGCAGTGGAGGCATTTCCATGATTGCCTTGACTTTAGCAGGATTGACTTCTATGCCTCTTCAAAAGATAATGAAACCTAGTAATTTTCCTGAAGTGACTCCAAATACACACTTCATAGGATCTAGCCGTAGCTTATAGTGCTCTAGATACTCAAAAATATTCTTAAGGATCTTTAAGTGCTCTTCTATTGTTCTTGATTTCCCTAGAAAATCATCATCATAATCTTCCATTATTATGTGAATAAGGTCGTGGAAGATGACTGTCATAGCACGTTGGTAGGTTGCTTTGACATTCTTGAGGCTGAAAGGCATGGCATTATAATAGAATGTATCCCAAGGTGTGGTGAAGGTTGTTTTATGTTGATCCTTGGGCACAATTTTGATTTGGTTATATCCAAAGAATCTATTCATCAAGGAGAGCATCTCATGTCCTACAATTAGATGAACCAACATGTTGATGTTTGGCAAGGGGAAGTCATCCTTAGGATAGGCTTTGTTAAGGTCCCAAAACTTGGTGCAGATCCTGATATTCCCATTTGGCTTAGCAACTGACACTATATTGGAAATCCAATTAGAGTAATTGATGGGTCTTATGAATCCAACTTCCAATAGCTTTTCCAACTCTTTCTTGACCAATAAGGCTACTAAAGGATGCATTTTTCTAGGTTTTTGCTTGACTAGTTTTGCATCGAGGTGGACATCCAAATGGTGCATGACAACAACAGGATCCAATCCTAGCATATCTGAGTAGGTCCATGCAAAATTGATGATGCCTTCTTTGAGAAGTTGGAAAATAGTGAAGTACTCTTCTTCTGATAGTGATTTGGCTACATAGGTGATTTTAGGATCTTCTTCAGTTCCCAAATTTACTTCTTGTGTTTCCTCAATCATAATGGATGATCATTCAGACAACTATGTTCCCACAAGGGGAAGATGAATGTCCCCATCTTCTAGTGCCTCATCGAGGTTTTCATTGTTAGATGTGTCCTTTATTTTTACTTTTTCTGAGTCAAGAAGTGTCTCAGGGAGGTTTTCACTAGGTAACCCTTTTTTATTTTTCTTTTTCTTATTTTTGCGACTAGAGCATTCATCCTTCCCCAATACCATAATATTTACATATGCATCCACTAAGGGAAATGTATTGACAAGTGTGCTACCATGTAGGTCCCATTCTATGAGTTTGTGGTGGTGAAGGGAAAGGCTGATGGTGAAAACGGATAAGCAGTCGAAGATGGAGGAAAGGTCTACGTGATCTACGTCATCGTACACATGTATGATGGATTCTTCTTCTATTATGTCTTCTAGGTGACCGTTTTCCACATTGATGTTGTTGGTGGCACTAGTTGATGGTATAGGACCCTTTTTATTTGTGTCATGTCCAAAACCTGAATACCTTGGTTGTATCGAAGCCTCAATAGGTTGCTTCCTTCCTTTTTATTCTACACCAAGACCCCCCAGTAATTGTGTTTCTTTGCAAAATTAGAGGGCCAAGGATAGGTCTCTTGGAAATATTCTTTCAAAGGGGGAGAGGGTTCAAGTTACTCACGGTATACCCATTGGCTGATGTCATCTTCAGGTGTGTCTTTCCTTAACCTAGGGGAGCAAAAAGTGCTAGACCCCACATTCTTAGAGCTCAAGGTGAGCATCTTCTCTTCTTCCTTCGATGCAAACTAAGAAGGTTGGCCATATGTGTGTGGCGAGGGTGGCATGGTTTCCATGTTCAAAGTTGTACACATTTCGTATTCGCCACACCCCTTGTCAATGATCTTGACTTTGGTAAGGGTGGACTCAGATGTGGATGATAGAGTGGATGGAGTGGTAGCTAGTGTATTGGTAGATGAATGGGATGTTAATGTCTTAGGTGGTCCCATTTCTACCCCTGGGCAGTAATGAGAGTGGGGAATGGAGGCTTCCAATGCATGACAGTATTCAAATGGTTGAGGATATGCATGTATGGTAACTTCCATCCCATTTAATGGGAATTTTAGACATTGGTGATATGTGGATGGAATGGCTTGCATGGCATGGATCCATGGATAGCCAAGGAGAAAATTATAGGGGAGTTCCAAATCAAGGATGTGACAAGTAGTATACTGCACCATAGGCCCAACTTGAATTGGAAGACATATTGTCCCTTCGGAATCCCACTCTACATTATCATACACCTTGATAGTGATTACTTGATTATTTAAGTTAGCATGGGTGTATCCCACATGTTTTATGAATTTTAGTGTGAAAATATTTAGGGAAGATCCATTATCTACCAAGACCCTTTTTACTTTGTGATGGTTTACAAGAACCTCGAGGTGGAGATGATGGTTATGATTGGAATCAATATAAGGAATGTCGTTCTGACTAAGACCTAGCTAATAGGTGGATGAAATATGTCCTACCAATGCTTGGAATTGAGTAGGATTGATGTTGTTGGGGATGCGGGTATCCTGTAAGGCTTTGGTTAAAATTTCTTGGTAGACAAGAGAAGAATTGAGCAGGTCCAAAATGGATATATGTGCTTGGGTCTTCCCTAAATGGTCAAGAATATTATATTGAGAACTCACAGGAGGTGGCTAGGTGGATGTAGAGGCTCTAGGAAACATGATGCAAGTGCGGCAGTTAGTAACCACAGACTGTGGGTCTTTACCTTTTACGTGTATCATGGAAACATATGATTTTGCTTGCTCAATATGCATGACTATGCCCTGATAATTAAATGGCACATTTTTTTAACTAATGGTGTTTGTACTATTATCCTGATTATTGCTATTTCTAGCCCTAAGGTTCGAGTTTGACATCCTAGTACCTTGGTTATGGTTCAGGAATGCATTTTGGTATATTTGTAATTGAGCATTGGACAAAGGTGTCATGTTGGCATCCACATGTATATCACCTCGATATATGAGATCTTGGGTGTATGTTTCCAAGCCTTGACACTTATTTAATGTATGCCCTTTGATTTTATGGAATTCACAATACTCATTTTCTTTGTACCAGGTTGGTTAAGGTTTGGATTCATCAAGAGGCTTTGTCACAGGATATGTAATCGATTAATTAGCTTGCACAAACCTATTGAACATGATGCTCAAGGGTTCTCCTAGTCGAGTGAATTGGTGTTTATTATTCCCTTGATTATTATGATTGGATTGTTGACGTGGACGCGGTGCCCCTTGAGGCACTGATATGGCATTAGGATTCAACTGTTGAGGAGGGAGATATTATGATTTCTAGGAAGTATTAGTGACTTGGACATGTTTGGTGTCAGTGAAACCATCATTGACAAAAATTTTGTTCTTGTTCCAATAACGAGGCTTATCCCTAGATGAGTTCTCTTTATTAGAGTTAAAAATTTTGACTAACCCTTTGGCAATGAGGGCTCTCTCAAGAATGGGACCTTTCTCCATTATCTTCGCGAAGGTCATGACATAGTGAAGTCTAAAATTGTGGGCCATATCTAGATGGGGCTTTTTGATAAAGAAGATGACCATTTCTTTTTCCCTAAGTGCGAATTTCATCCAACTAGCTAAAGCTCACCATCTTTGAAGATAGCTTGCAAAAGTTTCTCCCTTACACTACTTTTCTTTTAGGAGATCCAACGTATCGATATCCTTCTCCAAATTAAAGGAGAAGTGGGAGATAAACTGTTCCAAAAGCTATGCAAAGGACTTGACAGATCCCTTCTCGAGACCCATAAACTAGTCAAGAGCTATCCCTTGTAAACTCTTGGGAAACAATCTCATGAGGTAATTATCATTATGCATGACTTCTTAACAATGGGCGTAAAAATCCTGAAGATGAGCCTTGGGGTCTTTTTTTTCTTTGTATTTATCAAATTTTGGCATCTCGAAATGCTTTAGGAAACAAACTAACGAGATTGAAGGATCAAATGGGTAGGGATAAATATCTTCAAACTTGAAGGATTGTTTGCTAGTCCCTGCTTGCAAGTCCTTTAGTGCAACTTTGAGTTCTTCCAAATCGTTATTGATAGGTACTGAGGGATTCAGATTGGATGGATTGGGTTGGTTATAGGAAGGATATTGTTGGTATGATGAGGACAGGGTGGAAGCGTTTTGATCATAAGCCGGTGGGGATGTATATGGAGGTGTTTGTTGGTATTGATTAGTGTATGTGGATTGTGATTGTGGATTGATGTAGGGTGGATAAGAGGAGTATGATGCATTTTGATAGTAATAAGTGGAGGCTGCTTGTTGGTAGGGTCGTTGTTGTTGATAATACGAAGTGGATGGGGCACCCTATTAGTATTGCAGAGGAGATTTGTAGTATGATGATGTTGAAGCACCTTGTTGGCATGACGATAGCTATTGATAGTAGGAAGTGGAAAGAGCACCTTGTTGATAGGGTGGTTGCTACTGAGTGTAGTATGGATTGGATTAGTACATGTATGCAACATTTGGCTATTGTGCGGTATATGGAGGTGGTTGTGGATTGGAGGTTTGATGGTGAGGATTTGAGTGTGATTGCAGAGGGTTGGTGTAAAGTGGTGGTTGAGATCACAGTGGATTTTGAGAAACTAGATCAAGATTTGGATTGGGATTGGATGTTGCAGCATAGCCTGCGATATATGTGTTTGATGGATGATAGAGATATTGCGTGGGGGGATTGTGTTGCACTTGTATGGGAACGTGTGTGCTAACGTGGTTGTTGATAAGGAGGGAAAGATGGGATGTGTTGTTGAGGAGTCGTCGTTGAGGCACCATGGTGCGATTGTTCTGGTTGTGATGTAGCCTGCATTACCTAATGAGGAGCTTGTGTAGGAACATCAGTATATTGCTATGGGATTGGAACATTTTGTTGTGCAACATTCTATTGTGGAATAGTAACATTTTTTTGTGGAGGTTGTTGATGAGGCAGTTGAGATGAGATAGTAGCGGTAGCAGTATGTTATGGTGGCGCATGTAAGGGGATAGTAGTGTGTTGTGGCGATGCTTGTGAAGTAGTGAATTGCTAAGGATTACTAGGAGGTTGTTGGAACATAGGAATGTTACCTTGAGGTGGCGGCAATAAATTTCCCATGGGTGCAAGTCTCGGAGGTGGCATCAATGCAAGAATAGGATTTCCCCAAGTGTTGACAGGTGGTCGACCTGTCTGATGAGGTGGGAGTGGTGGAGTAGATGAAATATTCTGTGGCATACCATAAGCAAGGGGCTCATTTTGATTAGGTTGTGCTTCTGAGACAGAGGCTGGGAGGTGAGGGTAACTTGCAACTTGATGTATCATGGCATTTCTAAACCTAGGTAGATACCAATTTTCTATAGGTGTACCCTTGGGGATATATGAATTTCCTGGAGCATTTTGTGAAGTTTGCGGGTCTTGAGTTGCTGGAAGAGACTAGGTGTCAGTATATTGGGACATATCAAAATCAGGTGGTAGTTTGATTCCTTTCATGATTAAAGTGGCAAGAATCTTATCCCCATGCTCGTTGAGGAGGTGATCCGTCATTTAAACATTAGTAGGGTCACTGAGATATTCATCAACCGTGACTTAAGGCTAAATAACCATGTTTTCATCACTAGGTGGTGAAGTGTTTTGAAAATCAGTGTTGGACTATGATGAGGCACTGTTGTTGGGATCTTGAGGGATATATGCACCACTGCTGGGATCCTGAGGGATATTTGGCTGGGAACACTGGGCTTGTTGTTCTACCATTTGCCCCTTTGCTTGCGATTGGGTTTGAACGGGCATGAAAGTGCAAAACTACCAAGTGGACTAAGATGAGGCTAAACACTAAGGTGCAATGCAGAGATGACCTAAGTGATGATTGAAGGATTGATTGGATCGAATGAGTGATTAGTAGATTGGATGATTAGATAGGGATGTGATTGGATTAGATTGGGTAGGATCGATTGATGAAATGATTGATAAGATTGGATGATGGGTCAGGGATGATGAAAGAGATTCTAAACCAAGTTCAAAAATCACCCTAGGTGACTTAAGGTGTTGATTGATCAAATTAAAGGACAGATAGATGACTACGAAACTGAATCCACCTCAAGATGGAAGCAAATTCATTGGGAAGAAGATGATGACTGACTCAATACGGATGAAAATCTTGAGCAGATGTGGATGATGACAATCAAATTTAGACACCTAAGCCAATTTGGATAATAACTCCTAAAACAAAGTTTAGGGGATTCAGATTGAGGAAACGACGATGGATATGCAACCTAAATATTTTTTAGGATGTACCTATATGATTTAGATGATAAATAGATGACTTTTGGAAAATGAAGATGGACTAATGAAGATTGCGGGTGAACGGAAGATGCAAATGACTTAGAAAATAACAAGCTTTTGGGGGCCCAACAAATTAACTCTTTGAATTTTTCACCAAACAAGGATCATACTTGCCTAAATAGGTGAAAAAATCACCATAACAGGGTTTACAATCACGCAAACAGTGTGCACAATCGCCCTAACAGGGTGCAAAATCGCCTAAACAGGTATCAGGGTCGCCTATTCAAGTGACAGGGTCACCTATTCAGGGTGCAAGGTCACCTAAATAGGGTACAGGGTCATGTATTTAGGGTGAAAGGTAGCCTAAACAGGGTGCAGGGTCACCTATTTCCTGGACAATATGGTTTCGTGCAAAAACGGGACCTCCCAAACTTTGTCTAAATCTAAAAAATGGTCAAATGACATCAACAAATGGGGAAACAGACCCTCCTAACGGGGAAACGAATTATCCTAATGGGGAAATGGACTTGTCTAATAGAAAAATAGACTCTCCTAACAAGGAAAGGGACTCTCCTGACAAGTAAACGAACCCAACGAACAGACAAATGGACTCAAGGAACGGGAAAATGAATGCTCCAAATGGATAAATGGATTCTCTAAATAGATAAACAGACTCTCCTAATGGGGAAACAGATTCTCTGAATGAATAAACGGACTCCCAAATAGGAAAACAAACTCTCAAAATGGGAAAATGGATGGATGGAGACTCAAACAGAAAATGGGATTGGTTGAACGAGAGACGAGATTGGTTGAACAGGAGATGGGATTGGTTGTTCAAAGAGAAGATTCACCCAAGAATGCTCCAAAATCGCCTGTTTCCAAGAAATGGGTGAATATGATGACTAAAGGGACTGAAAAAATCCTAAAACAACAAGTACAATCACCCAAAGATGAAGCAGGGTATGGCCAACATGATCCTCTATCTAGGCTAAACAAGGTGATCTAGGGACTCCCTGATATATGGTACGTGAGGCACAACCATGAACACCAGCCCATCACATGTGTGATTTGGGAGCCCTAGCAAGGTACTGGAAACTTGAACTAACTTGTCACGTCTTATCTAGGTATCACCCTAACTTTGATGCTCCACTAGTCACAACATGACTGGATTAGGGTATAGCTTTGGCTCTCCCCCCTTTATATACCCTGCCGATACATGTGGTTGGGATCATCCCTTGGGGTGATGAAATCCCCAAGTAGGTCCCACTAAAAGACGACACTAGATGGTTTCGACTGGTCCCCAAACTTGCACAAAGTGCAAGGGGAGAGCTTGGGTGTTCTAGTTACTCCTAGGTAACAAAAATGGACTAAAGCGAACTACGATTTCTCATCACCTAGGATTTCCAAATGGCACAAGGGGATTCGATACATCAACAACCCACTTAAAAAACAAGGAAAAAAAGATTTATTGAATCCCCCTACTTAAACTATGTGTGGCTAATTAGTATGGAAAATAACAAACAAACTATACTATGCTGGGACCGATCGTTCTGCAAGAAAATGTTAGTAGTTTGAACCTTCGGCCTTGGACTAACATAAAAAAGCTGCATAAACGTTAGGAAAAATCACACACACTCAAAAATAGAAAAGTTAGGGTGTTAGTACCTGAAAATGATAAGAAATGAATACTGAAAAATGAAGATTTAAATCACGGTTTTACCTTAGAATCACCTCTGTTTGAAGCAGAATCGCTTATTCTAATAGTAGAATTGCCCCTTTCAGTAGCAAAATCACCCATGTTATGAGTAGAATCACCCCTATTAGGACCATTATATCCTATTTTAGTAGTAGGCTCACTTGTTTGCAAAAAGCAGGCTCGCCCAAGTCAAGAGTAGGGTCACTTGTTTGAGAATCAAGGAGAAAATTTGCCCCTATTTGACAAATGGGTGAATCTACAAGTGCAGATTCACCTCTATTGAAGGGAGGCTCACCTGTTCTGATGGTAGAATCACCCTTGTTGCTGCATAATTTCTTGTTCTAGTACCACAATCGCCTTTGTGTAACCTAAACGTACAAAACTTCAAACAACAGAGAACATAAAAAGAGCAAACCCATTTGTGGGTCCCACTAGGTGTGCCAGAAATGTGTGCATTATGTTTTCTAACACTAAATGAAAGAAATGCAAAAGGAGAAAAACACAAAACACCACCTCAAGATTAGCCTAGTTAGACTTGAACAAAGAAAAGATAAAAACTAGTTATTTACCTTTCCCAAGTCGATTTGTTGGTTGGCCCTTTGATGTTGATTTCTTGTGTGCTCCTTGATGGAAAATCACCTAAAACTAGATGCAAAAGGATGTGGATTCAATAGAGAATACAATGATGGATTTGGGTATTTTGAGAAGTGTATGAAATGAATGCAATATGAGCTTGAAGATTCAACAATGGATGCAAGAGATTGAATGTGAATGCTTGAAAATTGCTAGAGTGAATGCTTTAGTGCTTGAATTGTGAATGCTTGTGAATTGTGAATGTGAATGTGTATTAAATGAATGAAAATGAGACTAAAATCCTCTATTTTATGGGAAGAGTCTCTAAAGAATTGGATGGCTAAGATTTAGCCACCATGGACAACATGAAGGGCTGTAGTGAGTTAAGGACTCACAATCTCTCACGTCCTGCCATGTGGAAATGAAGTGGAAAGAGGATATTTGATGTGGAGGTACTTGAAAGTACCTTGGGATTGGGAGAATATTTCCTCAAAAAGGAAGTTCTTGTCCCCATGTGTGAAGGATGTGACACATGAGGAATTTTGGAATTCCTCAATAATCCTCATGGGGAAGAGAGAATCAATGGAGCAATAAATGTGAATTTTTAATTCACATGATTGGGAATACCTTGGGGATAAGACAACGTCCTCATAAAGGAGGTCCTTGCCTCCATGTGGGGGATGTGACATATGAGAAATTTTATAATTTTTCAACAACCTTCATGGGGAAGAGGTTGTATAGGCTAAATAAAGAAAGCTCTTATGAAGGTTGAATTAGAGGAATATGAAAAATGGCATGAGGATTAGATTAAGGTTATGCAAACGGGTGATTAAGAAGACTAATGGAGGATTAGAGGCTAGTTGCAAAATATGGAGGATGTGACATTAATCCTGATTAAAGGTGTGCACATCTTAATCATGGATTAATTAAACCAATCCAGATTAGGAGAGGATTATGGAGGATGTGACAAGGAGAGAGAAAAGAGGGAATTTAAAATTGATTTAAATTCAAAAGGCTAAATGACTAAATTAATAAATTGATATATTTATTTAATTTAGAGAGGAAGAGATGAAAGGTAAAGTATTTAATTATTAAATTAAATACTTTAGGAACATTAGGAAAAGGGAAAATATTAATTAAATAAATCATTTAATTAATATCAATGGGGGATATGAGATAGATGAATAAAGTGGACGAATTTGACGATATGGCAGTAGTCAAATTTGGATGTCTACACTAATTATGAGATGTGGAAACTAAGAGATTAGTGGTTAGATGTTGGTAATGAGACAAAGTCACCTGCAACAATGTTAGATGAGGATTGGGCTAAGCTTGATAAGAAGGAAAGAGGGACCATAATATTATTTCTTGCTAAAGTTGTTCTCTTGAATGTTTCAAATGAAACTACTGTATATAAGTTGTGGAAGAGAATAGGTGATATCTATCAAACCAAAAGTCTTACTAATAAGTTGTATCTGAAAAGATAGTTGTATTCTTTAAAGATGAAAGATGGTGATTCTGTTGCAAATAATTTGAATGATTTTAATTTGATTCTAATTTAGTTTGCATTTGTAGATGTAAAGCTAGAAGGTGAAGATAAATGCATTTTGTTACTTTGTTCTTTACCAGAATCTTGGGAAAATATAATTGTTGCTATTAGTGGTAGTGGTGCAGATATGAAGATGGACAATATAATTCCTACTCTCCTATCAGAGGAGAAGAGGAGGAAGTCTAAAATGGAAATCCAAGATGCCTTGTTTGTAAAAGGTAGGCCTAGGAAAAAGGAACCTAAGGGAGACAAGGAAGGGAAGGGTAAGTCTAAAGGATAGAGTAAGGTAAAGTGTTGGAACTGTGGGAAACCGAGACATGTGAAGAAGGATTGTAAGAACAAGAAATATAGTTATGATTCTTCTACGGAGAAATCCTTGGATCACGGTAATCATGCATTGATCATTTCATGTAAAAATATTAGTGATGACTCTTTTCTTGATGTTAAAGAGTGATCTTCATGAAGAGGATGGTAGTCATGATGCCATGTGTAGCTCATAACAAGGTTCAATGGGGGTAGTTATCAATGACGTGGATGCATCATTGGTAAGGTTGTCTTCATGTGATTGGGGATATGTTTTTTCTTGGTTTAGAGTGGTTGCTATTATGTCATGGTTTACTATTGATACACGTTTAGAGTTTGGCATAGTTCTTGTTCTCTTGAGACTAGGATGTTTATGTATGTTATGATGCATGTGATCTCCTTGGAGATGGTTAGATCATGTTGTCATGTTTATGTTCCTGATTCATAATTGTATCTTTGACATTGATCTTGTGTAGTTCTCTTATGTATTGGGTACACTAATCATTTGCTTGATTACTTCATGATAGTTCTATGTTGCATTTGGAGTTTGGCATGGATTGGTTGGTTACAGGTCCTCATGGATACTTGAAGAAATAGGCGAGGCTTGAGTTCTCTTAGGGTAAGAGATATATGTTTTAATGGTTACTTGTAGTAAAATATTTTTAACAGTAAAGACTGAGAAGCATACACCTTGGTTGGACGTGAGTTCAACACACTTGGTGGTTTCACATGCCTCCAAAGAGGTAGTTTGGTTATAGAGACTTGGGAAAGGTATTGGTTTTAATTGCAAGTAAGTTAAACTTGAATGTGGTAGTCAGAGTGCTATTTGTTTAGCCAAAAATCATGTGTATCATGCTCATACTAAGCATGTTGATGTTCAGTATCACTTTGTGAAAGAAATGGTTGAGAGTGGGAAGGTATTAATTAAGAAAGTTGACACTTTGATTAATGTTGCAGATTATCTTATGAAACCAGTTCCTGCAGATAAGTTCTCTTGGTTTTGAGTATTAATCATTTGCTTGGAGCTTCATGATTATGCAGGATGCATTTTAAGTTGGCATGGATTGATTAGTTGGTGCAGGAAGGCCATTGGCCTTGAGTCCTATACTTGATTTATAATAATGATTCCTTGTTTAGAATAATTGTAATGTATAATTTCAAGTGGGAGAATGTTGGGAATAGGATGCCATTTAATTGAAATCCTAAACATTATTTCATGTATCTCCTAAGTCCTTGGAAAGTGTTCCCCAACACTAGGATTAGAAAGATATTAAATTTGAATGAAATGAACATGTAAACTAACATTTGTAATTAATTCTAAATGATAGGAACATGTGGGGACGCCCAAGAAGAACTCCAACAAAATAGGAGCACATGAGATGCCCACATGGAAGGTGGAACCCACCTTGAGTTAAGTTAATTGTTTGGAGAAAAGATAACACTTCAGTAATGCATGTAAAGATCCTAAAAGTTAGAAATTGATGTTTACATGCATGGAGTTCAGTTTAGTTTAGTTCAGGTCAGATTAGTTTAGTTTAGTTTAGTTTAGTTCAGTTTAATTCAGTATCAGTTCAGTTTAGTTTAGTTTAGCTTAGTTTAGTTTAGCTAAATTTAGTTCAGTTGCATGCAGTTAGTTTCAGTTGAATGCTAGTTAACTTCAGTTGACTTGGAATGCACAACTAATTACTTGAGTTGCATGATAGATAATAGGCGATGCATTCAATTAAGTGGGGAGATCAATCATACATCCTGTTTGCATGAATTGATGGAGAGATATGTTTCAGTCAATAGAGATTGACTTGGACCCACCTTGGGCACCCAAGTTGGCATCTTGGAGTTAACACTTTTGCATGAGAAGATATTTTATAAGGCTAAGTTAAGTGGGCCCATTCTTTGGTGCCAACTTTGACGAGGAGCTTACAAGATATCTTTGTAATCAATGTTGAGTTAGCACTTCAGTTTTGGATGCCCAAATTGATGAAGGACTTGGTTTGACATTGTTTTCATGAAATAACTCTACTTGCAAAGAATAGGCATAGGTTTTGTGAGATAAGCTTTGTGCTTTGTAATTGTAAACTCTTTGGCTCATTATTGTCTATAAATTGCAGCAAGTTGAAGAGAGTCCTATCATATTTTATTGCAGGTTGTGAAGAAGAATTGTTGAAGGAAACAAAAGCATCTCAAGCAAGGATTAATAAATAATTATTGTAATCTTTTTCTAAGGTTAAATAATACAAGCACTATTGATTCTGGTGGTGGATTTTTTTCCTTAAAAGGTTTCTCCATGGTATATGTTGTGTCACTTCTATCTTTTGGTCTTATTCTTCTACAATCTTCTATCTATTTCTATAAATGGTAAAATGAATATAAATAGATAATCATTCACAAAGAAATTGTAACAAAGAACACTTAATTATATCTATAGTATAATAGTTTTACAAGTTGTAAAGATAAATAATTACCTCCATTTTCAACAAAAACCCTTTGAAAATTTTGAAAAAAACCCCTACTGGGACTCATTTACCACCTTGGGTGAATCAGTCCCTGTACACATTTGAAACTGCCTTTTACAACACTAACAACCTTGTTTTTAACTCCTATTTTTTTCCATTGGTTAGTTGTTTCACTGGGTTGACTTTCTATTACATGTATTTTACAAAATCTAGCTTAAATTGGTCCATTTCATGAATTGCTTCATTTCACATTTGCATTCACAACATTTCATTTTCAGATCATTGCATAGTGTCATCAGTATATTACTTTGTTTGAAATCTGAAAAGTTGCATTGCATCCTATGTCTTTACATTGCATTTTAAGTTTGTATAGCGTCTATTACATTTAAATCATTAGAAATAAGAATTGTTTACATTCATGGCCATTATGGATAGCATTAGAATTTTGCAATTTTCTTTTTCAGCATTAGTTCCTAGTACACTTAGTTTAGCTTCATCAGAAAATGAAAACAAAAAACTACAAACATCAAAAGAAACAAACAAAAAAATGGTTAACCTTAGAGAAAACATATCATTCAAACCCTTTAGTAGTGATGACTTTGCAATGTTAGATGAAGCCCTTGAAGACTTCATCTATCCTAGATCTTCCACTAATGGTTTGGCATAAGAGGATGCAAGCATCGATAATCATGATAATCATAATTATTCTTTTCCTGATATCTCTTCGATTGGTGATGAAGGTATCTTGATGAAAGAAGACACAATCATTTAAGATCATGAAAGTCTTGCTTGTCTTCCTCCTCCTCCCCCTTGCAATGAAATTATGACACATGAAGCTGAAATAATTACCACTACCTTACCTATTCCCCATTCATCTCCCAACTCCTCCCCTACTTGTGAAAATCCTTTAGTGAATAAGGATGAAATCATGAATAATCATGACAAACACATTTGTGTGGAGGATATGATTGAGATCTATGCCAATCCTACCTCTCCTACTCAGGAAGACATTATAGGACATGCAAATGTAAATTTAGATAATCATGAAAATCAACCCTTTTCTTCTCCTAATATCTTCTCTTCACATGAAGAAGATAGTTTAGTGTTAGAAGATATCATGATGGAAGATCTATTTGAACAAAAAATTCCAATCATTGGTAACCATGAAACTCCTAGTTATCCTTCTCTTAATGCCTCTCCTATGAGCGATGAAGCTATCTTGCCAAATCCAACTATGACATGTGATGAACCTATTATTTGTCACTTTTCTAAAAGCTCTCCTCTAAGGGTCATTATTATGGCACATAAGAATGATACCTTAGAGAAAGAAGATAACAAAATAGAGCCTTCTTCTCATATCACCACTATTGATACTCAAAAAAATACAACCATTAATCATCCCCCTATGTGTGCTAAAGTTATTTTGGACACACCTAAGAATCGTATCATTCTTTGCCCACCATTACACAAGAAACAAGCTTAGAATACACCCGACCTCATTCTTTACCCACCTACGCACAATGTTTTGTACCAACCAAGTTACAATGACATTACTCACCTATATGACAAAGCCTATACAATCACATCCAACCTCAAACCTAAAAGACTTATGAAGCAACCTATGCAAGGATGTGATGCTATAGAACAAGGTCTCTATACCCCCAGAGAGCCTAAAACACAAGCACCAAATCATGGCCTTCATGATTTTCCTTTCATATAAATCAACCCATCCAAAAAAACTTCACTCAACATCAATACTATCACACAATATTATTCCAAGAAAAATCTAACCTTGCTACATCATAAATTGATAGATATCTCATTAAACATGTATCAAGCAGAAACTCTATTTCCTTATCCAAATAAATAACATTAGTTTTTTATCCTTTCCATGTAATAGTTGTAGGATAATAATATACTCACTATTGCATGTTTTGTATCCATCGCAAGGGGTAGCATACCATCATCCATTACAGGCTCACCCTTGTCCTGAACTAAGTGGGGGCAAAGGGTTAGAAAGATTTATCCCTGTGTGTCACTTGTCATTGTCTCTTTTGGCTAATCATTAACCTTTCATGAACGTATAAGATCAAGCTTGCGATGTGGATGATATGTCTTAATATTGACTCGCATGTGACATAATCCATTTCTTCATGATGCAGCTTATCGAAAAAATATGACTTGGCATAGGATTTTTGAATAAGCTCTCATACCCACTTCTACTTTAAAGCAATTGCTACAATACTGGTGTAGCAACCGCTTTAAAGTGGGGGCATACATAGACAACATATTTGGGAAAATTTCATGGTGTTATTTTTCTTTTTCTTGTGGCATGTCCTCTTCTTGGTGGTTTCATTGGGTTTGATGCCTTCCAAGAGTGTACGATCAATTAAAGTGTCTTGATGCAAACAAGGCATCCCATGGATAACGATATGACACCTTGACTTGTCCTCTCTTGGATACATTAGGCACAATGCTCCCTAAGAAGAAGACCTTACATAAACAAATCAAAATCCCCTTTAGCAAAATTTTTTACATATTCAAAAACATTTATAAAAAGCATTACATTGTGGTGCCTTATCAATGTTATCAGGATCATAACTTTTATATGGTTAGTATGATGGGAAGTTGACACACTAGCATGGCTTTCTCATTATATGGTGGGAAGCTGGTACACTGGCATGACTTTCTCACTAAACCACTTCTTTGGGACATCTCACCCCACGGATGACCTAATGTTCTATGGCCCTAGAGTGAGTGCATCTTTGATCCACCTCATTTTTCTTTCCTTTAGTTCTTGTCATTGCATGATTGTGTATCTTGATGATTTGACTCAGGATCTTGGATCCTGGGGGCTTGACTACCTTCTTGATCTTTTTCATCAATTTTTCATTTGCATCTATACACTTGGATCTCTCTTGAATGTCTACTTTAGTGTGAGTTTGAAGCAAGTTCATCCTCTCACTAAAGTGGGGGATAAATGTACCATAGAAAAAAAGAAACTTGCTTGACTTGGGAATAATTGATGATAAAATGGACTTAATTTTTGCTTGATCTAGTGTTGTGAGGTGTTTTAAACATCCACATTAGGTCTAGGACCTTTATAAATTGAATAAAATGCATTTATCAATGTCTTGTAAATGTGTTATAAAGTGATTCAACATTACAAAATGTATTTAATGGCATTTTCATATCAATCTAGAAGGATTGTAAAATAAACTTAATGTTAATCTAGTGTTGTAATGTTTCCTACACATTCACATTGGATTTTGTGCCTTTATAGGCTATGTGGACCCCATTTTAGTGCTGTAAAGTGTATTTAATCACACTTTTACATTGAATTTTGTGTCACAAGCCCTAATTGACCTTTATATCATCATTAATAGGCCCCTATTGCCCCATATTGTGCATCCCAAGGCATAATTTGATCAAATACCCGATGAAATCAACATAAGAACTAAAATTCCTCATTCCCCAATATTCTAGCTGTCGAAAGGGCCCCTCTAGGACTAATTGGGGTCATTTTGAGTTTTGAGCAAGAAATTTTGGATTTTAAGTTTATTTCTCCTCCATGTCGGCCTTGGGGATCAAATTAATGGGAAAATAAGGTGAATTTCCTATAAATATAAACCTATAAACCCTAAATCATAATCAACTTCATTATTCATTTATCATTCATCAAGTTCTTAAATCAAGTAAGCTAGGGTTTTTACATCACAAGTCATTAAGATAGCATTTTTAGACATTCAAGGGAAGATCCTTCATATTATTGCAGTAACCCAAGATCTATCATCAAGGAAAGGTATTAATCTCTCCATTTCATGTTCATGCTTCATTGTATTTCTTCATTTGGTTTAATTACCTAAAAAGGGGTTTGACCAAGGCAAACCCTCATGCCCTAACATCCAACATTTCTCCTTCTTTTCTTGTGTGTTTACAGATTTAGGTATATTGAGGGTTTGAAAATAATTAAGAATCAAATTGAAAAGTTTTTTAAGTCATTTCTTCATTAACCAAGCCAAAATATCCATTAAAAGTCAGCTACAGTGCCGAAATCAAACTTTTAGAGGTGGACACCTATTAGGAGCTAAAGTGAAAACTGAGGGCTACTGTTTCCACTTTTGAATTTTCAAAAATTCAGAAGTGGACTCATTCACCATTAGTGGCGAATGAGTCCCATTTCCAAGACTGAAAAAGTGTTTTTTGGATCTTTGGATACCCATTTGTCTGAAACGAGCTCCAAAACAATTTCCCAGATTTGGGACTAATTTGCCCAAAATGGCAAATGAGTCCCTATAGGCCAAATTTATAGCATCAACAACATTCTATAAGCCATTTCTAGTCTCTAGCAAGTTCTCAAGTGCACACATTTAGTTTTATTCATTTATGTTACAATTTACCTTCATTTCTAGGTTATTTTATTTATGTTTACATACTACACTTTGTTTTCAAACACTTCATACTTCTTTAGTTTTGCATAAATAATCAATCCATTTTATTAGTACTTTTCATTTAGGCATATGTTCATTATACTTGCATTACTTTGAGTGAACCACCTATATTTTGGGGTCTATCTCTCTCCTTTAGGTGAAAAACCCTAATTGAGCAAGAGAGTCATAACATCCCTACACAAAAAAAAAAAAATCTACGGTTCAAAAAGATAGCTGGTAGTTAATTTTCCTTGGTGAACTAATGAAAGGATCATGCTCAATCCATCACTCACACAATAATCCAAGGCTCACTAAAGAATGAACCACCATGGATGTGTGACACCATGGATTGAAGGGGTCCACATGGAATCTACAACTAAGGGGATATTTGAAAAAGATTAGCCCACCCACATTTTAATGAATATCTATGAGGCTAATAATATTAAATGTTAAAATATGATGATAGTGATGGATATGAAACTCTATATTAAAAAAATGTAAGTTTTGGGTCTTATGCATTATAATAGTTGAACCAATGCCTAAATTGTTATTATTACCATTTCCAAAAGTTGAAGGAAAGTATGTTCAAAGTCCCTATGACACAATTGGAACTAAGAGGTATATTCAAGTTGCTAGTAATGATTCATTTTGGAGTGCATTTTCACTAGTATGTGGAAATTTGTACTCTCCACTTGATAAAAAAGTTTTCAATTCTATTGTAGAATTCCTAGTTCTTGAAAAATAACACATTGCAAAATTTCTCAAAAATGTGTGACCTTTAATTTTCAATTATTTCCTTTGATTTGAGTCCTTAATTTACATTTTTATTGAAATTCCCAAGCCATGTTAGATAAGAGGAAACAAACCCTAGAATTGGGTATGTGCAGGATCATGATGGGCCAAAAAGTAGCAATATGATGGGTATGTGGCTGATGACTATTTTTTTACCCAAAATTGATGAAATGAAAAGGGTTTTAAAAGGAGATTCTTAGCTTTCCACTAATATAAATTATGCTTTACTTTGAATTTAATAAGTAATTATTATTCATTTTCTATTCAAATTATGACTAAAGTCCTGATTGATAAGTTGATTGAAAAAAACCTATAGCTTCCAAACAATATCACATTTTTTGAATCCAAAACATGTGTCACATTATATGCTTTTAATACTATAGGATTAAAAAAATAAAAAATGAATTTGATGAATTTTTTACCAAGTTAAGGTGGTCAGACATACAAGTTTTTATATTTTTTAGAAAATTGTAATAAAAAATTCATAATTAATTATTTACTTGGAAAAAAATTACAAAAAAATATGCATCACATCGGGGCATGAGTCCTCTAATTATATATAAAATCTTATAAAAATATATTATTATTTTATTGTGGTTAGGGTGGTCAGACAAACGCCTACTTATTTTTTCCTTGAAATTTAAGTACCACTGCATTGAAATTTCAAATTGTCACCAAATAGATTTTTATTTTTTAAACAAACCTAGTAGTTTAGAAACTAAATTCAATTTTCTAAAGATTCTATTCTTACATATTTTTGAAATAATATAGATAACTTATTCAAATTTTTATGTCAAGTTGCCTAACTAATTTTTCTAAATTTTTTGCCACTTAAGAGCCTGTTTTTTCCATGATGATCATGCACATACCCAATTATAAAAAAATATTTCCATGAGAATTCAAGTCTTCTAAAAAAGCCACTAGTTGGTATCCCCTTACAAACTTGATGGATGAAAATAGGCTAAAAATTGGGGATCCCATCACCCACACCAAAAGCGGTACTCAATTTATAAATTTCCATGATAAGGCTAATGAGTGGATTCCTATGTTCAGTGCCTAGAGATTTAATTTGGGAACTTAGTTCATTGTGCCTAATTTCTTCATTGAACTTCATATTGTTGAATGGACTATTAAGGATATAACACCCAAAACTATTTTATAACCAATTTCAAAGATGACATAATTTTAATTGTTGAAGGATTTTTGTTTAGTGATTTTTTTTGCCCCAAATCTAATGCCCACACCTTGTTGGGTTTGAATCCCCTAGTTACAAAATATGAGAAACACAAGTACAATTATAGGGAGAAATAGTTACTAAATTTTAGACATGGACAATGTGGACACAAACCTAAATGAATTTTAGTAATAGAAGTGGAACCACCTGAGGTTATATATTTTTCTCCATATTTTAAAGACACCTATAATGGTAAGTGCTAAGTTATGGGATTTGATGCTAGCCTCACCCTGTCCAAAGGTGCCCTAGATTTTTCCTCTCATAGTCAAAGTGTGTACATCAAAATAAAATCTTCAACTATGTGATCTATTTGACAAGGAAATTTAGGGAGGGATTGTTTAATGGTAAGAAGAAAAATGATGTCAAATATTTTAAATACTACTAAACCATTGGGAAAAATGTGATGGAGAAAGGGGACTCACAATACAAGAAAGGAATCCCTAATCCTAGATTTTCCTAATAGGGGGAAGGTTCATTCAAGGAAACCTAGTATCCCAAAGTGGATTGACTATCAACAAAAAGGTGAGTCAATTCTCAACAAGCGATACCTAGGAAGATTGCTTAGGCTTTGAGGGGTTCACCGCCAAGCAAAATCTTGGAAAAAGATAACTTAATATTTAACTCACAAAAACATGGTAATGCAAGCCAAATAATGAGTACAAATGATAAAATTAAGTAACAAAAAGTTAGGATGTATGTACTTGGGAAGTCTGGAAATGCAGTGAGGATTCTGGAAATGCAAAATTACTATCAAAATATGTGAAGGAGGACTAAGATTCCCTTACTGTTGTCTTAGTCTCGCTACTATTTTTTGGGACAAAAATGGAATCTTTGGATGTCGGAATAGAATCTGAAAGAATCTCTACGAAATACCTCTAGGAGGACTAAGATGCCCTTACTATTCTCTTAGTCCCAATCTAAATTTCTACAATTTCTAAATGTGATCATGAGGTCCAATGTTTGCACTTCCTTCTCAGATCTTAGGTCCTGAAACTTCCAGATCTGGCCTGTAGGTGAGTTTCCGTGAAATGACAACTTTTCAATGCAACTTTGCAACTTCTCACTCCAAATGAGCTTCAACCTAAATCTGCAAACACAAACACACAAGAGAGGAAAAAAATGTTGATTGTTAGTAAATGGTGGTTTGCCTTGGTCAAACCCCTTGTTGGTAATTAAACCTTGGAATGAAATTAAATATTGAAGGGAAATGATGAATGAACAAAGTGTTATGTTGTAACTCACCAAACCCTTGTTATAAAATCTATAAACTTGTGTGAAGTGGCTATCTTGAATGTAGATCTTGAATTGCTTGAATACTTGATAGATCTTGACTTGAATTGCTTGCTTGAATCAAAACCCTACATCATAAATGTTAGCTCAACACACCTGATGCAAGAATATCTTTGACATGATGCTTGAATCTTGATGATGACTCCAAATGCTTGATGAATTTCTCTTGAATGCTTTTTTGAACTCAATTATGCTATTAGGAATGCACATTCAACTTGCTTGGTAAGAAATGAGTGAAAGAACCTTGTATTTATACTTATCCATGATTACTATCCCAAAATTACACCACAACAAGCTGACATATGAATTCATCAATAAAGGAGGCTAAATCCTACCAAGATTTGAAATTAAATCCCAAAAATTACTTGAGGACTAAGATTCCCTAGGTGGCATCTTAGTCTCGAGGCTTGAAACTTGGGGCATAGACTCCAAAAAGGGGCCCAATTAAGGTGCCTTTGAAATCGGGGTCCCAAGACCTTTGGGGGAAAAAGACACCATAGGTGTCTTATTAGTCCCAATCCAAAAATCAAGGACAAAACCAAAATTATTAAATTATCATTTATCCTTTGATGTTTGTCAAGATTAGCCATAAAAAGACAATTTATTTGGCTTGTGGATGCAAAATGGGAAAAATTAAGACATAAATAAGGATAAATAAAGCAAGGCAGGCCCAAACAAGTGTGAAAATGCAAGGGTATGCATTTTCCTACACTAAAACTACTCACTACTATGCTACATATATCTATATATCTTTGTTGGTGCCCAAAGCTTGTAGTTGTCAATACAACCTTATGAGGAAATATATAAGGACTCGAGAGCCTTTCAACTTGTGGAATTGTGAACCCCTCACTTAGATAAGTATGGACAAAAGGATAATTTATGTATATGGGAGGATTTCTTCATAGCTATTATATGGAGTCAACTAGGTTTTGAAAGGTCTAGGCTTCCCCTTGAGTTTTAGAAGTTCTTCATATCCATGGACAACTAAGCCTTTGTTAAGAGATTGTATAATTGAGGAGATTGGTTATTTTAGGATGGATTGAACATAATATTTATTCAAATATAATGACATGCCACATAAAATGAATCTTAGAGTCTCATCTAGAATTTCTAACCTAGAAGCTCTCTAGAAAACGCATGAAGAAAATTATTTGACACTTCAAGTTGCATAAAAGGAAAAATATCCTTCCTCCCCATGCTAGGATTAGTGACCATCATTTTTGTTCTAAAATTATACGAGGGGGTGGAAAATATTATAAACCAAGTGGCCATGAATTTTTCCACACAAAGAAGATATGAAAGGTTTTATTAACAAGGTGAGACAAGATATAGGTAGGTTTCTATCTTTGAACTTCACTTTTTTGAGTTGGAATACTTCATTGGAAGTTTTAAGGTTATGAATGATAAAAAGGAAAGAAAAACACATGGAAGCCAGTCATCATAGTTTTAAGGGATTTATTCTAGAGATTAAGTATACTTTTCATAGAATGACATCCTTACTGAATAATTGGGTTAAACAATGTAAATATCAAATAATTCAAATTCTTGACTCTCCTACACTAACTTCAGGAAGTGAAAATCATCAAGTGGGGGAATCAAAGCCTAGCTAGCAAGGTTTGGGTCTTAAAATCAGCCAAGAACAAGGAAAAATAGTAATGGGTGAAGGACCCTTAATTCTACAACATACAATATAAGGTTCTTATTTTTCTCAATGGATAATTGAATATAAAAAGAATGATACCACTAATATAAAGATCATTGGAATAGTCAAATACCTAGAGTATACATGGGGAATTCAAGCCACTACTTTAGATGTCATGATATTTATTGCTAAGTGAACTAGGAAGAGAAGAGGTAATTTAGGATGTTAAAACCAAGGCATGTGAAGCCTTCATAGCTGATGCTTAGTTTATTAAGAGAAAAAATATGGCCTAAAATTATGATTAGCTCATACATAGCCATGAAAGATCTCTAGTTGTTCATCCTAAAGGTGAAGAGGAGAATTTAGTTTTTAACTTAGGCACTAATAATATTACCTCTAAACCAGCCAAGATTCTTGTTAGTGATAGTGGTTGTTTATTACTCCCTATGTGGGACCTATACTTTTCCATTGCATTCGATACAATGAGGAGTGATAAATGACATGATATTTTTAAAGAATTGGAACAAGTAAAGAAATTATATTTTAGATCATATTTTCTATAGAATAAAACATCTTGGATTTATGGTCCATCACTTCTAAACATGAGGTATCTTAATGATCAAGAGGGTGATTGGCACCCCTACTCTCAATTTAGCAAAGTTGCCACCAAGAATCTTTAAAAGGATCATGATTCTCACCTTCAAGATGTTATAAATGGGTGATCCCACAATACTGCTTTACAATTTTTGGCCAAACTAGACACTAAACTGATTTTTTTAACTAAATCTTCAATTCTAGATACCTATAACGGCTAAACCATGAGGAATTTGAAGATGATGCAAACTAGTGATGTGTGGAATTTTTTCTATAGATTCTAAACATATTTTTTTCAATTTTTTTTTGAATCAAATTGCACTTCTTTTTCCATCTACTTCGAAAACTAGTTTTTAACAATAAACACCATTTTTAAAGAGTGACGTCACTAGCTAACACAAATTTTTTTCTATGAAGGATAAAATTCTATTGTTTTTGAATTTAGATTTGTAACTATGATATCTAGTGCATGGAATTGGTTTCTTAGCATTTCATTGAATATTTTTTCTATACTAAGTTTCAAAGTCAAACCTTTTATAATTTAGACGTGATTCGCTGGCTAAAGCATAACTTTTTTTGTATGTATCAAATTCAATTTTTTTTTGTTGGATCAAGGACATCGATATCTAGTGCACTAATGTTTTTCAATTTTTTTTATGGGTATGTGTAGGATCATGATGGGCTAAAAAGTGGCAATATGATGGGTATTTGTAGGGTATGTGACTAGCGATTGTTTTTACCCAAAATTGATGAAATGAAAAGGGTTTTTAAAGGTGATTCTCAGCTTTCCACCAATATAAATTATGTTTTACTTTGAATTTAATAAATAATTATTATTCATTTTCTATTTGAATTATGACTAAAGTCCTAGTTGATAGGCTGATTGAAAAACATCTATAGCTTTCAAACAGTATCACATTTTTGGAATCCAAAACATGCATCACTTTCTATGCTTCACATACTATAGGATTAAAAAAAGAAAAATGGAATTTCATGAAGTTTTGACCAAGTTAAGGTGGTCAAACATACGAGTTTTTATATTTTTTAAAATTTGTAATAAAAATTCATAATTAATTATTTACTTGGAAAAAAATTACAAAAAAATATGCATCACATTCGCATGAGTCCTCTACTTATGTATAAAATCTTATAAAAAATATTATCATTTTATTGTGGTTAGGGTGGTTAATATACACACCTACTAATTTTTCCCTAAATTTAAGTATTATTGCATTGAAATTTCAAATTTTCACCAAATAGATTTTTCTTTTTTCACATAAACCTAGTAGTTTAGAAACTACATTCAATTTTCTACAAATTCTATTCTTACATATTTTGAAATAATATAGATAACTTATTCAAATTTTTATGTCAAGTTGCCTAACTCTGATTTTTCTAATTTTTGCCACTTAAGGGCCTATTTTTTCCATGGTGATCTTGCATATACCCTATAACTGATATTTTTCCACATGTGTAGAATGTAGAGCTTGATTTTTTGGTGAAAACCTATGTTTAATCAAACTAAAAAAAATACATAATAAAACTAAAAACATTTTAAAATTATATTTGATGGATAGCTCGTTCTGAGGACTACCATCATCCAATCGGATCTATGAAGTCTCTTCCATTTTTATCCTCAACTCGAGATTCAAAGGGAAAAAATTCTACAAAAATTTGGTGCAAGAGGGGGAGAAGGGGGAAAAGGGGGGTTCAAATTAACCCAGGTTTAAGCGAACCCCCCCTTCTATTCACTTTTCCATTGTTTTTGTTATAAAAAATGCAAAAAAATTGGATCCCATCATTTAATAGGGTTCGCTCGAACTAAGGTCCATTCAAACACCCTAGTTTGTGCGAACCTCTAAAAAGCAATTTTTTTTCATAAGAATGTTTTTGTAATTTTCCTTCCTTACTAGAATTGTAAACCAGTATTGTGAGATCACCCAAATATGAATTAGGAATTGAGGGAAGAGAGATCTAAATCATAAAATTATTTTATGTAAATTCAAAATTTGACAATGAGCCCCCCTCAAGTCAAGAAAATTTAGGATAAGAATTCTTCTAACTTTGATCAAGTCTCATAACAGAATGTTGAAAACTTGTAAAATGGGATGACAAAAATGGTTCTCAAGGCTAGTAAAGATAGTGAGGAACTTGTTAGGGAGATTAAGAGGGAAATAATTATGAAGCTAACTAGAATTATTGATGAATTTTAGGAGTTCCATATGAATATGATAAATTCCAAATAGTATATTGTAGCATCATAAATTTTCACCCTTGAAAATTTCACACTATATTTGGCCCCCTCTTAAGTGCATGTGCTTAATTATACTTATGCCTAGATTAATTGCCATTTAAAAAAAAAAATTGGGAAATTTAATTAAATATTATTTAATGAACATTTAAAAAGAAAAAAGGGTTAGACTAGGGTTCCCACACCCATATCTTACCTAATTAAGCCCTAAATTTAAATTTTTATTGTTGGCCTCAATATGTTTATGGATCCAAAATCAATTATTGGATTATCATAATGGTTAATGCAAAATATGTTGAAACTCATATAAATATAAGCCTTTCCCTCCATTTGAACAACTAAATCTTCGAAATGCAATTTTTATTTTCTAAAAGGTAATTAAGGAACTTTCAAGAGAAAAAATTGTCAGAGTTATCATGCATTAGCTAATAATCAAATAATCTTTAATTAATTATTAGTATAATTTATTCTCATGCACTTAAACTAAACTTAGGAGTGTTTTAATACTTTATTAGTTGAGCTAATATTAGATCATTTTGTCTCATCTCATGTGATGTTGGTACTTGTCATGATTTGATCCCTTTCTCATTTAGGGCTTTGCTCTTATAAGCACTCAACCCTCATTGTAATTATCTAGAGAATATCTTGAGCTTTCATATCTTCTTGGGAGTCTCTTACTTATGTATCTTTTCCTTGTTGAGGAATATTGCATATATTGTTTGCAGATCTTATGCATGGAAGGTGTATTTGTTTGTTGTTTGATCATGTGGCTCGTGGTTTTGTGTTTTTCACAATTCTAACATGGTATCAGAGAGTGGATTCAGCGAAACCCTTCTCGATTTATGAGGTTTATTTTCTTCAACAAGGGTTGCAAGCTTAAGATCTAAATCCCCTTTTCTTTTTTTGCAAATTTTGGAGGTGGGAGAATTTTTGTTACATTTTTGTGTGAAAATAACCTCACCATTGGATTTGGAGCTATCGAGAAAGTCAATTTTGTCTTTTGTTTCACCTGATTTTGACTCCTAACACTAGATCTATGAAGGTTTGAAGCGATCACTTTGTTTCCAGATCTAGAGGGTAGTTACATTTTTGGTGCATTTTGAGCCAAAACGGAGGTTTCCATTGTGATCAAAATGCCCAAAAAACTTAAGATCGCTTGTCAAATCATCAAAATCGATGTTGGGAGCTTCTAAGGAAAAAAAATTTTGTACAGGGCCCATATGTCCCTTGTATGGATTCTTGCATGTCGTTTGAAAAAATAAAAATTCACAAATATTGTAGGTCAGCTTGTTTTTTAATTAAATTTCTTATAGAAATTTTAAAAAATCAAAAGTTTTTTAATCAAGAAAGGCAGGTTTAAATTTTTTGTGGGTGGCATAGTTCATGTAGGGGGAGTTTTTAATGTGCAGGGTACTACGCATGCAGTACCCTAGCATACGTGGGCCCTTGGGTTAGCTGTCAATGATAGCTTTTAAAGCCCTTGACCACTCTAAACAAAAATACAGTGGCCTTTTTTCTAGCAGTTTCCACATTTTCAGGTGGTTTTTGAAAAATTCTGGGCACACTATTTTTTCCAAGCATTTTTTCTGTCAACCGCATGATTTTTGGCCATGGCTTTTCCTGACAAATTTTTATGACATTTTCCGGCACCCGCAAAATATTCTTCCATCAATTTTTTCCAGGTAAGGGTCAAGGTTTTTTCAACTTATAGGGAATATTCTTTGGAATATTCCATTGACATCAGCATGACATCATGCTGATGTCAGTGGTACAAATTGTCTTGGTCCCCTTTGACCCCTCTTTGGCCTCCAGACAGTTTTTTTTTTCTTTCGGTCGTAACTTGGGCATATGATATTGGTTTTTGGAAAATGAGATATCATCGAAAAACTAGTTTTTCCAAATTTCTATTGGTGTGGGTCTCATCGCTTTATTTTGCTTCTGGTGCATTTTATAGTATGTTGAAGTCAGATGACCTGTTTTCAATCTCGAGCTCGTAACTTTTGACCAATTTCTTTTTTTTTTCACAATTCCAGCAACTTTGGAACTATGTTTCAGAGCTCTTTAGTTCCATCCATGCAATTTTTCCATTTTGTTCTCCAGTTATTTTTTATTCAGATCTTTGTTTTTTTGTACTCTATTGAATTACTTGGACATTTTAGCTCCAGGGAACTTGTTATTTGCGTGGGATGACTTTTTTTGGTTGTTCTTTATGTATTTCTAGTTTTTTTTTCCTATTTGGGAATTGTAGATATCCTTTTCATGCACATTCTTATTATGTAGACGCACTGAGATAAAGTGCCATTCTAGTGTATATTGTTTTTCGGGATTCTGCATATCTTGTTGTGCCTTCTGTATTTGAACTATGATATAAAGATTCATGGGGGGTTGATGTTTGCCTTTTTTTTCCATCACACCTTTTTCAAGTGATTGTTCCTTCCACGACTGTAGTGAATCTTGTTGATTCTTGCCTCATGCATGTGTGCATTAGTTTGCATACCCTTTTTTATTTGTAGGTTGTTTCTCCTACATGCACTTCTTGGTTTCACACAATTTTAGTGTTCCTGTCTTATCTTTCTATTGTTGGTGCTAAAGATTACTTGGTTTGTGTTGAAGTGATCTATGTATATAGTTCTTGTTCCTATGTACTTTCAGATGCAACATACATCAGTGGTTGGTTACATGCATTTTAGTGAGATGGATCATTTACCATATGGACACTCTTGCATTCCTATTTCTGGAGGTTCTTCATTTTCAGCACTCTACCAATCATCTTTCAATAATAGTCTACAACTTTGTGCTTCAAGATGTTCTACATGTTCCTATTTTTCAGGACATTGTCTTGTTTGAAGGCTTCTTCAGTCCTTCACTTGGCTTTTAGGGTGCTGGTAAGAAGTTGAGTCCACTTTTTGGCCATTTAGTGGAGGTGTTTTCCCTAATTTTAGAGAATTTGACACATTTGACCTTAAAATTTGAAGCACTTAGAGATGGAATCTTGAAAAAGTCACTACTCATAAAATGTAGTACTCGGAGTCTAGTTTCCAAATATGTAATTTATTTCAATACCCAAATAATACAAATTTATTTTCAATAGACATTTATAAAAACCACTGTTTAAAAGTCTTTTTTTTAGCATATCATGCACGTGTACGTCATCCTTATTTTGACCTAAATAATCATATTTTTCTAAATCCTTTTGGGAAAAGATTTGTAACTCATTGAAGCATGCTTTCCATATTTTTTGTAATTTTTTATTGAATATTTTTTTTTGTTAATTTTTTATTGGCCATATTTGGTGTTTTAAAAAATCGTCATGTACATCATGCATAAGATGACCTAAACTTATGATTTTTTTTTATTTTTTTAAAAAATTGAAAACAATTGTCTGAAGTACGCTTTTGTGCAATCTATTCGTAAAAATGTTATGTTGATAAAAAGTTATTACAATACTAAAATACCTTGATAATTCAAGTTTATGGACCTATTTAATCAGAAATTAAATGAAAAATAAAAAAATAATCCAATTGTAAAAAATTACATATTTGGAATCTACACTGTCTAATCTATAATGGGTTTTAATTTCATCGAAAAAACTCTGCAAAAAATGCCTTCAGACGTATGCCCAAAGTCAGTATTGTTTTGTGACATTACTAGAACCTTCAACTTGCAGGTCAAACCAGGTACAAGGCTTAGGTTCGGATGCCCAAACCATTTCCCAAACCTTTCAACAAAGCAAAAACCCGGCCTACATTTGAAATTTTAAAAAATGAGATCCTGTTTAGTAAATGGGATCTTGTTTATAATTCACCTGTTGGAAATTAAATAGTAGAGCCATTGGAAAATGATACGAGATCTCGTTTAATAAAGAAGATCCTGATTTATTTAACTTGGGATCCCAAGTTATTTTTTACTGTTATTTTTTGTTTTACTATCAAAAAGGGGCATGTCGGGTCTGAGAATCATTTTGTATGGCTGACTGCGACATATCCCCTATTTTCTATCACATTTTGTCTTGTTGAAGCTCTTCAAGTTGGGATTTTTTTTAATTTGGAAAGGAGGCATCATTGGGACACTGTGAGAAAAGAATTTTGTTGAATTGCTACTTGTTTGAAGGAGGAAGAATTTTTTTGTTGAATTGCTATTTTTTTTCAAAGGAGGAAGATGAATTTTATTTATTTGCTATTTGTTTGAAGGAAGAAGATAAATTTTTTTGAATTCCTATTTTCTTTCAAGGAAGGATGAAAGTTTTTGTTCAATTGAGCTACTTGTTTGAATGAGGAAGAGAAATTTTGTTGAATTCCTATAAATATTTTCAATGGAGGATGAGAAATTTTGTTTGATTGAGCTACTTGTTTGGAGGAGGAAGAGAAATTTTGTGTAATTTCTACTTGTTTGAAGGAGGAAGAGGAATTTTGTTTAATTGATACTTGTTTGAAGGAGGAAGAGGATTCTTGTTCAATTTCTACTTGTTTGAAAGAGGAAGAGGAAATTTGTTCAATTTCTACTTGTTTGAAGGAGGAACAAACAAGGAAGACTCTCAAGTTTTTGACATTCATTTGTGTATACTTCAAAAAAATTCAATCATGGGATCACAATGTCGGAATAAGAGGAAAGATAGGAAGGTATTGACCCCTGAAGAAATTCAAGCAAAGAGAGAGAAGGAGAAACAAAGACAAAGAGAAAGAAGAATGAGAATTCAATCAATGAATGATGGTGAAGTATCCAATTCCACAACTATTGAAGATAAAAACATTGAGGAGACCATGGATGTAGACGATGCAAACTTGCAAGAGGTGAATGTGGAAACTAATACGAATATACAAACTACTCTTGGTATGTCGTCAAATATCCCTTCCAATGCTATGGAGAATGTTTCAATAGGAACAAGTCTAGGTACGTCTTCAAATCCACCTTTGAGCCTCATGAAAATGGTGTTTATTAGAGTTTTACAAGAGGCTGGATATCACAATGTTGACATTGATAATATTCATAGAGTTAAAGATTTGAGTCAAATTGTTGTTGAAAATGGGTCCTTAATGTTTGGTGAGCTTGTGATGATTTGGGTTTTGCGGATGGCATCGCCTACAATCTGGGCTAGGGCATCCGTGCCCTTGCCCGTTTCTTGTTCTGGTTTGAATCTGCGCTGGGAGGGGGGTTTGTTGGCTGCATTTCGGGGTGTGGTGTTGTGTGTGGCCACTGCTGTGGTCTCTTTCCTTTTTCCTGCATGCGGGCTGTTCCTTGGCGCCGACCAGAGTGTGGGGTGTAGCTGGGGGCCACGGGTGTGCAGATAGGGGTGCGCCTTTGGTGCCTGGTCTGTGTGGGGTTTCCCTTCAGCGGTGTATTTTGTTCTTTGGCCAGTGGATCGTGGTGAGCTGTGGGGGGGGCTTTGAAACCCTTGTCTCAGATTTTTATTTCTCGAAGGCTTTGCATGCCCACTATAAGTTAGGTACTATGTCTCCCGGGGAGACCTCAGGTGAAAACCCTCAAATGGATTTCCGTTCAGCGCTTGGTGCGAAGTCTCCTCAACACGCTTCGAAAGTTTTCAATAATAATTTGTTCATGCCGGAAACGGGGCTAGATGGAGTGGGCTCGTCTAGTGGAGCTCGGATCACGAAGATTAATGGCTGCCTGGAACGTTGCAAGGAGAGGCCGAAACTGGTTATTCCTTTGGAAATGGTTGCGGAAGATATTGAATATTATTCAAGGCACTCCTTTTACTGTAAGTTTCTGGGTATGAGGATATCGTTGCAATTTCTGGAATCTTGGGCTCGACGGACTTGGATGCCGGAGGGTGAGATGGATATAAAACTTTTGGCAAATAATTATTTCATGGTTACCTTTGATTGCATGGCGGATCGAAATAAGGTCTTCGAAGGAGGCCCTTATTTCTATAATCAGGTTGGTCTGTTTCTTAAACCGTGGCATGCTGGTTTTAACCCTGCTGAGGAGCTTCCAACTCGTGTACCGGTGTGGGTTCGGCTCCCACGGTTTCCTGTGGAATGCTGGCGGGATGATGTTTTGCATCTGTTGGGGTCGATGCTTGGGAAGCCGGTTGGTTCCTCGCTGCAGACTCAGTTCAAAAAGGTAATCACTTTTGCTCGCATCTGTGTGGAAATTGATCTTAGTAAACCATTACCAGATTCTTTGGACATGTTTGTGGGTCCTTACTCTTGGGTTCAGTCTTTAGACTATGAAACACTTCCTTTCCGATGTCGTCTATGCCATGAATATGGTCACTTGCAACGAAGATGTCCAAGGGTTAGGCCTGGAGAGACTCCTAATTCTCAGCCTTCCCATAACCCACCTAGGGAAGATAAGGGAAAGAACCCCATTCCTGGGGATGGTGATGGTTCTGATGGCTTCGCCCCTGTGAAGAATCGTAACAGAAACCGAGGCCAAAAGAGGACTTGGAAGGAAAGACAAGATGAAGACTCTTTTAATAGATTTGAGGTTTTGGATGATCTGGATCAGCAGGAAGTGAATCCGGGCTTGGTTAACTTGGATCAGGGTATTGTGTGTTCTGGGCAGGAGGTTCCTCCTTCTGGGGCTACTCAGGATACACATGATTCTGGTGCTTTGCAAATGGTGACTGACCTTCCAATGGATGCCCAAGTGGAGCCAATCTCTTCTGTGGAAATGAAGAAGAGTGGGGGAGACAACTCTTTTCTGGCTTTGCATGCGAGTTCAGATGTAGGTAAGAATCTCAAGTCTTCTCCTTCTCCTTTGGGTATACATCAGAAGGATCTCAAAAAAGGGTTGGGGGAGAAATCTTCAAAGCTTGGCAGGAAGAAGGATATGGAAAAGATTAAGTTAGCTGGGGAAACTCTTGTGGAGTCTGGGTCGGTTAAGACTTTGGATTCACACTTCTCTAGCTCTTTGAAATGATTGTTCTATCTTGGAATGCAAGGGGCTTGAACAGCAGCCCTCGACAAAAGGTTGTTCGTGAGTTGGTTAGAAGTCAATCTCCTGATATTTTGTTCTTACAGGAGACTAAGTTATCTGTTGAATGCATGATTGGTTTATCTCCTAAGTTGTGGAGAAGCGGGGAGTGCCAATGCATTGGTGCTCAAGGGTCTGCGGGTGGAGTGGCTTGCCTTTGGAATCCACGGAAGATCCGCCCTCTTTGGTGGATGTCCAGCAAGTCTTCTATCTCGATGATTGCTTCTTGCTTTGAGACTGGGGAGTCTATCCTCCTCACTAATATCTATGCTCCTGTTGATTTTCGGGGTAAGCAATTTTTGTGGGCTCATATTCATTTTGTTCGGAGTATGGTGCCTTTTTATCCTTGGATCATGGCTGGTGACTTCAATGCTATCTCTGAGTTGGCTGAGAAGCGGGGTGGTAGTGCTAGGCTGGAGCCTTCTGCTTTGCTTCTTCAGGATAATATTTCTACTTTGAATCTTGTTGATGTAAAGCCTAATAATGGTCTTTTCACCTGGAGCAATCGAAGGCTTGGGGATCTCTGCATTTCTGAAAGACTTGACCGGTTCCTGGTGTCTTGTTTTTGGGTTGGTGGCTTGTGGTCTTCTAGCTCAGAAATTTTGGATTGGAGGGGGTCCGACCATTGGCCTATCAAGCTTGTTGTTTCTTCAGCTCATGTGCCCCGGTCGCCCCCTTTTAAGTTCCAGCTTATGTGGCTACGGGAGCCCTCTCTTCATGATTACATGACTGAATGGTGGAGAAATGGTAGACCTGCCTTTGGTACGGCAATGTATACTTTCGCTAAGCTTCTCCAATTTGTTAAATATCAGCTTAAGCGTTGGAACCGTCAGTGCTTTGGGAACATCTTTCAAGCTAAGTGTGCTGCCCAAGCTGGGTTGAATAGCATTACAAGGGTGATTAGGGATAATGGTGTGACTGCTCATTTACTTCAAGAGGAAGCCAGGGCATTGAGAGTTTTAGAGGAGTGTGAATTGCGTGAAGAGATCTATTGGAAACAGAAGGCACGAATTGAATGGCTTCAGGAGGGAGACAAGAATACTGCTTTCTTCTTCAATTCTGTCAAAGCCAGGCGACATGGGAATGCTATTTCTGTCCTGGTGAATGACAATGGTGAGCCTCTTTCCTCTTTTAAGGATATCTCATGTGAAGCAGTGCAGTATTTTGAGTCTCTATTCAGGGAGGATCCCCAGGGGGCTCCCAATGAGGAGGCTCAAGTTTTGTCTTGCATCCCTTCTTTGGTCACTATGGACATGAATGAGTCTCTTATGAGTGATATCTCGATGGATGAGCTGGAGAGAACGGTGTTCCAGATGAAGAAAGGGAAGGCCCCTGGTCCTGATGGCTTTCCGGTGGAGTTCTTTCAAGATTTCTGGGATATTATCAAGCTTGATTTATTGGCGGTAGTCCAGGAATCTCAGAGGAACAAGCAGATGTTACGAGCTCTGAATTCTACCTTTTTGGCTCTTATCCCCAAATGTGAGGGGGCAGATAGGCTCAGTCAATTTAGGCCCATTTCTCTTTGTAATGTGATCTATAAAATTATCTCTAAAATAATTGCGGATAGGCTAAAAAATTGGCTCACAGTTTTGATCTCTGAGGAGCAGAGTGGTTTTGTGGCGGGCAGACAAATTTTGGATGGGGTGGTTATAGCTACTGAAACCATTCATTCTATGGCCACTTCCAGGGATAAGGCAATGTTCATCAAGCTGGACATGGCCAAAGCTTATGACAGAGTTCGTTGGTCCTTTCTTCGAAAGATCCTTGGGGCTTTTGGTTTTGGGGATGAGTGGATCCAATGGGTCATGAGTTGTGTTACTTCAGTATCCTTCTCTGTTCTGATTAATGGTGAACCCTCAAAGTTGTTTTGTGCTTCCCGGGGTCTACGTCAGGGCGACCCGGTTTCTCCTTATCTGTTCTTGCTCTTGGCTGAAGGTCTCGGCCGGTTGTTGAAAAAGAATGTTGAGATGGGTTTCATTCAGGGGTGGCGATGGGGAGGTAATATTCCCCCACAGTCTCATTTGCAGTTTGTGGATGATACCGCACTGATGGGTATGGCTACTATCAGGGAGGCTACACATTTGCGTGCGGTGCTGGATGTTTATCTTCTTGCCTCGGGTCAACGAATTAATGAAGATAAGTCCTCAATCTTCTTCTTCAATACTCCTGGTCCTATCCAGCGGAGGATTGCTAATATCTTAAGGTTTCAGGTTGGCTCCCTTCCTCTAACCTATCTTGGTATTCCTATCTCTGTCAAAAGGATGCCCAGGGACTCTTGGCAGAGTATTTTGGATAAGTTTCGGACAAAAGTTAACCATTGGACCCATAGGTGGTTGTCCTTTGCTGGAAGGGTTCAGCTGATCAAATCTGTGGTTCAAGCTCTCCCCATTTATAGATGTATGCTCCAGGTGGCCCCGGTTGGTTTTGTTCAAGATCTTGATGCCTTAATTAGACAGTTCCTTTGGGCTGGTAATTTATCATCCTCCAAATGGAGTCTGGTTAGATGGGAAATTGTTTGTAGCCCGAAGCACTGTGGCGGTCTTGGATTGAGGCAGTCATCTTTGTCTGGGATAGCACTTGCTGCTAAACTGTTTTGGAGGTGGTGTGTGGAGCAGGGTCAGACTTGGGCCAGGATTTTATCCCACAAATATTTTCCAGAGATCCCTCAGATGGATATTCCCCGCTATCCTTTGGTGGGGAAAGGTTCGGTGATTTGGGATACACTCAAGAAAGGGGCTGCTCTCGTCAAGGATGGGTTGTTTTGGATTTGCAAAAGTGGGCTGGAGGCTCACTTTTGGTTGGATTCTTGGGACGGTTTTCCCCCTATTGTGTCCCAGTTTCCTCATCTGTTGCCCCTTTGTCACAGGTTCACTGCAGTTGGTTGGGTTAGGGTGAGTGATTTTAAGTCAATATCTGTCCATGGCCAGTTGAGGGTGGCTAGGTGGAAGAATCATGAAGATTGGCCTGTGGTTGGGATGGAGGAGGAGTGTGCGGAATTGCAACGTATCCTTTCTAGCAGGAGTTGTAGCTCCCTCCCGGATGGAGATGTTTTATCTTGGTCCCCCAACCCTAAGGGTGTTTATACTGTTGCCTCTGGCTATCAGGTTCTCTTATCTCACAAATTGGACAGGGTGGAGGTTCGTTGGTGGCAGAGAGTTTGGGATAAGTTTTCTTGGCCAAAGTGCAATTGCTTCATTTGGACTTTGGCATGGAAGAAGTGCTTGACTTGGGACAATATTCAGAAGCGGGGATTTCAGGGCCCTTCTAGGTGTGTTTTGTGTGGGAATGGGGAGGAGGATTCTGCTCATTTGTTTTTCCGTTGCTCTTTCTCCTTGAGGCTGTGGCATTTTTGGTGGGAGGCTTGGAAAAGCCCTTGTGTTCATGCTTCCTCTTTGGTGGATTTCTGGAGTAGTCTTGGCAGACCTCCCGCGATGGCAACCTTCTTACAGGATGTGTGGTATGTTGGGCCTACCTTCATTCTTTGGCAAATTTGGTTGGAGCGGAATCGTAGAATCTTTCGGGGTGAAAAGATGGTCATTCAGCAGATTTGGCAGAGGATTATGGGTATGATTCGGGAGACGGTGGAAGCGAAGAGTGAGGTGGTGTATCCCTTGGAGAAAGAGGATGCTAAGAAGGTGGAGAGACTGGGACTTCAGGAGATGTCCTCGGCTTTGGCTTGTGTTCGAAGGGGAAGGCGGGCAAGGAAGAAAGTGATGAGAACAGGTAAGTGGCTTCCCCCTCCTGTTGGGGTTCTAAAGATTAATACTGATGGCTCCTCTAGGGGAAATCCGGGGCCTGCAGGAATTGGGGGGGTTGGTAGGGATTCTTCAGGGATGGTGGTTTTCTTCTTCTCTGTCTTTGAAGGAGTGCAGACTGTTAACCTGATGGAAGGTCTGGCGATCCTTTTCGCTCTGGAACGGGCCTTTGCTTTGGGGTGGAGAAAGGTTATTTGTGAGTCTGACTCACAAGTTTTGGTTAACTTGCTTAATGTTAGGAAGATGGCTGATGTCAGTTGGCAGTTGGCGAGGCTGGTTCAGCAGATTCTGCAGATTAGTTCCTTGATGGAAGTGGTGTCTTTTGTCCATATTCCGAGGGAGTGGAATAGGGCTGCAGATTGCTTGGCGAAATGGGCTTCAGAACAGCTTGATGGCTGGAAGATTGAGAGGTGGGAGCAGATTTCCCAGGAGCTCCGTCGTGATCTGGAAACGATTATTGCTGAGGAAAGAGAAGAGACTGATGTTGGATGTTGATTGGCTCTTGTGTTGTTTAGTCATTTTTTTGGTTCCTTGGGGCTTTGGCCTTTTGTTGTGATGTAATGCTTTATTTCTGATCTTCAATAAAGTTTTTACCCCTCTTTTTTAAAAATTGTTGTTGAAAATGAAAATGAAAATCCATTGAAAACCATTTTGTTGTGGAAAATGAAAATGAAAATCCTCTTAATGAAAATGAAAATGAAAATACTTTTATTGAAAATGAAAATGAAAATGAAAATGAAAATGAAAACCCTTTTGTTGTTGAAAATGAAAATGAAAATGAAAATGAAAATGGAAATGAAGATGAAGATGAAAATGAAAATGAAAATGAAGAAGAGAATGAAAATGAAAATGAAAATAGTTTTGAATATATATTTTTTAAAATTGAAAGTGATTTTTGGATAATCTTCCTAGTAAAATTTCTTGGAGAAAAATAATAATGCATGCTAATAGATTGTACGATCAATTTTTTTATCGTAAGAAACTTTTAGTTCAGTGTCAACTAATGATGCAATTAATGAGAATGCGAAAAATGAGAAAAATAATAAAAAAGTTAGGCATTTTTGTTAAACAAAGAAGAAAAGATCAATCAGTAAAACATGTTATGTCTACTATTGCTAGTGACATTTAGTCTATTGGCAAAAATAGTAGGTCTAAAGATAAGAATGCAGGAAGAAGAGCTATAACAACTGCTATAGTTAATAAATCAACTTTGAATAAAATAATGGTAAGCAATATTAGTGAAGTTTTAAAAATACATCCTAAAACATTGCTAAGAGCCACAAAAAGAAGAGAAAGTATAGAAAATGATCCTATCAACCAATGTTGGAGTTTCAGTGGTCGACTCCCGAGGTTCGATATGAAATTGAATGTTGAAATTAAATCTTTGATCTTGAAAAATATTGGCATGATAATACTAGGGTATCATCTAATGCTAGAGATATTTTAAAATTAAGGGTGGGGTCCAAAGTTCGCGATCCTCATCCAAAACACCTATTAGATACAACACAAACTAAATTTTATAAAAAAATTTGTGGTGATTTAGTGTTACCTGGTAATATTAAAATAAGTCAAAGGTCTTTTAAAAAATGTAAACCATGGTATGTAAAAATTAATAAAGAACGAATATCTTGTTGTTGTAAAACAAATGTCCAATTTTGTTACTTTTATGATGTTTTTCAATATATACGTTGTACTTTGCATACTAACATGATTATGCAGGAATGTGGTATCAATATGCCACCTGAAACAATAAGGGAGTTTATATCAAGTTTATTTTGTGAAAGATCTAATGAAAAGTTATTTTATTCAAGTTCTTGTATTTATGGACAATGCACTAGTTGTGGAAATCTTTCATTCTTTAGAGTTTGCATCCATGAAAGTGTTGATAATGATTTTGGAAAACAATTAGTTGATGTTAAAAGATTTAAGAATGTTAACTATTCTCTAAAATATGGAAAAATTGGAAAGCATTGTGATTTAGTTACAAAAAAATTTAGTGTACATGCATTCATATTAGAATTTAAGAATAAGATTGTACCAAAATATGTCATGCATTCTCAACATGCTCGATGGCTTGATGGCCAATTTCGCACATGTAGAAACACATTTCCAATTGGTACTATACTTTTAGTGGTTGATTTTGCAGAAAATTATACTCTAGCTCTGCAAGAGGAAATTCAATCACAGTATTATAATTCAGTGCAAGTAGTTATGTTTGTCCATATTGTTTATAGACATGCAGATGATGGCACAAAGGATGATAGAAAATTTTTGAGGGAGTATCATTTTTATTTGAGTGACAACCGGTTACACTCGTCAGAGTTTGTTCAATACTGTTTCAATATATTTTATAGAAATTTAAGTGAAAGAGGAATCTAGATGACAAAACACCTCATATGGTCAGATAATTGTATGGGGTAGTTCAAAAATACTCGAAAGTTCTATTGGTTAAGTAGGGTTCACAAGGAACTTAATGTCCAACATATATGGATTTTATTTTAAGTTGGACATGGTAAAGGAGAACACGATGGAGTTGGTGTGTGTGTCAAAATAATTATTGCTAGAGAACAATTAAAATTTGATGATGCAGTAAAATTTAAAGATGCACGTGGGATTGTGGATTGGTGCAATACAAGATTATCTACACCTGGTTCGAGTGAGTACTCTATGGTTCACCGATTCTTTTGGTTGGTTGAAGAAGAGAATATTCTACCTAGATTTGACTATGAGACAATTAGTGGATCTACTAAATGGCATTCATTTAGGAGTTCAACAACAAGCACATGGACTATCTAGACAAGGGAGCTTGCATTTTTTTGTCAATTTTGTATCTTGGGAGATTGGGAAGGATGTGAAAATACAAAATGGGTTGAAGAGTGGGAGAAAAGATCGTTGACACCTGCACAAGCACACAATCAATATGAAAGAACTATTGAAGAAAATTATCAAGTGTTTGCATCTAAAGACTATGACCGTATTTCGGACCTTGTACAAGAAGATAATTTAATTTAATTTATTTCATGTTATTTCACTTTATTAAGTTATTTTGTAATACTAAATTATTTATATGGATGTGTAAGTTATTAAATCAAATTTTGTTTGCAGTACATGTGTATGATGTTGTTGCACCTGATGGGAATGAAGAGAAAACAAAATATTAGTTGGCTCGTTGTGTGGAGACTAAACATAAGTTAATAGAACCTTGAGAAGATGATGGTGGCTATCATTATCCAACAGGTACAATGATCCCCTTAAGCAAATTTTGATAACAAGTTTTTGGTCCCCTTAAGAAAATTTTTAGAACAAGTCTTTGATCCCCTTAAGAAAATTTTGAGAACTTATTTGATGATGGTTTTCATGTTTTCCAATAGGATCGTTGGTGGTTGTTGGCACTTGGCTATGAAAATACCTAATAAGGAAGAATGGTCTACCCACATTCAAATATTATGAAACACATAAAAATATTATACACTATTCACATTTGGTGGTGGCAACAAATATAAAACTAGACGGTATCATGGAAGACCTACAAATAAAGTGCTATGGACAATTTCTATGGAAGAGCATGAGACAATCATAGATGCATTGCAAAAGAGAGAGGATGCAGATGGTACAATGGAATAAGTAAATATAGGTAAATATAGTTTTATTTTTATATTGTCCTTTTATAGATCCTTAAGCCATAATCACAAAAAGGAGAGTACATGCAGATTCAACCTAGACAACATGGAATACATGGTAAAAATAGGTAATTATTAGTTAAATTATATTTAAATACATGTTTTGATTAAATATATTGATATTGCTTGTACATTAAGAGTTAAAATTGATTTGTTATCCCTTTTTGTATCCTTAAGCCATCATTGCATTGATCTCATACTTTGAAACAAAAAGGAGAGGATGCCTGGATTCAACCTACACACATGTGTGGAATACTTTTAAATACAGGTACTTGAGTTGTGTACATATAGATAGTTTTATATAAATTAAAATATGTATATTTTTATAATTTCATTGATATTTCTTGTACCTTTTTGATATCAGGTGGCATGAAGACCTACTGCATTCCAAGCATGAGTTTGGAATGTTCTTGAGATGGCATAGCCAAATTTTGAAAACATTATTTTGAGATGACATATATGTAAATACATACTTACACAATTAATCATTTTGTACAAATTACAAATACATGAACATACACAATTATGTACTCTATGTACTTTTATGTATCAAAATCAATATTCTATATATTTTGTTTGTTAAATGTGCATGTTTTCCTACTTTGAAACTTTGTATTTGATTGTATAATCACTAAATATCATGTATAAATTATTGTTAAATCAATTATATACTCTTCTTTGATCCCCTTAAGATGTCGTATTAGGACCCCTTAAGACATCCCCTTAAGACGTGTCATATTAGCACATATCCTAAATATTATACTTAATTATATCATTTTTTATGATGACTCACCCTAAAGTATAATACTTTTTTATAACACTTAATATTTATACTTAATTATACTCTCCTTTGATCCCCTTAAGACATCATATTAGGACCCCTTAAGACGTGTCGTATTAGCACATATCCTAAATATTATAATTAATTATATCATTTGTTATGATGAGTCACCCTAAAGTATAATACTTGTTTATATCACTTAATATTTATACTTAATTATACTTTCCTTTGATCCCCTTAAGACATCATATTAGGACCCCTTAAGACATCCCCTTAAGACGTGTCGTATTAGCACATATCCTAAATATTATACTTAATTATATCATTTGATATGATGAGTCACCCTAAAGTATAATACTTGTTTATATCACTTAATATTTATACATAATTATACTCTCCTTTTATCCCCTTAAGACATCATATTAGGACAGGCCTTAAGACAACCTATAAATTAGTGTTGGATGTTATTATTTGTTTTGACAACTTATAAATTAGTGTTTTTTGTGGAACATGAGGTCAAGAGGACTTTTATGTTCTTAAGTTTTCTCTAAAACTTTTCATGACTTGTAAATATGGGACTACATGATTTAATTTCAAAACTTTAGCCTATTTTTGGATAATTAAGTTCTTTAATTTAATGTTGTAAAAGAACTAGGAAATATGGTGTATACTTATAGAACAACTTTTTTGGAAAAACTTGCATTTTGATTGGTATTTATGTTTAGTTTATAGAATTTATTAATGCTTTTGTTCTCTAATCTTGTATGGTATTGTTTATTTCTTAAAATTTCATCCTTTGTGGTATATAAACAGATTGCTTTTGTTTGTAAATTATGATTTATTGACTAATTATTGATTGATGTGAATTGAATAAGTTCATTGACTAATTATCACTAATTATTGAATGTACATATCATGTATATCATGTATGGGATCACTAAATTTGTAAAGTACAAATATTAAAATGTCCTATTAATTTCAACTTTAATTTCATATTTATATTTAATTTCACATTATTGTCCTATATTAATGTCTTGACTATGAACATAAAATGCATAAATGTACACATGTGTAAATTAACATTCAACAATAATAAAGTCCATAATTTACAACATATTAAGTGCATGAAACCAAAATATTAAGTGCATGAAATAAAGTCCATCAGAGTACAACACATGAACTAAAGTCAAACAAAGTACTTGACCCATGAAATATAAAGTCCAATAGAGTACATGAGAAACCAAATATGTAGACCATAAAATAATCAAATATAACCCATAAAATCATGTTTAGGTCATGTATCATCTCTATAATCAAGATACCTCTTCACACCATGCAGACTATGTGGATGACCTGAAACACTCTGTACAAGAGAAAGATGAAATTGGATGTAAGATGATGAAAAAAAAATTTGGCGCAGCCATGGTAGGAGGGTCCTCAAAGAGAATAATCCAAACCGTGCAACAAGAGTCACACAAAAAAAGCAACATAAAATATGGAGACAAATGTAGATTAAAACATTCTCATTAATAGAAATCTCAATTATAATCGGTCTTGACAACATCTAGGCTTACAAGTTCGGCTCATAGGCCTAATCAACACATGTTCAAAAATACAACATTCCAATATGCTCCTATATGCAAGCGAAGTCTTACATATCATATCTATCTTAATCTATCTAATCCCATTCTACCTTTTCTAATGATCTATTACAAGCTTTATATCATATCCACAGGGTTAGAATCTTTTACATCAGCCAAAGATCATTACAATCTCCAATGAAATAAAATGTAATGTGCACATGAATAGGTCGGCCTCAAATTTGAATTACTCCATCAACAGGTGCATAGGATGAAGTGTGGACCTATAATTAAGGTCAGAGACACTCCATGGAACAATTAAAATCACAACATTAAGATCCACAAGCTGCAAGAAAGATCCACAAGCAATCAAACTTGCTGATAGATTTGAAAATTATTCTGGTACCAGTTCAAGAAACTGCCACTAAATCTGGAAGCGATGACTTGCCGAAAAAACATCCAATCATGCTCAAATCTTGGAATAAAGAAAATGAACATGTCCATGATGTAACAAAAGTTCCACAGGGTTTGGCGTGCAAATATGATGAATCCACCAATATAAACTGAACAAGAACAAAAACTGAAAGAAAATATTTTTGGTTGATGCAAGATTGCCAAGAACCAATGATGCTCTTGCATCAGACAACTGGGGTTAATGAAAAGTGAGTCCCTCACTTTACTGGGGCCAAAGGAAAACCAAAACAGTCTACCTTAGCCTGAGAAATTCAAGAAGAATCCTCAACTGTTCTGCCTTTCCACTTTACAATATATTCTTTGTACTATTTTCCATGAGTTTTCCTCCCATCTCTAATATACAAAATCTCTTCTATCTCATCTTCTTGTTGTTTAGCAAACTGGTTCTCCAATTTTGCTTCACTGAATTCTGCTTCATGGTACTCATGTAGATTTGCAATGTTGAATATAGGTGATAAACACATGCCATTTGGTAACTCTACTTCATATGCATTTCCTGAAACAAATTTCTTCAAGATCTTACAAGGTCCAAACTTCCTCATCTTCAGTTTATTGTATGTGCCAACTGGAAATATTTCCTTCCTTAGATACACCATCATTTCATCTCTAATTTCCTTATGCCTCTTCTTTTCATCTGCTCTCTCCTTATACTTCTGGTTTTTGTCTTCCAACTGTTGTTTTACTTGAGTATGCACTTTATCCATGTGTTCTACAAATTCCTCTACTTATGCACTCCTTTTAACTTCCTTACTAATGTCTCTCAACTCTGATATACCTCTAGGATGAACTCCAGTAACAATCTCAAAAGGTGTATTTCCTATACTCTTGTTCACTGAATTATTGTAGGCAAACTCTGCTTGTGCAAGGGCCAAATCCCAACTTCTATTCTTCTCTCCAACCAAACACCTCAGAAAATTCCCCAAACTTATGTTTACTACCTCTATCTATACATCAATCTATGGGTGAAAAGTAGAACTGAACTTCAAATATTTCTTTAGCTTCTTCCAAAGTGTTCTCCAAAAGTAACCAACAAACTTTACATCCCTATCTAAAACAATACTCCTAGGTAATCCATGCAATTTGACCACTTCTTTGAAAAACAAGTTTTCTACGTGCAATGCATCTTTTGTTTTCTTACAAAGTATGCAATGTGTCATTTTTGAAAATTGATCAACCACCACAAATATAGAATCATTACCTCTTTATTTCTTCGGCAAACCAAGTATGAAATCCATTCTGATATCCTCCCAAGGTCTCTCTGAAACTATCAAAGGCTTATACAATCCAACATTATGACTACTCCCTTTTGCAACTTGACAAATTCTGCAACTCTGTAAAAATTTCCTAACATCCTTATGGATCTGGGGCCAAAATTAGTTCTCACTTACCAATGCTACTGTCTTATCAATTCCAAAGTGTTGCATGCTAATCCTCCACTATGTTTTTCTTTCACCAAGTTATTCCTCATGGAACTCTGGGGTCTACACAATTTATTTCCTCTGAACAACATATCTTCCTGAATGAAATAATCCAATCACTAACTTCAATCCTCCAAAAATAGTTCTTTATAGGCTCTCCAAGGTTCTGAAAAATCTAGGTCTTCCTCATACAAGTTCTTTAATTCCTCAAACCCTAATACCTCACTCTCATCTCTACTAGTAAATTATTTCTCCTACTCAAAGCATCAACAACTCTATTTGACTTCCCACTCCTATGCTTCAAACCAAAAGTATAACTCTGCAAGAATTCCACCCATCTTATGTGTCTCTGATTCAACTTACCTTGACTATTCAAATATTGCAACACTTGATGATTTGTATACAACACAAACTCCTTAGGCAACAAGTAATGTCTCCACTTCTTCAAGGCTTGAACTATGGCATAAAATTCCTGATCATACACTTAATATCTTCTCCTAGCATCATTCAATTTCTCACTGAAATAAGCTACAGGTCTCCCTTCTTGACTCAATACTGCTCCAATTGCATTTCCACTTCCATCATAGTCTCCTTGAAATACCTAATCAAAATATGGTAAATCCAACACAGGTTGCTCATTCACCTTCTATTTCAACAACACAAAACTTCAGTCTACTCCAGATGTCCACCTAAAATCATTCCTATCTCCTCTCATTATTTCTATCATAGGGATGCAAATAGAACTAAAATTCTTAATGAAATTTCAGTAGAAACTATCCAATCCATGAAATGATCTTACCTCTCCTATGCTATCTGGTGTAGGCCACTCAACAATTTCTCTTACCTTCTCTGGATCCATCTTCAATCTATCCACAGATATCACAAATCCTAGATATACCAATTCTTCCTTCATGAAACTACACTTCTTAGTGTTTATCAACAATTGCTCTTCTCTCAACCTCTACAAAAATTGTCTTATATGCAACAAATGTTCTTCTCTAGTCTTATTGAAAATCAAGATGTCATCCAAGTAAACAATCACAAACTTACCCAAGAATTTCTTTAATACCTCATTCATTAGCCTCATGAAAGTACTCGATGCATTAGTCAATCCAAAAGGCATCACCAACCACTCATACAATCCTTTGTTTGTCTTGAATGCTATCTTCCACTCATCTCCTTCTTTGATTTTGATCTGATGATATCCACTCTTCAAATCTATCTTTGTAAAGTATTTATCTCCACTCAAACAATCTATAATGTCATCCATCTGGGGCAAAGGAAATCTATACTTCACCGTGATCTTGTTTATGGCTCTATAATCTATACACATCCTCCATTCCCCATCCTTCTTAAGTACTACACAAGGACTTAAGATTTCCCTGATTAAACTTTTCCTCAGCAACTCTTGCACTTGTCTATTCAACTCTTCATTCTCTGTCGGTGTCATCTGGTGTGCTGCTTTATTAGGTAAACTAGCTCAAGGAATCAAATCCATGCAATTACTAGTACTCCTCATAGGTGGAAATCCATCAGGTACATTATCTAAAATGATCTCTTCATACTCTGTCAGCAATGCCTTTATCTCTTCTAGTTGTTCTTCTACATGCTTCAAATCTTCAGTCTTCTTAGGAACCAAGGCATAGAACATGTTCTCATAGCTCAATCCATAATCAAACAAACTCTAGCATCTGTACAAATCTCAACTTCCTCCAATGGCAACAAAGTCTACTTCATCCCATTAGCAACAATGGTATATGTGTTCTTCTTTCCATCATGAATAGCCTATATATTATACTACCAAGGTCTTCCCAATAGAACATGGCATAAATCCATAGGCATGATATGACACAAAACTTCATCATGGTAATTTCCTATTTTAAATTTCACCAAACATTGTTCAATTATCAATATCTTATGCTCATCTTGAATCCAATCTATCTAATAGGGCTTCGAGTGTTTCAATCTTTCCAATGTCAATTTGGTCACCATCTCTTCAAAAACCAAGTTCTCAAAGCTTCTACTATCAACAATCACCTTGCAATATTTACCACCTACCTTGCATCTAGTTCAGAACAAGTTCTTTCTCTGCAATGGCTCCTTCTCCAACTCACTTTGACACAATACTCTTCTATTCACCAATAATTCTCCTTCTTCTAATTTTTTAGATGATCTAGCATGATCCTCCTCAATAAGGGTTGTTCTTCTATTTCTCTTTGTCTTCCTGCATGTCTCTCCCTAATTACATTCAAATGCTCTGTCATTCTCTACGAAACTTATAACAAGTTCCCTTGAATGTTCTTTTCTCCTATCCTCTATCATCTCCTCTATAATCTTCATTCTGGTAACCACCATATCCTCCTCTTTGGTAAGAGTTTCCATCATCTCTACGGTATGAATTATCATTCTTTTTAACTTCATTATCCTTGTTCTGATATGGAAAAGATCCTCTTCCTCATCTAGTAAAAGTTCTTCCTCTTTGAAATCTTCCACCTCTTCCTCTCTGTCTCTGCTCATGTCTTTTATTCAGCTTCTCTTCTGCTTTTAGGGCACACTGATATGCCTCCTCCACACTCTGCAACTTGATCAAACTAATCTCATCTTGTATAGATGACCTCAAACCATTTTCATATCTAGATACTTGCTCAATCTCATCCTCTGAATGTCTAGATCTAATATTCAATTTATAGAACTCCTCAGTATACTCTGTCACACTAGATTCCTTTTGCTTCAAATTTTGCAACTTTCAAAACAAACTGATCTGGTAGTCTACAGGCATAATATTTTTCTTCAACTTATTCACCATCCAATCCCATGATTTGATCTTCTCCTTTCCTCTTATTTTCCTATCTGTCTGCAAATGTTCCCACCAAAGGGATGCATGTCCTCTCAACTTTGTACAAGCATATTTCACCTTCTTGTCTTCAATGGTACCTTCAAAATCAAAATACTTTTCCATATTTGTTATCCAATCTAGCAATTCATCCAAATCCAACTTACCATTATAATCCGGTCGATTGAAATGTGGTTTTGTATTTGCTCTAGTTAGGGCTCTTATGAACCTCTCTATTTCCTGATCAAGGCTAGTTGGATCTTCTCTTCCCCTTTCTTCATGTACTTCTACCTCTTCATCCCTCACATCATCAACTAGTTGACCTCTCCTCTGGGGCATTTCAACTACATCTAATCTGGCAGCGATTCCTCTCAACATCTTCATCATAGCTAGGTTTTCATTTCCATGCGCTCCATTTCCTCTTACCATTTCTTCTTCCCACCATCTTTGCACAAGTCCTCTGTAGCTGCAGGTCAGATCCTCAATCCGTCACCCTACAATAAATCTTCAATAGGACTCCACAAAATCTAGCGATCTCTCAAGAAATGAATCTCACTTTCATACCAATCTGGTGCAGCCACGGAAGGAGGGTCCTCAAAGAGAAAAATTTGAACCATGCAACAAGAGTCACACAATAAAAGTAACAAAAAATATGGAGACAAATGCAGATTAAAACATTCTCATTAATAGAAATCTCTGTTACAATCATTCGATAACATCCGAGATTACAGATTCGGCTCATAGGCCTGATAAAACTTGTTCAAAATTATGACATTCCAATATGCTCTTATATGTGAGCAAAGTTTTACATATCAGATCTATCTTAATCTATCTAATACCATTCTACCTTTTCTAATGATCTATTACAAGCTTTATATCATATACACAAGTCTAAAATATTCTAGATCGGCCAAAGATCATTACAATCTCCAATGAAATAAAATGTAACATGTGCATGAATAGGTCGGCCTCAAATTTGAATTACTCCATCAACAGGTGCATAGGATGAAGTGTGGACCTATAATTAAGGTCGAGGACACTCCACAGAACAATTATCACACTGTTAAGATCCGGAAGCTACAAGAAAGATCCACAAGTGATCGAACTAGCTGATAGGTTTGAAAATTATTCTGGTGTTGGTTCAAGAAACTGCCACTAAATCTAGAAGTGATAACTTACCGAAAAAAGATCCAATTGTGCTCAAATCTTGGAATAAGGAAAATGAACATGTCCACGATGTAACCAAAGATCCATAGGGTCTGGTGAGAAAATATGATGAATCCACCAATATGAACTGAACAAGAACAAAATAAGAACAAAAATTGAAAGAAAATATTTTTGGTTGATGCAAGATTTCCAAGAACCAAGGATGCTCTTGCATAAGATTTAATGACAATTTAATTTATAATTCATCATAAAATTAAATTACATCATATCTAGGTCTCGATGCTCTGGTGCACCTAAACCAACCTCTAAATTCTCTGAATCAATCTACATAAACAAGACAAAGAAAGTTGAAGTTAGATGTAAGTCTATAATTAGAAATAATTTAATTCAATTTAATTTGTAATTTATCATATTTTAATTGTACTGCATTCTAAGGTTTTGCACCCACTACTTTAGAACCTATTTGTACATGCTCAACTACAAGATGTATCTCATGCTATAAAAGAAAAAGAATCTAAAATGTATGTATTAGCTCATATTATATATATTTAATTTTAAATTTTAAATTAAATTTATTCAAAATATATAATTTGTAATTAACTTTAAATATAATAAAAAATTAAATTACCATGATATTTGGAGCCTGCTCTACATGTCCTCCTGGAGGTGTAACTATGATCGAGCCATGGTAGAAATTGCACTAACAAACTCCACAAGATCAAATTTAAAGCATGTATACTTGAATTAGGTTATATATATATATATATATTCAAGTTTGCACATTTTGTGTAGAAATATTTTTAAACAACCTAAAATTTAGAGGCCTCACGAGTAGCCACAACATCTAATGTTTTCCCAATGCCCATTCTCATTGTCGTATCAACCTATACATACATGTAAACATTTAATACTTATAATATTTACAAGTGTACATGCACATTTGATACATAGTGAATTCAAAATTCATAATTGTAACTATACTAATGTAAGTTAAACAATTTACAATATAAATGTACCTGCCCCTGATCTGTGACACTCGACAGTGGAGGAGTGCTCAACAACCCCTCGGGTGGAATTGATGTGGAAGTCGATTGACTCCCCTAAACCAACATAAATATTTAAAACATATGCTCATGATTCAATTATAAATTTAAAACTCAAGTTAAAAATTATTTCATATATAATTTTAAAAACTAAAATCAAAATACCCCATAAGGGTTTCTGACTAGAACCAGTGTTGATGTATGTACTCACGAAGCAGATGATTGCCCCATCGTTAGTGTCATATGTACACAAAATAGTTTGATTGTTAAAATTTATTGCAAACTTTTCTTTGATATATACATTCATTTAAATTCTTATAAATTCAATATGTAGATGCATATTTATACATGTGTCACAGTGTCCTCAGGGTGATGGTCTGAGCTATAAGAAATTCTACAAATGAACTGAGGTGACCAGATGAACCACCAGAATCTCCACGTCCACTCGAACTAGGTGTGGCCTGATTGGTTCCATAGCATAATTGATGGCAACTAGTACATAAATGTGATATCGACACTCCTTGAGTGGTACTCAAACCAACTCCATAAAACACTCCTCCATCATCATCGTCTCTATGCTCCCTACCCACTATTGCAAAAGCATGTTGATCAAGGTCTCCAGCGAGCGTACTAAGGGATCCTAATGTCGATACAACCACACATTAATGCATAAGTATGAGAATGGTACTACTAGGAGGAGCAACAAGGGGTTGCACATGCATGGGGCATTAGGGATCAACCCTTTCCCCTAACCTATGTTGTGGCGTGTTGCCACCAACACCCTAAAATGATTTAAAATAAAAATATTTGGGCTTTTGCCCCATAACAAACTCTACATATAGTTTCCTCAAAAAATACAATGGGACCTCCAAATTAGCATGTGGTGTACTATCAAATACCATATACCATCGATCCCAAAAATGTGCACTCATATGTGGATGTATACACCACCTCATGGATATTCTATATTTATTGGGAGGAATGGGTTGTCGAGTAATAGGGTCGATAAAGTAAGGAGCTAGATGGGATTTTTTTATTTTAAGGTCTAAAATTTGTTTATAGGAGAGATCGTCTACATAAAATTGTCTCATCTGATCTCTTTCTCGTCGATGCCTATCTAGATCAGAATCAATAGTCCTAATGGCATCCATAAAATTTTTCATTGCAAATGCAAAATGTCTCACATGAGGTGGAATCAATGCTTGATTTTGTATAGCATTGATTTTATTTTGAATGGATTCCACTTGATCATTTATACATGCTCGCAAGTGAGCCTCATCAAATCTAGCAGGTGGTGGATGTGGGATATTAAGTGGAGGGGGTGGAGGGGGAGGTGGAGCCTGGGGTGGAGGTGGAGGTGGTTGAGGTGTTGGATTGATGATATCAACAATGTTAAATTGATCCATGATATCAGCTATAAGTGCACCTGAATTAAATTATACAAAATTAACATACAAACTTACAAAATTACAAGAAATAGTTCAATTTGAAAAGTACATGAATTTTTTTTAAAATAGGATGTGCATACATATACATACACATACATACATTGATTGAACTTGAGCATGTGCATACAAATTTCAAAATTTAACATGTACATACATTTAAACTAAAAAATACAATGCATAATTTGCATGCATACATCATTCAACTAAACTATATGTACATACATACAAATTTCAAAATTTAAGATCTAGAACTATGCAATTTTAATACATATACATAATAAAAAATAAACTTGAAAAATTCACAAAAAGCTCATTTTATGTCTAACACACACACACACACACACACACACACACATATATTACATTTTTCCAACAGGAGAAATCATGATCTAGTAGATAGTCATAAAATATATACTATTATAAATTCATCATTATAAGTTCATAAATTCCATCAAATTCATAAATTCATGTCACTAAAAATATCCATCCAACCAAAATCATAAATTCACATCACTAAAAAAATCCATCCAACCAAATTCATAAATTCATAACTATAAGATCATTGTCTTAATTTATAAATTGTTGTGGCTCTCTACTACATCTCTTCATTTCTTTTTGTTTTCCTTTTCAGAATCAGAAGTTCTCCTCTCGTCTAGCCATTTTTGATGCTCATCTAAGATCCCATCCATAGCCATAACAACATCAACAACATTTTGCATCCTAGATGCAAACATCCTCAAAGGTGGTGTGATACATTCTTCATTTTGAATAATGTTGATTTGTTCTTGGATGGTTCTAACATTGGCATTGATTTGTGCTTGCAAGCAAGCACAATCAATTTTAGGTGGTGGAGGTGGGTGTTATGAGGTGGAGTGGGTGGAGGTGGAGGTGGAGGTGAAGGTGGCGGAGATGGATGGCATGGAGGTGGATTACAAATATTATTGAATTGGTCCATGTGATCTCTAAGATATAAGTGAACCTGCATTAGATTTGTAATTTCAAAATGTAAGATACATGTTTAGGAAATACCCTAAAACTATTCAATATAAATGGCCTAATTGAATACAAATGATAAAATGTGTAAGCCTCATTTATTTCTAATGCATGTTACTTTAATGAAAAAACAATTAACTATTAATATAGAACAATTTATGAATGCTTTAGGATTTACGGTTTAGAGTTTAGGATTTAGGTTTTAGGGTAATAGGATGGCTTAAGGGGATCTATGTAGTAAGATCCTAGTACAAAATGACATGGCTTAAGTGAATAAAATTTGGTGAAGATTCCCAAGGCAACCAAATTTCATTAAGGTCTGAGGCAACTTCACCAAATTTTATTCACTTGAGCCATGTCATTTTTTCCTAGGACCTTACTAGACATAGATCCCCTTAAGCCATCCTATCACCCTCAACTATAAATCGATCAACCTAGATCATGAAATCTCATTCATATTATAATCTTGCATGATCTTATTATTGTTAAATTTGGTTTCCTTAGGCAACTTCACCAATTTTTTAGAACTTATTTGATCACCTTAAGAAATGTCATATTAGGACCCCTTAAGACATCCTAAAGTATGGCTTAAGGGGATCTATGTAGTAAATTCCTAGTAAAAAATGACATGGCTTAAGTGAATAAAATTTGGTGAAGACTCCCAAGGCAACCAAATTTCATTAAGGTCCTAGGCAACTTCACCAAATTTTATTCACTTGAGCCATGCCATTTTCTCCTAGGATCTTACTATACATAGATCCCCTTAAGACATCCTATCACCCTAAACCATAAATCGATCAACCTAGATCATGATTTATCTCATTCATATTATAATCTTGCATGATCTTATTATTGTTAAATTTGGTTGCCTTGGGAAACTTCACCAAATTTTGAGAACTTATTTGATTCCCTTAAGAAATGTCATATTAGGACCCCTTAAGATATTGATTTACGGTTCAGGGTGAAGGATGGCTTAAGAGGATCTATGTCTAGTGAGGTCCTAGGACAAAATGACATGGCTCAAGTGAATAAAATTTGGTGAAGTTGCCCAAGGCAACCAAATTTCATTAAGGGCCTAGGAAAAAATGATGGCTTTAAGGTTTAGGGTTTAGAGTTTAGAGTTTAGAGTTTAGGGTTTAGGGTAATAGGATGGATTAATGGGATCTATGTAGTAAGGTCCTAGGACAAAAGGACATGGCTTAAGGGAATAAAATTTGGTGGAGTTTCCTAACACAACCAAATTTCATTTTAAGGTCCTAGGACAAAATGAATGCTTTAGTGTTTAGGGTTTAGATTTTAGAGTTCAACGTTTAGGGTTTAGGGAACTTAGCGTGAAGTTTGGGTGGCCCTTGGAATAATGGACTTGCAAGTTAGTGAACAACATTTTCTTGTGGAATAGTTGATTGAGATAGCTCTTGTTTCGACTAACCAACCTAGATCATGAAATCTCATTCATATTATAATCATGCACGATCTTATTATTGTTAAATTTGGTTGCCTTGGGAAACTTCACCAAATTTTGAGAACTTATTTGATCCCCTTAAGAAATGTCATATTAGGACCCCTTAAGATATCGGTTTATGGTTTAGGGTAATAGACTGATTAGTTTATGAATATTTTTGATTTTATGACTAGATTGACTATTTTCGCAATAGAAACACATGATTATGTATTATTAAGATTGAGTTTGATGTATATTTTAACTTGATATTTTATTAATTGAATATAAGATTATTTTATTTAATATTTTTCTCATTAATATTTCCCACTTAAATGAATTTTATGATATAAAATGTATAATAAAATTAGTTAATGTTGAATCTTATTTTATTTTGGATTGTTTGGAATTGAAATAACCTAAAAGAAAGAAAAGAAAAATATTTAGATTCTTTTAGTGTCTAGGTGACTAGTGCAAATTGAGATTTTAGACTAAACTATAAGTCTAATTAACAATTAATTGACTAGAATGAGAGTTAAGATTGTCGAAAGACAAGAGACAACACATGCAAACAAGAAATGGAAACAAGGCATTAGTAAGAGAGATCAAAACATAAAATAGAAATGAATGCAAATATTATCTAATTAAGTGACAATTGGAAATGGATTGTACAAGGATTTAGGAATTTGCTAACTAAATTTGCAAAAAAACATTGATAATTTATGAATTGTAACTATTCTTTAACATATTGTTTTCTAATCTAATTATAATTTAACATTGAAAGTAAAGCTTAACATATTGTTTTCTCCATACAATGCAAATGAAATTTAAAACATTTAAGCAATGCAAATTATTTTTAAATCATTATCAAATATTCTTGAGCTTGAAATCAAGGTTTTCAAATGCAAAGTGATTTCTTTGATTTTAATTTAGGGTTTTAGCATTTTTTTTTGTTTGAATTCAATATAGTGTTTCAATCTAAGCAATTAGGGTTTTTAATGCAATTTTTTTGTTTCATTTCAAACTAGGGTTTTCAAATCCCTTTTTTTGTTTTCAAGATTTGAATTTAGGGTTTTAAAAACAATTAGGGTTAAATTCAAATGCATTTTTTATTTGATTTCAATTTAGGGTTTTGAAATGCAATTTTTTTGTTTCCTTTCAATTAGGGTTTTCAAATGCAATTTTTTTTGGTTTGATTGAACAATTTAGGTTTCAAAAGCTAAATTTTGTTCTTAACATACAATTTAAGGTTGATTTTTTCCTTTCTATTCAATATCTTCAGGGTTTCATTGCATTTTCATCTACTTCTACAAATCATCATTTCTACTATTATAGGGAAATAAAATGCATAAAACACTAAATAAATTAAAAAAAAACATGCTAGCATGTATTATTACATATTAAAAATTTCAAGAAAACATGAAAAAACCAAAAAAAATGGGGGTGGAGGTGCACCTGGAGGTCATTATACTGTCACTATCATCCTCGCCAATTCAGGATCTCATGTTGTCTATGAATGAACTGAGTCAATCATTTTTTAAAATAATAAATACTATCTTAAAATGAGATCTCATTTTTTACAAATCGGTACAAATCGAGATCTCGTTTTGTAACAATCAGGATCTTGTTTAACATCCATCAGTTCAGGACCCTTCTACAAACAGGATCCCGATTTTTAAAAAAGGAGATCCCATTTGGAATTTAGGCTCGAGATCCCGAACATAAACAGGATCCCATTTTTTAAAAAGCAAGATCTAGTTTATGAAAATTAGGATCCTATTTTTGCAATGCCGATTTCTTTTTTTTGGCTAAGGTAAAAACTTCCATGTTTCATTCCAGAATCAACTTCTTGCACTTACCCTTCATCTCTTTTTGGAGTGGAGTTTTTCCCATGAGGTTTTCTCTATTTCACCACATTAATAGAGATCTTTTTTTTGTACATGGGTACCTTACATGGCCTTATTTGTCGAGACCCATAATACATTCTATTTGTAAGGTTTTCAGCTACTCCCTAAGTTTATCTTAAGGGGGGGTGTTAGATTTATCATGCATTAGCTAATAATTAAATAATCTTTAATTGATTATTAGTCTAATTTATTCTCATGCACTTAAGCTAAACTTAGGAGTGTTTTAATACTGTATTAGTTGAGCTAATACTAGATCATTTTGTCTCATCTCATGTGATGTTGACACTTGTCATTATCTAATCCATTTCTCATTTAGGGATTTTCTCTTATAAGCACTCAACCCTCATTATAATTATCTGGAGAATTTCTTGAACTTTCATATCTTCTTGGGAGTCTCTTGCTTTTGTAGCTTTTTCTTGTTGAGGAATATTGCACATATCATTTGTAAATCTCTTGTGTGGAAGGTGTATTTGTTTGTTTTTGATCTTGTGGCTCATGGTTTTGTTCTTGTTTCACAATTCTAACAACAATAAGAAGAATAAATTACATTATTTCAAGTCAATTACATGTAAATACAACTCATCAAAAAATTCAAGGTCGTGCTTAGTAAGATGTTTCATATTTTAATTTATTTTTTATTATGAGCACTAACATTTGCAAGATCTCCAAGTATCTTCCAAGTTCTTTGTATATGTGATGAGTAAAGTGAATTCAGTCCTACAAGGAATGCATATATATGAATGGAAAGTTACAATAGTGTTATTTATCATTTAGTTTTATCTAATCTCCTCTGCTCTCCATATATAATGTATCATTATCATCATACCCATTTGTGGAGGTGGAAACATCAAATGAGGTTTGCCTAAGGCAAGCCCCTATAGGGTACAACCCATCTCCCCTTGTCCTTCTTGTAGGTTACAAGTTTGAAATGGATTCAAGTGAATAGGAGATCTCAAAGAACTTAAACCCTAGTTCAAGCATTCAAGCACCTTTCATCATCAAATTATGACAAGTTGATTACTCACAAAGTGTTGACTATCAAATACCCTCATAATAGGATGCATTTGTACAAGCTCTAAAACCCTAGAAACCACCATAAATATGGACTAGGGAAACCATACCCCTATCTATCCGATTTTGCACCAAATTCATATGTCAAGTTCCTCTTTGTCTACATATTTTAATTTTGCTTTTTATTTTTATCTTTTTTCTCTTATTTTTCTAAATTTTGTGATGATTCATCTCTTTAGTCTCAATTTATCTAGTTTTCAACATTTCACATCATCACACTCACAGTCAACCAATCATCATCCTAACAAAAAGGGAACCAAAACCCTAACTAGTTGTTTGGCTCTTCCTTGAGGATAGTAGTTGAATAGTTTCTCTTGGTTAATTTTATGTCCCCTAATTTGTTTTATGGTGGAATGTGTGACATAGGTTAAACATTATCCCTAGATCACATTTCACCATCCCACATTTTGGTGAGCCCAACATCTTTTACACTTGCAATTATTTTGACTTACACTTGACATATATTCTATAATTTGATCAAACATTAGATTATTTGAATATCGTGTTGATCATATTATGTCTAAATTTTGAAAAGGTAATGCATTTTGTATTCATTTTTCTTTGCATAAAGAATAAAATTAAAAAATTCTTTATAGCATTTTAGCAATAGATTTATATTTTTATCATATTTTTCCTTCTAGGAACATTCATGTGTCAAGTACATTGAACCTGTTTGCTCATTTGAATACTTTAAAACCCTAAATTCGGCATTTATGTATCTCTCATAAAAAATTTAGGGTATCCTCAATTTTTCAAGTTTTATCAGGCTTCAAATCTGAGTTCTCGCCATCTACGATTTGTAGATATTGCTTCATATGTTCTAACTTGTAAACCTTAAAATTCTACATTTCTATACTAGGGCGCCCATGCCCTTGTCTTGCTAGTTTTGGCTTAGATTTCAGTGAAACTTTAATCTCTAAATCTTCCATCTAGATCTACTCTCTATCTTTGCTAATTTTTTCTACAACAACTATCAAATTTTCTTAGAAAGTGAAAGTAAAGCATTGCATTTCTTTGTTCATCCAACATTAAGTATTTTTTCGTATCCAATTTAGATAGTCTCTTGCAAATATTGTTGAATTTGAATTGTCACCCACATGTCAACTACACCTAAGCTCTAACGTCCTGCAACACATGTGTCATAGTGTCACATGCCTCCAACATGACCTCACCAACTATGAATCTATCCTTTGCTTCATATGCCCTCCTCCTAAGTCACTCATGTTAAAAAATTATCTATAAAAGTATCCTAATACAAACTCTACTACCTCTATACATGATCAAGCTTATATCAATCAATCAAGTAGTTTTGTCAACCAATAATATAGTAGGGAGTATAAAAAACTCCAAAAGAATACATTCTATACCCACTCCTTACAACCCATCCATGGCTACCATAAACCTACATCTACCTCATCTAACATCCTCCTCCAATGTCTCAAATCCCTCAAGTGTGTATATCTCTATCTCCCCTTATGCAAGAATGTAGGGCTCTCCGTTTGTCTACTGTTCCTTTTCCCCCATAGCTTGACCACTACAAATTTCTCCAAGGCCCAAATATATAGAAGAGTAACTAATGTTATTCTTCTCTCATATCTATATGTCACTAAATTTAGGTCTCTATATAACTATGGAAACACACATGAACCCCACATAAACTCTCTCTCCTCTACCTACATGTCTACCACACAATGCACCGATCCAATGTGAAATTTTTTGTCAATATTATTAGGTAGCTATATGTCATCGATAATTCCTAGTAATACCAAAGGAATCTTCTCTACTAATCCATAACATGTATCAATTCCTAGTGATAGTCTTGTCCAAGGGACAAGGAAACTTGCTCCTCCCAAATAATCTTTGTAATATTACATCTACATCTTGGGCAATGTAGTACAATGATTATCTATAGTTAGAATCATTAAATTCCTCTAAACATCCTCTAAGGTTTGTGTCATCTCCCCATCTATAGGTGGAAGGTGCTCATCTTTCTCCTCCACTACTCTACTAACATTTTTAGCATTGATTTATGTGACCTAATTACTGGTATTTGGGATATGTACCATAATCTATAACATTTCAAGATGTTCAATTAGTAATCATGTCCCATCTACTTTTCCAATCTCAATACACATGATATCCTCTTCAAAGTCATTGGTGGAAGCAATTTCTCTTGTATTCAACAAATAACATGTCAAATATTGTCATAATTTCCTTTTATATACATGTGTTAATCTATCCACACATGTATTAGATCATGAATTCAAATTTATCACCATGAGTATACATAATGAAACATACATACACCTTAGGATGAAATATATATAATTTAGAATGCACACACATATGCCATTTTTCCATGCATGCACCAAACCCCATAAACATTCCAAGATGCCTACACATGACATTTCCCTTTGTATGTGTTTTTTGTGGAACATACACCACAATTCTTTGCATATATTTCACCTTCCCATACACCCATTGAATCACCTCACCCACATGTTGGAAGGTGAAATTCATAGTTTAGCTTGTGCTTTTTCTTAGTCTTTGTACCCCATTAGTGCACATAAACCTAAAAAAATCATACATAACAGTGCTCTTACCTTTACCAACCACTTGTAATATTTCACACACTCGCTTAATGTTTAATTGAATGACACATTCTCCATCATTCCTCATATCCTTGCTCTTCTCTGCTTTGGGCACTCTTAAAGTTGAGGGTAAAAATGAAATATTTTTACCATCCCCACCCATCCCTATTTATTCTCCCAATCCCCATTCTTCTCCCCCTAATAAAAATTTCACCCCTTTTCACATCTTTTCCTCCTATTCATCTATTTTTAGCCTTTTTCATCTATTTTTCTTTTGTTGCTCCTCATTTTTCCTCTATTTTATTTTTTCCATCATTTCTCCTTCCGAGAGATTACCCATCTTATTTTTTCCCAACCAACCTCTTGAGGGGGCATAATCCATCGATCTTACTAACATCATTTTTAACTAGATGGAGCAATGCTAATGCCCTTTTTATCTCAAAAGTGTTATATTTTATTTTTCTTTGAAATGACATTGGTTCTTCTAGTCACAATGTTATCTCAAAGAGGGAAAAATATAGACATGTAAAATCGTCTCTCAATATTTCTAGTATCATCAATTCCCTTCACATCACCACTTTCTAATTTAATTGAATAAATTCTATTTTATTTCAATCTTTCTACCAATGTTAATTAAATAATTTGAATTGATTAATTATTCTAACTCTCCCTCTAACAATAACTAAATAAGTTAGAATTTTTTTATTTAATTAACCAATAATTTTCTAACATCCACCTTAAATAAATAAATTCAACATTTATTTATTTAAGTTCACCATTTTCATTTCTCATTCTAAAAAAATAAATAAATAGAACCTATTATTTAATTAATATTTTTCTTTCAAATCACTAGTTGACTAAAATCAATTATTTAAACTAGCTAATCATTTGCACAATCCAAATCATGATTAGTTAAAGCAAATCTTGCTCAAACTTTAAGATTGCACATGACTCCAAAAAATATTGTTTGGACTTCCAAAAGAGAAATTTTTAATCTTGTCCCTCCATTTTCTCCAAGAAAATCCTAGTCTTTCACAAGACTCAAAGAAAGGACATTTTGATCCTCATCGTCAATCTTTCTCCAAGAAGATCTTAGCCTTTCAAATCCCTTGGATCATGGACCCCCTCATGTGCACCAATCACAAGGTGTCACTTAGAGGCTTCTAATGTAGCCAATCCTCTCGGTCAAGCTCCTCCATTGATCTCCCAAATTAATCTTAGTACTTGATCCTCTATCCTTCATGTCTATAAATAACTTATCGTATGAGCTATTTTCAAGAACTCTTGGATGCAATATTATGTTGTCAAATTAAGCAACCTTACATCCTCTCTTAGTCACAAATCCATCTTGAGCACATCGATCTTTGGGTGCAACATAAGTCTTGTTGGCAAGAGATTTGTTATTGTCTTTCATCTTTTAAACATGGTCTGTTAACTTAATCTAGAGGTGACACTTAGGTATAGAATGAGGGTTTGAAATTCACAGTTTAAATCCTTTATTGATATTTTATGCTTGCTTATACACACTTATATTGTTAGCATTTAGCAATTCTTTAGAGTTTCTATTTTATTTTATTTATGAAAGAATAAAAGTGGAGCTATAGTCGATGCCCAAAATTGTTGATTATAGTTTCTTTATTTATAAGAAGATCAATTTGATTTCTGCTATTTACTTATAGATATAAGACTAAGTAAATAAAAGTTTTATTCGAGTTTCAACATCTATAAGATCCCCTCAATCATCGAGGGAACAAACCTTGCACTCTCAACAGAGTTTATCATAAAGAGAATCTCCAAACCACTTCACCTCATATGCCTTACTGACAAAATTGATTTTATAGTTATAGTTATTTTTTACCACCACTTATACCAAGAGGTTGGTTTGTGTCTTTATATGTCAAAATTTTATAGGAGTTTACACGTTAGACAATAGAATATCGTGATGACTACGTCCCTGGAGTGAACTTTTTAATACATTATTATTTTAAAAACTCTTATATTGATAAGCATTTTTTATTTTAAAATATTCTCTTTGATCAATACGAAATTTTAAAATGATTTCCACTAAACATATTCGGTTAGTTAAAGGAATTGAGATATTAAAGAAATAAAAAACGCTCGTGGTTCGGAATCTTACGCTAGAAGATAATGTGACGTGTCGTGTGTTTTGTTGACGGATTAATATTTTTTTAACGTCAATGACTTGTAGCTAGTTCCTTCATTGACTTTATCAAGTGCTTGCAAGTGGACCCCTTATGTTTCGTAAGCGCATCCCCAAAGATTTCAATTATTGAAGGAGGATTATCTTATGATGATACCATTATCCATGCATGATGATGAGGTTGAGGTTCATATTTTTATTTGGGTAAATTTTGTATAGTTGGAGTAATTTTGATATTAGTAATTATGCATGCACATGTAAACTATTATTGAAATTGATATTATTTGAAAAGTATAGGTTATAAGGTTGTTGATTTTTTTGGATAGTCATCTCCACTCAATTTATTAAAATAATTTGTGTATAAAGTTTTATAATAAGTGGTTTATAAGATATAATATTTGTTGAAGACTTGTAAATAATAATATTTTGTGGTTTTTTGATTATGAGAGAAATTTAATGGAGAAATGTATTTACTTTTTTGAAAATTTTAATGTTGTATTTTTACATGAGAATCGGTTAAATGTAATATGTTTTAAGTGGATCATTTGTAGTCATGAGATGGAGTTATTGTGAAGATTATCTCAAGACTATGTAATAGAATATGGATTGATGGCAATTATCTTAAAATCATATAGTTGAATCCCAATAAATTATCATGTACACTAAAACACTATAGATATGAACCACCCACACATACACATTTTTCATAAATTTTTCAATATTAATATATTGTATCTCATTATAATTTCATATCAAAATATTTTTAAACTAAAGCTAACAAAATATTATGTTGTCTTAACCATATCGTTTCCATGTTAGAGTACAAATACAAACAAGCCACACTCTCAAAGAATGTAACATTGCAAAAGAGGATCAAAGAGACTAGAAGAGATATTTCGAGGTTTTGATAAATAAGATTTAAAGGATATGCAGCAATGCAAGAAAAATGGTACCTAGGATAAGCTAGGTGAACTCTCTCATATATTTGGTATCTTAATTCTGTTATAGTGCAAATACAAACAAGCCATACTCTTCGAAGTTGTAGTATTAAATTTTTTTAGATCAAATAGACTATAAGAGATACTTAAGAGTTTTGGTAAATAAAAATTGAATGATATATAGTGAAATACAAAAAAATAGTATTTAGAAGGAGAAATTGAAAGAACTCTTCCCATATTTAATATATCATTAAGTTAACAACTTCATTTCCATGTTAGAGTGCAAATACAAAATAGCCATACTCTTAAAAGGATGCAATATTGCCAAAAGAGACTAAAGAAACAAAAGAGACTTACGAATTTTGGTAAATAAGATTCATATGATAGGTAGTGAAACAAGACGTGATATTTAAAAGGAGAAAGTGAGGGAACTCTTCCCATGTTTGGTATCTTAAGCCAACTTTATCTTTCAGGATTACTGCCATATTGCTTGCCAGCATCATCCTTACAAATGCATAAACTGGAGTTCTGGAACAGGGCATTGATATCCAGCATTGCTCGTCTTTGCTTCTTCTCTGTTCCTTGCCTCGTTTGGGGCCAATGGTAATCTCAGACAAGTTGGACTGGATGCAGGACTGGTCTCTCACAGCGTTTGTGCAGCTTTTGGTGACAACGGATTGCATGGGGTGGGCTATTTGGACTGCAGTGAACTTACTTCAAGGACTATTTATGAATGCATTAACCTATTCCAGGGTCATTCTGGAGGGGTCTGGAGTATCGGCATTCTTAAAATGCTATTCATCACCACATGGAACAGCAGTTACTTGCAATAAGGTATTCGGCAGGGATAATCTGGCATTACCTATGCTTTAGGATTTCATGCCTCAAACCTACAAGAAAACATTGGTGTGATGGCAGATTTGATAAATTTCCAGCAGTCACTGTGTTTGGGAGCCTAAGTCTTCGCTGTAACAACATTCTACTTCATTTGAACCTCTCAGATAACACAATAACATAAAATGTGATATATTCACATCCACTATAAACCAGAAACTTTTTTATTCTATTTAGAATATTTTAATACATATTTGATGTTTCATGGTATATATCCTTTTTTTTCAATGAAAACAAATGAGTTACATAGATGTTAACATCTCTATCTTTATATAGCAGATTAAAAACAATATCAAGTAGCATAAATCTAAACCAAAAGGTTATCATTTGGCTAAGCAATTATGTGCAGGAGATTTTATTTATCAAAATCATCTAAGTGTCAAACTTAATCCGAATGTGGCTCTGAGTTTTAAATCTTGGTGGATGATTTTTTATCACATACCATCATCCTTACCAATTATACTCAGACCAATTGAACTATAACTCTTTGACTCATTATATATACCTTTATTACAATACACATTTTGGTTGATAATACTCTAGAGATTTTGACTGTATGCCCAAACTTTTACCATTAATTCGATATAGTCTTTAGCTTAAATATCGTCAAACTTCCATGGTTGCTCGCGTGTTAAAAAAAGCAGAGTGTCCTTTTAGTTCTGTTACATCCTCCAGCGCAATTCCAAAGATTTCAACGAATGTGAGATATAGATTACACAATAAGACAAATTACCTGGACAAAACTGTGACTCTGGAATACTCTTCTGAAGGTAGCGTGGTTGTTGAGCTGGACGCCGAACAACTTCCATACAAAGTGGCGGAACATAACTCAGCACTGCGTTGCAAGGGATCGGCAGACACATACACAGCTACAGGCATGTGAAGTGGAATACAAGGCAATGGCGCTTCCAATCTCAAAATCTTGATTACCTCCCTCATCGCAGGCCTGGCCTTGGAGTCTGGATTACAACACCACAACCCCACAACCATCAATCTCTCCATTTCTTTATTGTCGAATTCCCCCTGGAGGCTCTCTGCAGCGGCTTCCAAAACCCTGCCCTGTGCGTACAGATGCCACACCCAATCGATTAGCCTCATCTTATAATTCTCTCTCAGCGTCAGATCCAAAGCCCGCCTTCCGCAGGCTATTTCCAGAGCAACCACCCCGAAGCTGAAGACGTCGGACTCAGGGCTTGACTTGCCTGTCATAACACACTCAGGTGCCAAGTATCCCAAAGTCCCTGCCACCACCGAGGTATGGAAACTAGCCTCAATATCGCGCTCCACAAGCCGCGCAAGCCCAAAATCCCCCAATTTTGCATTGAAATTGGAATCCAACATTACATTGCTTGACTTGACGTCTCTGTGCAGAATACATTGGTCCCAATCCTCATGAAGATAAACAATTGCCGCTGCTACGCCGCAGGCAATGTTGTATCTGAGATTCCACTCAAGAACAGGGGAATCCCCAAATATGTGCTTGTCCAAACTTCCATTCGGCATGAACTCATAGACTAGAATGAATTTACCCTTTTCATGACACCATCCCAAAAGCTGCACCAGGTTGCGGTGCCCCAGGCGGGTGATTATGCTCACTTCTGCAACATATTCCTTCTTCCCCTGTGTTGATGCCTGAGATATATGTTTCACGGCCACGAGCTCACGGGATTCCTTCAAAACCCCTCTGTACACAGAGCCGAAGCCTCCTTGCCCAAGCTTCTCTTCCTCGCTGAAGCCTTTCGTGGCGGCACTGAGCTCAGAGAATGTGAACTTTCGCGGCCCTTGAGAGAACTGCTCGTCGAGTGCCATCTCGCTTTCGTTTTCAATCATGGATTGTCTCCTTCCTTTGCTACGCCGCTGCCGCCAGACGCCGAGCCAGGCTAAGCCACACGCTATACCCAGGGCTGGAAAGACAACTGCCATCAAGATAATGGTAGAAGCTTTTCTCTTGGAATCTTTTTGTCCATTTTTCGGACCCTGGATGTCCAAGGAGGGAGCGTTCCAGGAGGCAGTGCAAGAGAAATTCCATGAGACCAAGACATGGTTATTTGTTCCAGTCGAAGTCGAAGCCGAGAAGCCAACCAAGGCATTTTCAGGTAGAAATTTCGCCAGATCTAAATCATACAACAAAATTGGAGCAGCTAATTTCGTGCTGTTATGTGACAGAAATACTGTAAGCTTCTTCGCTTTTCCGTCGTAATCCACCCATGCATACCGAATTTTCCCGTCTGTGAGACTTTCATTCATCACTGTAGAATTTGCCACAGAAACCACGGTGTTGATATCGATTCCCACATGGTGGTCGTCGGGATCGAAGGAATTTTGAGCCGTGTCGAATTCTACGGCAACTAGATGATTTGCTGGGTCGCCCATGGTGTTGTTGTTGACAAGACCGAGATATTTTCCTGCGGAGAGCTCCGGGGCCTTGAATCCCAGCGGCGCCATAAAAAAAGCCAGCCCTCCTCCTGAGCCCAAACTGCTGTTATCATCTGGTTTAATGATGAACTGAAAGTGTGTGGTAAAACTTGCAATGGCGTCTGAAGATCTATTCCAGATTGGAATAGACCTGTGGTAAACCGCCCAACCAGCGCTGTAAGCTTTACGATTTGCAGTGAGCTCGATAGAATTGACGCCACTGTCACCACTGCCCTCAAAGTAGGCGTCATAAAAGAGCTTGATATTGCCTGTAATGGAGTTGTTCCAGGGCGGAAAACTGAAATTAACGCTGGTTCTTGCTTGGGCAGTTACATAACACGCAGTACAAATAATTGAGAAAGCTAGAGCGATTCTGACTTTAGAGACCCGCTTCATTTTCTCTCCTCTCAATTGCTGTGCTCTACTGAGATGTAAGGCAAAAAAGGCCAAAGGAAATCTACCTTTGAAGACCTGCACGGACGGAGAGGTCAAATTTGATGGCCGTATGATTGTATTTGAGACTTTTAACAGTTAAAATAAAATTTGTTCTTTAAAAAACTTGTATTAGATGAATCATGAAATTTTAATCGCACTGGATTTCTCGAATTCAATATCAAAATCTTCTAAGCGTCATCCAGCCTTGGATTGAGGTTTGTTTCTGTACTTATAAACCGCAAACGTGGAGCAGATAACAGCAAATCAAAATTTTACTCGACGGGCTTGATCAAACGTCAAATTATTGCCCACAATGGTCTTTCCCTGGCGGTGCAAGGCAAGTGCTTATCCTTTTCCAGGAAAGATCCTATGGAATTGAAAACAGAAGACAAAACTGATTTTTGACTTACGGATAACAAAACATTGCTGATTTGAATCTTAACTTCACTAGAATGTTTCGCTAATTGTTTGGTTAAATGGACGTTTAATGTCCATTGTAATTAGAATGTTTTGGATTGAAGATATTTATGAGTTTTTATTTTTATAGTTCATCTATAATGACTTGAGTTCACAATTTTTTTTATTTAGATGGTAAAAATCTTTACGATTTTGTGAATTCCTTTCTATTTTAGAACTGGTGAGTTTGTAGTAAAGCTCTTCAATTTTTATTCCTTGTTTTCCCTGTCGTACTAAATGACCAGTATTAGCATCTAATTTGATGACAATTTGGTCGACAAGAAGCTGTAAGGCGTGATCGCAGAAACTGCTATGGAACAATTACTCCGACATAAAGTCTATAACCTTTTACTATTAATTGGTCCCGCCATAATTAAGTTTTCTCCACTTTTAATCCATTCACCCCCATGAAGGTCACGGAACAATTGTACAAAGTCTCTTCACTATGCCCGTTTACCAGGTCTCGCGTAAACAGCCTGTCTATTGTCGTACAGGCTGTTTAAAATAGTAGGCCCGGGATTGGACCGTCTGACCTTCTCGTAGGGTCCATCGACTTATCTGGAGTGAGTTAAATATGTCAAACAACTGGTGGATTTTCTTTCCAGTATTAATCCATTTGAGAAGGTGCCAGCTGCATACAATGGAAAAGCATATTCGATTGTAGCGGTGAGGGATGCGTTCAACCCTGTTTACAGCTTTACTTGAGTTTGTGTAGTAATACTAGTTCTCACCGTCTTCAAACTCCTTTTGGGCAGGTTGAGAAAGGTGGAAGCGACTTTTGATAACGAGATATTGGACGGATCGATTCGACCAAATTTCAATAGGATCTTTTCTCCTTACTCCATGGTCAACGAAAACATTTTTTATTGTAGAAATTATATAAGGGAGAGGGCTCTATCGTGGGTAGGATAACTTTGACCCCTGCTCCACGTCATCAGCGTCCGAGTTGGGTTTTTTTTTTTGGCCACTTCCCTTGACCGTCGAGTTGGCAGAATGAAAAAAACTTTTGGGGAAAATTCGAGCACGTTTTCCAAGGTTTTGGGGGTGTTTTTCAAAAACCACAAAACAAGAGCCAAAAAAGTGATGCACCGATAGTGGGTAACTAAGTCATGCAATATTGGTATGCTGATGTAGCGTTACATGATTGGTCAATTTGTGTATTTTTTGAATTGAAGGGATTGGTAGTTGGATACTAAGTGTTAATTTATTGACACTTTTATTGCCCAACAGTGGTCCCCAGACTGTCCAAAGTTGGCCCCCAAGCTGTCCATAGCTATACCAGCTATTGGACCCTATCCCACGATAGGGTCCTCTCCCTTACTTATTCTTTTCATAGAGGATTCCTCTTTTCAAAGAGATCAAATAGTGGTAATGCACACACCTTTTTTAATTTAGTCAAATTTTGTTAGATAAGTTCAATATGGAATAAAATGTATGTGGTTTATTAAATACATTGTTTAGAAAATAAAAAATTGGTATAATAATTTTTATTATAAAGTAATGGAAAAATAATTAGAATTTAAAAAGCATGTCATACTTGAAGTTCTATCTATTTGAGATTTATAGAATTAAATTATATCCTATTTAAAATTTTGAATTTGGTATCATGATTGATGTCAACATGAAGGCACCTTAGAGGGTATATTGAAATTGTAATACACTTCTTGATAGAATTTGAAAGTTTTCATCATGAAAGGGTAAGTGACTAAGTGGTAGAAAATATCATTAGCTTGTAAATAGGTTTTGTTGGATGTATTATTGTCATGCCTGAATTCTTGAAGAATTTTTAGTTTTAAAGTCCTTAGTTAGGGATAGGTGCTTGTGTTGAGTATTCTAAATGTGAACTATATGTTCCTTTGCAACCCCTAGAACCTAAGTTGCTTATTTGAGACTTAGGGGTTGAAATTTCAAATACTACATTGTCATGCACTTAGATTTCATCATGTAAGCCTTGTTATTGTGTAAGTGCACAAAGCCTCTAGTTAGTAGCCCTTATGACCCTTCACTTCCTACTTGACCATTTCAATTGTGAACCCTAGTCACTTGCCTTTAGTAGCATATGTCACTATTTGATCCAATTTTCATGATCAAGATACAGTTGCAATGATTAACTTGGGAACCAACTTCATTAGGGTGCATTAAGTGTTTGCCCATTGTAACTGGTTAGTTTCCCCACTGCTTTGTAGTGATGGTTTTTTATTTACTTAGGCACAAGTTTATGGGTCCCACCTTGTTAGAGGAGCCAAAAATGATGTCAGAAATTGACACATGACATATGGTCAACCTAAGGGTTGAGTTTCCCACCTAAAATGAAATTTGACCACACATTCTTAACATGTATTTTCTTACTATCATGTGTGATTCATTTCACTGCACTCTAAATTAGGTGGGCCACCCTTTTTCAATTATGTCAACTTGTGAACAAGTAAGAATAATACATGTGAATTCCAAGTAAAAAGATAAATGTTCTATGAGATGTAGGTGAAGCTAACACCATGGAAAAAGGCTTGTGAGCTTGAAGACTACATATAAGAAAGATGGATGGCAGTTAAGTTGCCTTGGTGGACCAATGAAAGGCTTGCACTCAAACCATCACTTGCACAATAACACAAGGATCGTTAAAGAATGAATCACCATGGATGCATGACACCATGGGTTAAAGGGGTCTAGACATAGAATCTACAAGTAGTTTTAGGGGGTATTTTAAAAAAATTGACCCACCCACATATTTAATGAATATATATGAGGCCAACAAATCTAGATGTTCAAATATGATCTGATAGTGATGGATATGAAACTTCATATTCAAAAAATGCAAGTGTTGGTTATTATGCATGATAATAGTTTAGCTAGGGCCTAAATTGCTACTATTACCATTCCCAAAGATGAATCCAAGTATCTTTGAAGTGCTTGTGACAAAATTAGAATTTAGAGTTCTATTCAAGTTGCTAGTAACGATTCATTTGGAGTGCATTTTCATTAGTATGTGAAAATTCATGCTCTCTTAGATGTTTCATAAAAAAATTATTTAATTCTATTGTAGAATTCCCAATTCTTAGAAACACTTTGCTCAATTTCTCAAAATGTGTGACCTTTAATTGCCAATTATTTCCTTTGAGTTGAACCCCTAATAAATTCATTATTATTTAAAATCTCAAGCCATTGAAAATAAGAGGAAACAAGCCCTAGAGTTATAAAAAAAATACCTAAGAATTCAAGTCTTTTAAATAAGCCACTAGTTGGGCTCCCCTTTATAAACTTGTTGGATGAAAATAGGGTACAAATTAGGCACCCCATTACCCACACCAAAAGAGGTACTCTATTCATAAATTTCCACAATAAGGCCAATGAGTGGATTCATATGTGTCATTTCTAGAGATTTAATTTGGGGAAGCTCATTGTGCCTAATTACTTCATCGACCTTCATATTGTCGAATGTACACTATTAAGAGATATAACTCTTAGGATTTTTTTGTAACCAATTTCAAGGATGATATAATTTTCATTGTCGAAGTAATTTTGTTCAATAAATTCTTTGGCCCCAAATCTAATGCTCACACCTTGTTGGATTTTAAACCCCTAGTGACAAAATATGAGAAACACGAGTTCAAATATAGGGAAAAATAGTTACCAAATTTTAGACATACATGACATGAACAAAAACTTTTTAAAAATTATGAAATAGAAGTGGAACCACCTAAGTTCATGTCTTTTTCTCCATATTTCAAAGACACCTATGATGGTATGTGCTAAGTTATTGTAATTGATGTTGGCCCCACTATGTTCAAAGGTGCCCTAGTTTTTGCCTCTCATGTTTGAGGTGTGCATCAAAATAAAATCTTCAACTATATGCAATCTATTTGACAAGGAATTTTAGTGAGGGATTGGAAAATGGTAAGAAGCAAGATGATGTCAAATATTTTAAATGGTACTCACTACTATGCCACATATATTTATATATCCTTTTTAGTGCCTGGAGTTTGTGGTTTCCAATACAACCTTATGAGGAAATTCATAAAAAGGGAGCCTTTCAACTTGTGCAATTATGTACACTTCACTTACATAAGTATGGCCAAAGGGATCATTTATGTATCTTTGAGGATTTCTTCATAGTTATTGTATTGAATCAACTAGCTTTTGAAAGGTAGGCTTCCCCTTGATTTTTAGAAGTTCTTTAGATCCATCAAAAACTAAGCCTTTGTTAAGGGATTATATGATTGGGGAGATTGGTTATTTAGGATGGATTCACTATAATATTTTTTTTCATATAAATGACATTCCACATAAAATTCCATTTAGACTCCCATCTAGAACTACTTACCTAGAAGCTCTTGGGTGAAGCCACAATAGTGGTTTACAATTGAAGTGAGGAAGGAAAACTCACAAAAAATGAATGCATGGCAAAAAACTTGATTTTAGGGGTTCATACGAACCTATTGGTTTGACTGAACCCATTAGGGGTTCGCTAAAACCTGGGTTCGGGCGAACCCTTTTAATGCTTTCCCGCCAAAAAAGCCAACAAAACCCGTTATAAAAGGGGGGTTCGCTCGAACCCCCCTTATTCCTCATCCCCCCCTGAGACACAAAAACCCTAAATTTTGGCACTTCAGAGCTCGGGTTGAGGATGAAAATGGATGAATCTTCACAAACCCAACTAGAATCAGGTAGTCCTCAAAATGAGCTATCCAATGAATATAATTTTAACATGTTTTTGTTTTATTATGTATTTGGTTTTTAGTTTTATTAAACATAAGTTTTTCATCCAAAATGAAGGTCTTTGTTCTGCACATGTGGAAAAATAGCAGATTATCAAAAAAAATTGAAAAATATGAGTGCACCATATTGAAGTCCTTGATCCAAAAAAAAAATAGAATTTCAATATATACAAAAAAGTTGTTATATATGGTCATGTTATGTCTGAATTGTAATTGGTTTGACTTTAAAACTTGATTAAAAAAAAATATTCAATAAAAACTATCTAACCAAGTGGAAGCACTAGATATCAGAGTTACAATCTAAATTCAAAAGAATTAGAATTTTATCCTTCATGAAAAAAAATTTATGCATTATACTGTACTTTTTAACAATGTTGTTTTTGAAAAAATCAGTTTTCATGGGAGATGGAAAAAGAAGTGCAATCTAATTCCAAAATTTTTGAAAAAATATTTTTAGAATCTACAGAAAAAATGTGACGAGACTCTAGTTTGCATCATCTTCAAATTCTTCACGGTTTAGCCGCTATAGGTGCCCGAATGTGAAGATTTAGTTAAAAATAATAATTTTAGTGTCTAGTTTGGCCAAAAATTGTAAACCACTATTGTGGGATCACCCTCTTTAGCAAATAAATGAAGAAAATTATTTGACACTTCAAGTTGCATATAAGGAAAATGGTGGGTGCATGGAGATGGGTACACAATTTGTGGCCACTTTTAAGAAAAAGTTTTGAAAAGTCATAATGTGAACGTGTTATAACACACTCGCATTATGGCTTGGTGTGCCGAGCCTGAGGCTTGGTCACAACGAGCCCATAATTTGAGCACGTTATAGCGTGCTCATGTTATAACATGTTAAAAGAAAAAAAAAAGTGAAATGCATTCATTCTTGCATTTCGACTATGTTTTATGTTGTGCCCATGGCCAAAACCCCCATTTTCTGTACTCTCATTCTAGGAGGTATTTTGCAAAAATCTTCATCAACGTTGCTATTTCATTGCAAGGATGGCACCACAATGAATTTGTTAGTTTTAGGTTGTATTTGATATTTATTTTTTTGAATTTGTAGGAGATTAAAATCAACCTGCAAACCTTCAAAATCCTCAACAAGAAGAGCAACCAAATCTTCAAGAACAAAATCAACCACAACAACAACCTCCTTCACCAATCACTCAACACCCTCTTGACACTCAACAAAATTTAATGAGTGAAATTGAGAACAACAAAAAAAAAAATGAGGATTTAATCAGCAAGTTGAGTGATCCAAATGGTTCAACTGCAGAAAGAATGACCCTGGAAAGTTCATTGAAAGATATGTTAAAAAATGTAGATTCAATTAGCAAACAAATAACTGGATGGAAAGATAGGAGGCAAGCAACTAGTGCTTATTATGCGAATAAACTATCATATAAAGATGTAAAGGATTTAAAAATTACAAAAGGTGATTTGTGCTCATTATTCACTGACCCACACACAAATCAAAATCTTACCCTCAATGCGAAGAGGTTTCCTATTCATTGGTGCCACCACCAACAGATTAGGAACTATTTTTATGATAGGTAGTACATGGTTTTTGATTACCCACTATGCAACAATTGTGAAGTCTCACAGTATTTCCTTAGGAAACTATACAATGAGTTCATATTCAAAACAATCCCAAATTATTTTGATATGAGGGAGTTCCTGGGGAGAGGTGGGGGGTCAGCTCAAGATAGACCCAATGCACAGTTGAATCCTATGTGGCAAGGGAGACGAGCTCTTTCTAGGCCACCTCATGAGCATGTTATTATGCCTTCCATCATTGAAACATAGATTTTTGGGAACCTAAATGCTTGCTCTTGCACTTGTAGGGTTTTCCACCTAAAAGGAGAGAGATTTAGGTCCAAAAATGCATATGTAACACTCAAATTAGGATGTGTGCAATGTGATATGATGTAAATGAACTTAAATAAATGCAATTGACTGATTAAAATGAACTAGAATGAATGCAAAAGTGCAATTTAAGCTATTTTTTAAAACACATTGTGATATGCAAACAATTATGAAAATGAAGAAATTATGTAGAACAGAGAGTACAAACGTAAATCTAAGTGCACCTGGATGAAGTGTGAGCTTTTTGGAGTGTCTGGAATGCTGGTGAATTTTACTAATTTTTAATAGTGGGACTCATTTGCCTAGGGTGGCAAATCAGTCCACCTATTGGTGAAAAACCGTCGGGAGCTAATTTTTGTCTATTGGGATATGAAATCTAACAAAACTCAAGTTTTTAGTCCTAAGGTTGGACTCATTTTCCATAGGTGGTGAATCAGTCCTCTCCTATTTTTTTGGAAAACTAGGAGACAACTCTGCAACACCAGATCTAGAAATGTTTGCTTGTCGGGTTATTGAATTCAAATATGTAGAAAACAAAAAAATAACTCTCTCCAAGCTTGAATTTGACTTATTTTGACTTGAAGCACCTAGTTGACATAAAAATTAATCTTCAACACCTAATAACCTGCCAAATCTGCAAACAAAAGGTTGCAAATACACAAGCAAAAGGGGATTTAAAATGATTAGGGTTAGTGAATAGGGGTTTTCCTTAATCAAACCCCACTTTTGGTAATTAAACCCTTGAAAAGATAATGAAATGAAAGAGAAAGATAAAGTAATAACATGTAAATGATATCAACTCATGTAACTCTTGATCTTGTAATTCTAAAGTGATGTCAATGGCAACTTCAAAGTGCTTGAAAAGTGCTTTAATTGATGATGTAAAAATGATTGAATGCTTGCGATTGCTTGAATATGACATGTGAATGTTGGAGGGTTGTAGAATGAGGTGAAAAACACTTATTTATACAATTCTTGTGCCTTAGTATCCGTTCATACCTCATCATAGGCCGACATCAAGTGATTTTTAATAAAATCCCAAAAGGAAATTTAAAATATTTTAAATTTGGGGCCAAGGGGGACTCATTCACCATGGGTCCCACCTAGGACCTAAAAACAAGTGTTGGGAATAATGTTTTGTTTAATGTTATTTATCAGGATAATATGCAAAAGTACACTTAATTAAGTCATATGAGAGCATAGAGAGACAAAATAAAGCATGAGAAGGGTGTAAAAAGTGAAGATGTGCCTAGAAAAGTGTGAAGGCTTGCTACAAGACTTTTCAACACTTTAATATAGGACTTGTTGATGAGTGAAAAGGTGATTTTTAGGTAAATTTTAATTAATAGAGTCTAGAAGAATGTAGGAATTCTTACAACACTTCACAACACCTTCACAAGACATCGTTCTTTGAGTTTTAATACCTAAATAAGCATGTTCAAGCCATAATACAACATAAAATCAAAGCAACATAGTTCCAACACCATGAAACAAGACCTAAAAGGCCATGAAAATGACACGGGGACATTTTTCTACAACACATTTAGCCCCCACTTTAGTGAGAGGATGAACCTACTTCAAACTCACACTAAAGTATCCATGAACATCGAGAGGAGGGTTCAAATGCACTTGCATTAGCAAGATGGAATGACAATGATCAAGAGGGATGATCAAGCCCATAGGATGAAGATCCCATGGAAAACTACACATAAGGAAAAAGGAACACACAAGTGTTGAGATGAATTAGATGAAGCTTCGATCGTCAATCCAACTAGTTGTGAAAAGAGATCTAGGCTTATTGTTTGAAAAAGAGAATATGTACTCAATTTGGGGCCACGAAACTTCAGGCTGTCCATGAGGTGAGAAGGCCCAACTGTATACTCACTCTGGGGCCACAAAATAAGTTGTATGTGGGGTGAGAAAGCCTAAAAATTATGATACATACGCTAGTTGGTATGCACTCACAAAACAAAAAAGTGGCTATGGGGAAAAGTCATGCCGCTAGGTGGGCTTCCTGCTCAACCATGTCAAAGTTATGCTCGTTGATGAATTTAACAAGGCACCACAACGAAAAATGCCATGAACAAAGAGGAAAGGTACCACAATCATGCAAGTTGTGTTATGCAAGGTGGAAAAAATGCATAATGTAAAAATGCAAAAATGTAAAATGTAAAAGATGTTCAAAGGAGTCATGTTCAGTTTATGCAAGGTTAGTCACTTAGGGAACATTGTGTCTAATGTCTCCAAGAGATGACCAATCAAAGAATAGTATATTCACAACTTAGGGGATGTAGTGCATCACATTAGGCCACCAAGGGGAATGCAGTATGCTTAGATAGATCACACTTATGGACATCACACCCAATGTCATCCACAAAGTGACAAATGCATCACGTAAACGACAAGGCTACATTAAGAAGCATGAATGGAAAATGAAATAATGGTAATGTATGCCCCCCTCTTTAAAGGAATTTCTACACAGTTTTCTATGAGAAATTACTTTAAAGTAGAGAAGAAAAGAAAATACAAAAAGAAAACAAGACATGAGAGCCAACTTGGAAAGATCTATTATAAGTCATATGTTTCAAAGTTAGGTTGCATCATGTCAAGGAAAAATGAAAAACAAAGAAATGGAGTTGCCCCCCATAAAAGAAAACAAACCAAACACAAGGGATCTATGGATTTGGGGTTAGTATTTTTGTTGCTACAATGCTGTTATGAAAGAGCATGGAATTGCCATCATTCCCCAAATACACATAGAACTTGAAGAATGACACAAAGAGTGAAAAAAATGAAAAATAAAGTCCATTTTGGGTCAACATGGAAGAGACATTGTGGTCTCAATGCCTTGCATTGTGCCCAGAAGGAAAACACAAGTAAAATGAAAACAAAAAGGCGAAAGAAAATGAAAAAGCTTTTGGGTCAACATGAAGGTGACATAGGGCATCTCCCCGCTTTGTGTCATCCCCAAAAGGAAAAAAAAAAACAAAAGAAAAGAGAAAAAGACAAGGACCATTTGGGTCAACATGGAAGAGGCATAGATCATCTCTATGCTTTGCATCATCCCCAAGAGGAAAACATAAAACAAAAGAAAAGAGAAAAAGACAAGGACCTTTTGTGTCAACATGGAAGAGACATAGGTCATCTCTACACTTTGCATCATCCCCATAAGGAAAATAAAAAACAAAAGAAAAGAGAAAAAGACAAGAACCATTTGCATCAACATGGAAGAGACATAGGTCATCTCTACACTTTGCGCCATCCCCTAAAGGAAAACACAAAACAAAAGAAAAGAGAAAAAGACAAGGACCTTTTGGGTCAACATGAAAGAGAAATAGGTCATCTCTACGCTTTGCATCATCCCCAAAAGGAAAACAAAAAATAAAGCATGACAAATAGAATAATAAAGGTACGAATAGAGGAAGTGTACAAAGAGAAGAAACATCAAACACATGATATGGGGGAACACAATATACACATATGAAAAGAAAAAGAAAAAGGAAGGGTAATGTAAATGTAAGTCAACCATTAACTAAGTTATTGGTTTCTCAATCTTGGATAAACAAGAAAAAAAGGAATAACATGGTTACGAGACAAAAACAAATGCATTACAAGGACAAGGCTAACAACATCGTGCCCCCCACAAAGTGGAAAGGAGAGAATGAGACGAGATGGGTGATGGGAAAGGATCATGCAATCGTGAGAATAGGGGACTCTACAAATATGGCATGACAAAGGGGTTTAGATTGGTTTAAGGTATGAGGAGAAAACAATCAGTATCAGTGAAGTGATACTTATCTAGTATATCCTTCAATGTCTAACATTCTTTTGTTCGATGTCCAAGAATACAATGATATTTTCAATATGGTACATATGTGAATCATCAGGATGAACGACCAATCTATTGGAAGGTGGTAAAAGTATAAGACCTTTGTTTAAAAGTAGTTGAAGTCTCCTTTCACATTCAGGTGGAGGATGTGTAGGAAACTTTAGCTTCTTCAATTTTTATGGTCATTTGTGTTTACCAGGTTCTCCTTTTCATGAATAGAAGGAGGAAGGGGACCCATAGGGATCCTAACATCCTTGTCATTAGGAGAGAATGGTTGTTCACATGGAAGGAGAATGTTCAAGTTAGGAGGAAGATTCAAGACCACTATACTAGCATCCCAAATTCTCCTAGGTTGAAGAGGATGTCTGGCAGGATGAGAAGGATCTTGATATCCTAATCCCATTGTATGTTCTTCAGTTGATTGTTGTTCAAGAAGTTGATGGATGTCATGTTCATGTTTTGTGTTCCAACCTTGTTTAATTAAGATAGTAAATCCTTTACCATATGTTTCTTCAAGGTTGATAGGAACATTCATGACTTTGTGCTCATATAATGGCTGGGATTGTGGTGTTTGAGAGGAACTAGGTTCACTTGAGGGAGGAACCTTAGGTCCTATGTTGACTCCAGGATGTAAATATGCAAAGTGATTAGGAGGTATAACAATAGGAAGTTCTTGTGATCTCACAGAGGGGTAAAAGTTTTCATTTGATTCGAGGTTGTCAAGGAAATCATTGGAGAACTTGTTCATGCTAACATCATCTTCTCTAATGATTTCTACATCACGAGGAGGAAAATCATGAGGATTTAAGGGAGCATGAGGTTGTTCAAGGTCATTAAGGTCACAACAAAAGGTACAGTTAAGCATGTCTACCAATGATTTTAAGGAATTCCAAAACTTATTGAAAGAAAATTCCATGATGCCAATAAACTAAGATGCAATAAATGAGGAAAAATAGAGAACCTGTAATTGAAAAAAGAATGCAGGAACAAGGAATAGGAATGTAGAAAAATGTCAAAAGAAATGTAGAAATACTATCTTAAAAGTGTAGAGGGACGGACTCACCTTGGGTGGCAAATGAGTCTCAAGATATATTTTTTTTGTGTTTTTCAAAATTTTAAGGATGAATTAGATGTTCTACAGAATGCAATTATAGATGCAAAATGCATATTTTTACTTTTTTTAGTGAAATTGAATGCAAAAATGAAAACTAAATGAATGTTTCATTAATGCAAAATGAAGGTCCTAGAATGCAATAACAAATCAATGCCCTAATTGAATGCTAATGCAAATGAAAAATAAGATGCAAGATATGAATGCAATCATAAGTTCAAAGTGTTCAAAATTCAAGTTCACCAAAATGAAACAATTTTTTGGGAACCTAAATGCTTGCTCTTGCACTTCTAGGGTTTTTCACCTAAAAGGAGAGAGATTTAGGTCCAAAAATGCTTATGTAACACTCAAATTAGGATGTGTGCAATGTGATATGATGTAAATAAACTTAAATAAATGTAATTGACTGATTAAAATGAACTAGAATGAAAGCAAAAGTGCAATTTAAGCTATGTTTGAAAACACATTGTGATATGCAAACAACTATGAAAATGAAGAAATTATGCAGAACAAAGAGTACAAAGGTAAATATAAGTGAACTTGGATGAAGTGTGAGCTTTCTGGAGTGTCTAGAATTCTAGTGAATTTTACTGATTTTTCACAGTGGGACTCATTCACCCAGGGTGGCGAATCAATCCACCTACTGGTGAAAACTACCGGGAGCTGATTTATGTCTATCAAGATTTGAAATTTGACAAAACTCAAGTTTCCAGTCCTAAGGTGGGACTCATTCACCACAGGTGGTGAATTATTCCACTCCCAAATTTCTATAAAACTAGGAGACAACTCTACAACACCAGATTTGGAAATGTCTGCTTGTTGGGTTGTCGAAGTCAAATATGCAGAAAATAAACAAATAACTCTCTCCAAGCTTGAATTTGAATTATGTTGACTTGAAGCACCTAGTTGACATAAAAATCAATCTTCAAAACCTAATAACCTGTCAAATCTACAAACAAAAGGCTGCAAATACACAAACAAAAGGGGAAAAATTATTAGGGTTAGTGAATAGGGGTTTGCCTTGGTCAAACCCCACTTTTGGTAATTAAACCTTTGAAAATATAGTGAAATGCAAGAGAAAGATAAAGTAATAACATGTAAATGATATCAACTCACCTAACTCTTGATCTTGTAATTCTAAAGTGATGTCAATGGAAAATTCAAAGTGCTTTAATTGATGATGTAAAAATGCTTGAATGCTTGAGATTGCTTGAATATGATATGTGAATGTTGGAGAGTTGTAGAATGAGGTGAGAAAAACTTATTTATATAATTCTTGTGCCTTAATATTCGTTCATACCTCATCATAGGATGACATCAAGTGATTTTAATAAAATCCTGAAAGGAAATTTAAAATATTTTGAATTTGGGGCCAAGGGGGACTCATTTGCCACCCATGGCAAATAGGTCCCACCTAGGACCTAAAAAAAAGTGTTAGGAATAATGTTACATGTTTAATGTTATTTTTTGAGATAATATGCAAAAATACACTTAATTAAGTCATATGAGGGCATAAAGAGATAAAATAAAGTATGAGAAGGGTGTAAATAGTGAAGATGTGCCTAGATAAGTGTGAAGGCTTATTACAAGACTTTACAACACTTCAATATAGGACTTTTTGATGAGTGAAAAGGTGATTTTTAGGTAAATTTTAATTAATAGAGTTTAGAAAAATGTAGAAATTTCTTACAACACTTCACAACACCTTCACAAGACATCATTCTTTGAGTTTTAATACCTAAATAAGCATGTTCAAGCCATAATACAACATAAAATCAAATCAAAATATTTTCAACACCATGAAACAAGACGTAAAAGGCTATGAAAATGACAAGGGGTCATTTTTCTACAACATAATCATGAAGGAGAGTGCCAACGTAAAGACATTGCAGGCAATTAACACTTTGACCCAAAGTGTCATCCAACATACTAACCCTATTTTACAATGCCATCTAGAGGAGTTTTCAAGTGGTGGCCTTCGAGCCCATGTGTGTTAATCTTGTGGGGCGACTTGTTCATATGACCCCACCGACACTTAGGAGGCTGCATGTAGGATTCATCTGTGGCTATGGAGATGGAGAGGGCAACTCACATTTTGCATGAGGTGTATGGCATTGATACTTAGGTAAAAGTTAGCATGTTTGTTGAATTTAAGTTATTAAATTTTGATTTTGTAATGCAAGATTAACTAATTTAGTTTTATGATTTTAATAAAATTGCAGGATCATAGTGTTGAGACTAGATACACCGGCCCTACACATACTTATTTTTGTAGTACACCTATCAGTGGGGTATGTAACTAGTAAGCAATTATAAATTTATTACATGTTAATAGCATTGATTTATGAATAGTATTTTAATATGTGATTTTGGATGTTGAATAGGCTAATATTGGAGGTTTCGAGGGAACACTTCCTAGTTCTAGTGGATTTACTCAAATCTACGCGCAAGTAATAGAATAAAGAGTTTAACTAATGAATTGTACTTAATAGATTTGTGTAGTTTATATTCATATTGTTGATTATGTTGCATTGTACATCATTCAAACTCAAAGCATTACTTCACATTCCATAACTAATAACTAGATGTTGATAGATGACAAAATTTCAACTACAATATCATTGTTTAGAAAGTCAACATAAGTAGTGATGCAATTGCTTCATATAGCATAAGTAATAAGTCTAGGAGTAACTTCCAATTGCATTTGCTTGTCATGGAATTCCATGAGACCACTTTTTACTACTCGAAATATTTTCAAAAAATTCATTGCCTTGTCTATGCTATGGATTTGTGGAAGGAATATATGAAAGAATAATAGTAAGCAATAACATAGACAAGGCAATGAGTTTTTTGAAAAAAATGCCTCAAAGACTCAACCTTTCCAACAACAACTTACATCAATGGATCATATCATTTTTAAACATTTCCCAACCTTTCCAACTTCCTACAACGACTCAATAACCTCTACAACTACTTTGACCCTTGGCATTCCATTCCTTTACACCTTTTTTGCATTTTTAGAACATTTGAAATTGACAACTTTGTCAGTATTTTGCAATTTTGCACTTTATGCCTAAATTAACTAGGACTATTACAACCTCCAAAATGGCTATTTAAGACTTATTACATCATCAAAACACTTTAACCAATTAAAACTCCTAAATTTTCCTCATGGAGGCATGTTCTAGCAAAGGTGTACCTACACGACAAACTATGGATGCTTGGAAAAAATCTACCAAAGCATAATAGTAAGCAATAGCATAGACAAGGCAATTAGTAGTTTGAAAAAATGCCTTGAAGAAATGTGGTGCCATGGTGATGGAATACCATTCCATCACCATGAGACCACATTTCTTTGAGGAATTTTTTCAAATAACTCATCACCTTTTCTATGATACCACATTTTCCATACATGTGTACCAAAGCATTTTATCAAACTACTCACTTCCTTGCTGCTATGGCTAAAAGCCTAAAATACGTGCTTTCCAAAAAAATATGGATGCTTGGAAAAATATCTATCAAAGCATAATAGCAAGCAATAATACCATAGAGAAGGCAATGAGCTGTCTAAAAAAATCCCTGAAAGAAATGCGGTCCTATGGTGATGGAATTCCATGATGTACATTTATTTGTAATGGCATTCCATCACCATGAGACCCCATTTCTTTGAGACTTTTTTTCAAAAATTTCATTGCATTCTCTATGCCACCATAGTTATCGTACATGTCTACAAAAGCATTTGATCAAACGATTCATCGAATTGATGCTATGGGTAAAATCCTAAAAAAATGTCCTTTCGAATAAGACATGGATAGGGAAAATAGTAAGCATGATAGCTAGAAATATATGGTTTAATAAGTACGCAAAATTTTGTTCATTATCTCATACATTATAAGTCATGACGTGGATCGGTATTGTAGTTTTTGTGATTGAATAATTTGTTGTTTTATTTTCAGATGTTGCAAGCTAAAACACCTCTGAATGTGACAAGGGCAATGGAGATTAGTGTTTCATATACTATACAATCCTCGATGGCTTTGATAGAAGAGGTATGAGGAAAATTACTAAATTTTAATTTACATTCATTGTTATAGATGTTAGTTAGTGAAAAAAAAACCATTATTGATCCGTATTTTAATTTCTATTTGGATGGTTTATACAAGGCTTCCATACGCCTCAACTTGGGTGTGTGAATATTTTCCTCGTGGAGAGAGTGATCATTAAATGGTGGTAAGTGATTATTTAGTTAAATATATCATTTTTTATAATGTAATTTATATATATTAATGTCTTTACTTCTAATTGTAACAAATAAAACTTCACCAAGAACTAAACACTAGGAGGAGTAGCAAGAGCACTCCTTGAGCACAAAAGAAACGAGTGACATATGTATTGCCATTCAATTGACAAAGGGAAAGAGTTTATTTCGTGAGCATGGAGAGAAATAACTTCTGATTTCAGAGCCCTTTGTTGTATGCCTACATGGTAGTTTTGTACATATTTTGTATTGGATATATTTGACATTGTATGCCTATATGGCATTCTCTTAAGCCTATATGGCTATTTTGTACCTATATTTCATACTTATATCAACATATATTGGTGTATGCGTACATGGCTATTTAGTAAATACAAATATTTTTTATCGATGGTGTCCATATTTGCATTCTAAATTGATGGTTCAATAGATATGAGTTACATGTATTCAAGTGTATACAACTTACATGTATACTTTGTGACTTACATGTGTTCCAATGTATACTTTCTCACATACATGTTTTCTTCCATATACCTTGTATTCATGCATATACTTTGTATTAATTTGTGTATACTATATATTTGTGTGTATACTTCAAGGCTTACATGTTTTTGAGTACTTGTGTTTCCCTTATTCACATGTACATGCTTGACTTATTCATGTGTATACTTATTAATTGGTTAGCCCTAGCATTGATCATTGTTGTCCTTCATGTTTTGTCTTGAATATTAATTGATTGATGCTAAACAACTTTATATAAAATCAAAAAACATGTTTTCAATTGGTATTCCATGAAATGATTCATAAAAGGATTCCAATATATTTAATCCTTTGATTGGAACAACTCAATTAAGTAAAGGATACATAATCTTCACAACACTTGTAAAACATAATATTCAAAGTAGATGAAGTAGTTAACTTCTTGACACATTATCCTACAAACATTTATCTTAAATCGTATTTAAACATTTTCATAGCATAATCTTGATAGTGCAAAATGAATTGTTATGTTCTTGATGTGTCACCATATAAACACGTTGAAATATTTATATGTCAACTTTTTGCAATATTATTTCTTGTATGCGAAATGGACTGGGGAGAAAGCAAGTTATAGTTTATAATTTACAAATAAGAAATGGACTCAACGTTGTCCTAGACCTCTGAATAGGTCTATTTAACAAAGAAACACCCTCTCAATCACTCTTCCAATCACAAAACACCATTGAACAACATTTACCAGTTTGTAAATCCATAAAATCCACAATTTTTAGGGCGTGATTGGCCCTCTAACCCCACTATCCTCTAAACCATCACTTTTCTCAAATTTCACTAGGGTTTATTAAAAACCCCATATCCAAACATCATACAACCTCAAAACCTCTTCCAACACTCTTCATTCTTCCTACACAAACTTAATTGACCACCAAATTATGCTACCCCTTTACTTTACCCACTTTTACTCCCTCAAACCTCTCTTTTTCATTCAAAACCCCTCTTTTCCCAAGTAGGGCATCATGCCATAACATACTTTTGACCTCCATTTTCCTTGCAGACCATTTGAATACATTAAACTCCAAAACCTCACCCTATTTCCAACCTATTCTAACTTATTCTCAAGCAATTTATTCTTTTCACCTCGTCTAGCCTTGCTTTTAAAGCCTAAATTTTGAATTTTGAATAGGGGAAACATTAGTAATCTCTTCCAATTCCTTTACCAATGTTATTTTCTTATTTTTTCTCCCTATCATACTTACATAATTGACTCAAATGACCCCACACTTACTCAAAACTAAAAGAAAGATTACAAAATAGCCTATCATGGCCTTATTTGACATTATAACGACTAAAACCACTAAACTAGATCTTCTCCATCAAATGGAGGAACAAGGTGCTTTGCACCAATGATCAATACTTTTTTTGTGGAATACTCAGACTTCTCAACCATCATGTGTATGTTTCTCTTTTCAATTGTTTGGCATGCCATCATAAGGGATCAAGCCAGTTGAACATAGCTTAAAGCAATTTCACGTGTTTGGGTGTGAAAGAGGACCATGCATAGTGTAAACCTACCTATTGGGATGCATTGGATTATTTTGTTTGGTCACACAAATTGTAAAATGAAAGTTGCACCACTTTGCAACTTTAAACCACTTGCATTTGACACTTTTTCCATCAAGTGAAAACTGGACACCATAGGAAAATGACTCTGATATAACAAAAACCAACAAAGGTTATTGTAGAGGGGCCCAACATGATCCCATAGGCTCAAACAAAGAGTTTGTAAGTATCTTGGTTTCTAAGTAATAGCCCGTCAAATTTTTCTTCCTTTTTGCACTTTGGACCCTTAAGGGATCAAGCCAATTGAACGTAGCTCAAAGCAATTCTGTGTGTTTGGGTGCGAAAGAGGACCATTCCTAGTGTAAAAGTACCCATTTGAATGTGTTCAAATAGTCTGTTTGGTCACACGAGTTGGAGAACAAAAGTTGCACCACTTTGCAACTTTCAACTACTTGCATTTAACAATTTTTTCCCCAAGTGAAAATCCACCACCATGGGAAAACCACTCTGAGATAGTAGAAAATGAGAGAGATTTTTGTAGAGGGTCCCAACAAAATTCCATATGATAAAATGAAAATTTTCTAAGCATCACGGTATTTGAGTAATAGCATTCTAAAGTTTGCAACAATTTTGCACTTTGGACTCTTAAGGGATCTATTCGGTTGAATGTAACTCGAAGCGATTCCATGTGTTTGGGTATAAAAGAGGAATATTCCTAGTATAAAAATACCTATTCAGATGCATTGGAATAGTCCATTTGGTGACACGAGTTGCAAAATGAAAGTTGCACCACTTTGCAACTTTGCACTACTTGCATTTGACACTTTTTCCATCAAGTGAAAATCTGCCACCACAAGAAACTTACTTTGAGATAGACAAAATTGAGAGAAGTTTTTGTAGAGGGGCCTAAAACAATCCTTTAGGATTAGACAAAAATTTTCTAAGCATCACGGTATCCAAGTAATAGCATGCTGAAGTTTGCAGTCATTTTGCACTTTAGACTCTTAAGGGATCTATCTAGTTGAACATAGCTCAAAGTGATTCTACTTGTTTGTGTCGGAAATAGGACCATGCATAGCATAAAAATATATTTTTGGATGCATTGGAACAGTCTGTTTGGTCAGACAAGTTGCAGAATGAAAGTTGCACCATTTTGTAACTTTCAACCACTTGCATTTAACAACTTTTTCCCAAGTGAAAATCCACCACCATAGGAAAACCAATATGAGATAGAAAAAATTGAGAGAGGTTTTTGTAGAGGGACCCAACACAATCCCATAAGATTAGATGAGAATTTTCTAAGCATCATGGTATCCAAGTAACAACATGTTGAAGTTTTCAGCCATTTTGCACTTTGGACTTTTAAGGGATCGATCCAGTTGAACATAGCTCAAAGTGGTTTCATATGTTTGGGTGCAAAAGAGGACCATTAGTAGTGTAAAATTACCTATTTGGATGCATTGGAACAAATTTTTTTGTCACACGAGTTGCAGAATGAAAGTTGCACTACTTTGCAACTTTGCATTGCTTACATTTAACACTTTTTCCATCAAGTGAAAATTGGGCACAACAGGAAAACCACTCTAAGATAACAAAAACCGAGAAAGGTTATTTTAGAGGGGAACAACATGATCTCATATGCTCATATGGATATTTGAGCATCATGGTTTCCAAGTAATACTCGTCAAAGATTGCTTCCCTTTTGCACTTTGGACCCTTAAGGGATCAAATTGGTTGAATGTAGCTTGGAGTGATTTTGCATGTTTGGGTGTGAAAGAGGACCATGCCTAGCATAAATTTACCATATACTTAGAATAAGATCAATAAAATTCATTGTTTCCTTCTTTTTTTTGTATTTTTACTAGAAATCTGATGTTTCCTTGAACTGTACGGTTTTGTACATGGTGATTGTGTTCTCTTTTTCAATATACTTGTGTTTCCATAGACCCAATACATATTTAGAAACCCATTTTTATGTTAGGGTGATTAATTAATGAAAGGGAATAATTTTTATGGGGTTTGTGTTGTTGCCCTTATAGATTTTGATGGAAAAGGGCATGAAAAATGAGGTTTCACCCTAGGGTTTGATAAAATATTGCATGTAGAGGCTAGGTGATTGTCTTTTGAGTTTGTGTAGGTGATTTTAAGATGGTATGAGGTGGTGGCATGTTCTAGTAAGGTGTGGAACCATTCCTTTTAATAAACCCTCCTCATACTAGCATAAAATAAGGGTTTTGTGGTTTGGCATGGTGGAGTGAGTTTATCTTAAGAAAAATTGTGGATTTGAGGGTTTGGATACATGAGAATTGATGCCCCAACAATTTTAGGGGGTTGTTAAATGTTTAAAGGTATGTTCCTTTGTAAATTAGGCCTAGTTAGCCTAATGAGGACAACGAAGAAGGTCATTTTTGATGCACATATTCCAAGACAATCACTATTGATTTTGAAGTATGTGTTGTAACTCAATAATGGATATCTAGATCAGTCATTTTTTTGTGAAGTCATTTGAGAAGTTTGTGAGAAATGGTCTAAAACTAGGGTTTGCTGACTTACTAGACAAGGCAGAGTGAAGGGTTAAAATTGAAGAGATAGAGAGTTGTTGGTTGAAAATTTGTTTGAAACTCATTCATTTGAGGTTTTGTGAGGATTTACACCCCTTGCTTACATATTCAAATTGAAAAACACCTAATTTTAATCCATTACATCAACCTACTTAACCTTAGATTGGTGGAATGGAAATCTTATCACTTAATAGACTCTCAAAACCCTATTTTGAGGGTTACAAACCAGTTATGATAAAGGAAAAGGAAAAAGTGTTGAAAATATAGAAAAAATCATCCTTTATTTACTAATTTTGCAATTGTGCAACTAATGCAAGTTTTGTATTTTTATACCAAATGACATCTTTTGTGCAATATCACTTTTCTAATGACCTAATGACCTCTTTGAGACTTTGAATAGATTACATATGACCTTCACATGACCTTTTTCACATTGTTTACATTTCAAAATTTAAATTTTGCAAATTTTCCTATTGAAAGAATTTAGAGAAAAAGGTGTTGCACCAAACATGAACTCCAAAATTACAATATCTAAGTAAATCTCATTACAGGGTATGTGTAGGATCATCATGGAAAAAATAGGCCCTTAAGTGGTGAAAAATTTAGAAAAATCAGAGTTAGACAACTTGACATAAAAATTTGAATAAGTTATCTATATTATTTCAAAAATATGTAAGAATAGAATCTATAGCAAATTGAATGTAGTTTCTAAACTACTAGGTTTTTTTATATCTCTTTGTAAAAATTTGAAATTTCAATGTAGTAGTACTTAAATTTCAAGGAAAAAAAGTAAGTAGGTGTCTGCCTAACCACCCTAACCACAATAAAATGATAATATTATTTAATAAGATTTTAGATATAAGTAGATGACTCATGTCTTGATGTGATGCATATTTTTTTGTAATTTTTTTCCAAGTAAATAATTAATTATGAATTTTTTATTACAACTTTTAAAAATATAAAAAATCATATGTTTGACCACTTTAACTTGGTCAAAACTTCATGAAATTCATTTTTTTTTAATCCTATAGAATGTGAATCATAGAATGTGACACATATTTTATATTAAAAAAATGTGATACCATTTGAAAGCTATAGACGTTTTTCAACCAGCCTATCAATTAGGACTTTAGTCATAATTCAAATAAAAAATTAATAATAATTATTTATTAAATTCAAAGTAAAGCATAATTTATATTGGTGGAAAGCTGAGAATCTCATTTAAAAACCCTTTTTGTTTCATCAATTTTGGGTTAAAAAAATGTTGACAGCCACATACCCTACAATGCCTTAGGTACTTCGTTCTCATAGATCTTTTACAAGGTCACTCATACATTCAAGATTCTCTTTAAATGTCTACATCATAGGTGCTCATTATGAGGTTCTTCAATTGAGTAACTTGAGATTCTCTCGCTAAGCTTCACATGCTCTTTTATAATGGTTTCAAATCATAATATCAAAATTGAGATTTGTCAAGATCATCAAAATAAGGATGTTGCATTGCTTTTTTGGCTGAGATTCTCTTTGATGGCTCATAAATCAATATTTTCTGCAACAAAATACCAATCAATTTTTTGTATTTTACTTACAAATACGCAAAGTAAAAGAGAAATAGAAAGAGCATACAAAATGGAAATGGAATGAAAATAGATGGAAGGCACTTATAGATAGGCATGCCAATCTCTCAATTTAGTCACTCCTGGTCATGCATATTCACTAGGAGTTCCAAGATACCTATTGCACACACCTCTTATGAATAAACGAAGTTGAAATTTGAGATGCTCTTATAATGTCTACATCATAGCTACTCATGATAAGGTTAACTTCAAATGAATAACTTGAAATTCCCTCACCAAGTTTTGCATGCACTTTTGTAATGGCTTAAAATCATGATTGAGATTTGTTAAGATAATCAAAATAAGGATGTTGCATTGCTTGTCTGGCTGAGATTCTCTTGGGTGGCTAATAAATTTGCGTTTTCTGCAAGGGGACACCAATCAAGTTTTAGTAGGTTACTTACAAATAGGAAAAGTAAAAGAAGATGATAGCATTTCCATCAAACATTGGATGCCATGACAAGGTTCGAGTAATGAAAAATCTTACAATGCATGTCAAAGTCCTGAAACAACTTTAACACTCTTATGTGGGTACCTTTTAAGTCACATTCCAGTAAGAACAACCGAGCCTGTAGGGTATTTGATGTTTTCTCCATCTATAATTGGGGCCTCCAATTTATTTTTGGCCTCAACACAATGACACAAGTAATAGTTTGTTCCCTCTTCATTATCTTCATCTGCAAGAACTGCATAAACTTTCCCTGCATTGATATGTGCAACAAATCTCTTAAAATTGGTCAACATTACGAATACACTACACAGTAATATAACAATATGGAATTTCAAAAACTAAGTAAGTAGATATATTACCTGGTTGAACTAGATCTGATTCGTGGTCAAAGTCAAGCGATAATTCCATCTGTGTTAGTTCAAATGTCATTATAGGGTGATATGTGTGAAGTGGGCTAAGATAACTTGTCAACCATTTGTCAACGCACTCCCTTGACTCACAATCATTCCAAGCTTGTATTGTACATGAAGAACAAAAGTATGCCATCTTTCATGTATCGATACTCCATGACCCTACATTTGAGCTAAGGAAATATTGTAGCTCACTCGATCTTGTTAGTGTACAACAATCGTCATATGGTGTAATGCCAGTATCATCCATCAACCAAAAATATCTATGAACTGAAGATGTACCTTCATTACCTATACCCATCAAAGCATTACACCACTCGATGATTGATCTTGCATTTGTCAACTTTGCATTGTCTTTGTACTTTAACTCTTCTCGTGGTAATACTCTTTTCATGCATGCTCCTGCACCATCATGCTCCCCCTTTCTATGCTCAACGTCACAAAAATTCCACATTTGTTGTACAACTATAATGACATGCATCCTGCTTAACCAATAGAACATGTGTGAGTTCTTGAACTATATTGCACAGTTATCCAACCATATTTATATGTAGACCGTATGGTATGCCACTCTAAGCCAAATCACTATAGAACATTTGGAAGCAACCTTGCTTGAACTCTAGAGAATGTTTGTGATAATCACTAATATAAAAGTGATACTCCTCCAATACCTTCATTTGGTCCTCTATACTATCAGCTGCATGAATGAATGCCATTTGCACAAATATCAAAACTTGTGTGGAGTTGTGATACTGTGACTGCACCTCACACTATGGTTGTAGAGTGTAATTCTCTACAAAGTCAACCATAGATACTGTGTTGCTAATTGGAAAGGTGTCCTTGTATAGCTTGAATTGTGTGTATGGCTTGAGACCCATCTTTTGTAGCATATGCCACTGTTTTATACTTCTCTAACTCTACTAGTTTATGCCCCGCCTCATATGTGCTTTCCATATGTTGACATGCTGGCATACATTGTAAGCCATTGCAACACTCACATGAACCATCCAAGCATGCTATCTTGTAGAATATTTGGCCATCCTCTATTTCACATAAATTTTTTGATAAGAACTCTCTTGAATATTTTAGTGGGGCTTCTATGCTACAATCCTACAAAACATCGTTAGTATGTAAATCACAACATATAGAATGATAAACATCATAATAGTTAGAGAATTCAATATGTAGTCTATAGCAAGAAGTAGTGTGTGTGATTTATCTTGACATAAAAAGGTTTAAGCATTTCAAAAAATCTTTGAAAAATACTAATTTGAGGATAATCCATTTGAAATTTATGAAAAAAATGGGTTTAAGTCATATCCAAAAAATGCTTTGGATGTGGCTCACGGTTCCGACTACCGATTCTCCTTCTTACCACATCCCTTTGATTAAGAGACAGCCTTGTGTTATTCTTCCAATACTCTTCAATTAGTGTTCTCAATGCTTGAACAAATTTTTTATATTTTTTGTGGTAGTCTCCCTGAGAATTCCCATAATTCATTTGAATCGGTGTGCTCAATTCTTTACCACCTTTGAACGGATTTTGATAAAAAATTTCTACTTATTCTCATTTGTTCACTCATCTTTCTAATGAGGCAAGCTCTCTATGTTTGAATACTTACCAAAGTCATTGTAGTGACACATCATGTGACATTACTATCATTTGAGCATGAGGTCTTATCCACACTCTCATATGCATCCATTAGATTCTTCACAATAGTGTTTTCACTCGATGCATTCTATGTTCTCAACCAGTCCCTCTATCTCTCTCCCACTCCCTCCCACTTTTTCTCTATTGAGTCTCTCCCTCCTACCCCCTCTCCCTCTCTCAATTCCCTCTCTCACTCACTTCAGATTTTCGATGATGATGATGATTGATTGATTTATTTCTGATCTTTTGATCTTTGATCCTGATTTGATTTTGATTTATTTCTGGACTTTGATTTTGATTTGATTTGTCCTTAAAAACTCAACCCTAAAATCTAAACCCTCTACCCTCTACCCTCAATCCTCTATTGTCTACCCTCACCCTACTCCCTGAACCCTTAAACCCACATAGTAAACTCTCTACCCTAATCCCTCAACCCTCTTGAACCTTAATCCATCAACCCTTAAACCCTAATCCACCAACCCTATATCGTCAATCCTATAACCTGTACCCTATAAATTGGACCCTTGACCATAATCCCTCAATCCCTATACCATCTACCCTATACATTGGACCCTTGACCCTCATCTCCCAAACATATACCCTCAATCCTCTAACCTCAACCTTAAATCATCAACCCTTAAACCATCTACCCACTACCCTCTATGTTATAAACCCTTAAACACTCAACCCTAAACCCTAAACCCTCAATCCTTAAACCCTAAACCCTTAAGCCCTCTACTCTCTACCCTCAATCCTCTACCATCTACCCTGAACCCTCAAACCCTTAAACCCACTTAGTAAACTCTCTACCCTAATCCCTCAACCTTCTTGACCCTTAATCCCTCAACCCTTAAACCCTAATCCCTCAACCCCTATACACTCTACCCTACACATTGGACCCTCGACTCTAATCCTCCAACCCTATACCATCAATCCTCTACCCTCAGCCTTAAACCCTGAACCCTTAAACCCTATACCCACTACCCTTTACCCTATAAAACTTTAAACACTCAACCCTAAACCTTAAACCATCAACACTTAAACCCTCTACCCTAATCCCTCAACTCTTAAACCCTCTACCCTCTACCCTCTACCCTTAATCCTCTACCCTCTACCCTCAACCCTAATCCCTCAACCCTTAAAACATTAAACCCACTTAGTAAACTCTCTACCCTTATTCCTCAACCCTCTTGACCCTTAATCCATCAACCCTTAAACCCTAATCCCTCAACCTCTATACCCTCTACCCTATACATTGGACCCTTGAACCTAATCCCCCAACCCTATACCCTCCATCCTCTACCCTCAACCTTAAACCCTCAACCCACTACCCTCTACCCTATAAACCCTATACCCTAAACTCTCGACCCTTAAACCCTTAAAACCTCTACCATCTACCCTCAATCCTCTACCATCTACCCTCAATCCTAATCCCTCAACTCTTAAACCCTTAAACCCACTTAGTAAACTCTTTGCCCTAATCCCTCAACCCTCTTGACCCTTAATCCTTTAACCCTTAAACCCTAATCCCTCAACCCCTATACACTCTACCCTATACATTGGACCCTCAACCATAATCCCCCAACCATATACCCTCAATCCTCTACCCTCTACCTTAAACCCTCAACCCTTAAACTCTCTACCCACTACCCTCTACCCTATAAACCCTTAAAAACTCAACCCTAAACCCTAAACACTAAACCTTTAAGCCCTAAACCCTTAAACCCTCTACCCTCTACCCTCAATCCTAATCCCTTAACCCTTAAACCCACTTAGTAAATTCTATACCCTAATCCCTCAACCCTCTTCACCCTTAATCCATCAACCCTTAAACCCTAATCCCTCAACCCCTATACACTATACCCTATAAATGGGACCCTCAACCCTAATCCCCCAACCCTATACCCTCAATCCTTTACCCTCAACCTTAAACCCTCAACCCTTAAACCCTCTACCATCTATCATCTACTGCATAAACTCTCACACACTCAAACCTAAACCCTAAATGCTCAACCCTTAAACCCTAAACTCTTAAACACTCTACCCTCTACCCTCAATCCTAATCCCTCAACCCTTAAACCCTTAAACCCTAAACCCTTAAACACTCTACCCTCTACCCTCAATCCTAATCCATCAACCCTTAAACCCTTAAACCCACTTAGTAAACTCTCTACACTAATCCCTCAACCCCTATAAACTCTAACCTATACATTGGACCCTCGACACTAATCGCCCAACCATATACCCTCAATCCTCTACCCTTAACCTTAAACCCTCTACCATCTATTCTCTACCCTATAAAATCTTAAACAATCAACCCTAAACCCTCAACTATTAAACCATAAACCCTTAAACCCTCTAT